>JANIWM010000004.1:0-395707 GCA_030555655.1 Starmerella floris
ATCATTTAGCCACCCTAATCATCACCCTGCCATGGGGTCGCACCGCGCTAAATCATGCGTGCTTGTCCCAATTCTGTACCGTGCCCCACATGTAGAAATGCCACTGCTGTCTCCGCATATTTCCGGCACTGATCCGTCGGAAAAAGTATCCAAATATGAAGATTCTCATTGCTGGCAAGTCCCAAACGGGCCAGAAAGAAGTAGTTGAGAGACTAACTAAGCATACCCCCGAGGGCTCGTTGGCGGGGTTCACCATGGACCATACGTTCGAGAATAAATATTATACTGTTAAATGTGGCATATGGGTAGACGAGATCGACGAATTGAAGGACTGGGTCCAGGAGTTCAGTGGAGAAGAGGCCCGGGAAGTAAGAGATGCCCTGGCCTTATTTATCTATACCTTTGATGCAAAGAACCCGACGGATCATAAAGATATCCAGGGCCTCGGAGAATTTAACGACCTACTGAAGCCTGGGATCAGCTTGGCGATTCCATACCGAGACAATAGCGATGAGTCCCTCACACTTGCTCTGGAGGAGTCAGGATTCGACACTGTTGAGCTTGACGAGTTGGTCCCGGTGGTCCAAAGTGCGCTCTATGACGCGCAAAGTGAGGCAGGGCCCGATGATTTCAGCGGGGAAGTAGATGACGACAATGCAGACCTTGCTGGTGAGCACTTTGGACAAAGACCACCCCGGGACTTCGACGAAATCTTGCAGGAACTTATTGCTGCCAAAACGTCAACTACAATGACCAATGAAGAGAAGAAGGCACTTGCTTCACGACTTGCTGAAGAGTTAATCTAGATACCACACAAAATAGAAAATCTACGGAATATCGTCTTCTTTGATTCAATCACAGTTCTATCGTTCAATCCGGGCTGAGTTCATTAGTCGATTATTGTTGCTTGCGGGCAGCTGCCTTCAAGACCTTATGGCGCATCTTAAACATGTGCGAATACAACATGTAGAAGGAAGGAGGGTAGATGATGAGCACAAACTTCATCAGGAGAGAGAAATAAGGATGGTAGAAATTGGCCGCTGGCAGAGCGCGGTAAGTGAGCACAACCTCGCTGGAGGCACCAACGGGATAAAGAACAATAAAGAAAGTGTATCGCATCCACTCCAACCAACCAGGAGTTTGGCCGCCAAGCTGGGCCCAATAATAAGGGTATCTGATGAGCTCGGTAACAGACCAGGCAATCACCATCAGACTGAAGGCAGTGTGGGCCGCCGATTGCGGAAACAGGCGAACCACTCCCCAAACAACGAATAACCGCGAGGCTACCTGCATGGCCACGGTAATGGGGCTGGAACGCACCAATCCCAGCACAGCATGCACCACCTCAAGAATAGCCAACGTTTGAGTCCAAGACAAGAAGACAGAAAGGCCTTCACTCACGAATTCCGGACCCACTAAGGGGTAAAGCAGGAGAACCCGAACCAGAACCACACCCCACAGAACCGCGCTGAATGCATTGTAAATGCGAAGATACTTGGTCACAGATGCGCTCTGGGCCCGATTTTTCACTGGCTGTGTAGGAGGCTTGGGCGTGTTCACCGCGGTCATTTCCTTGATTGCCGGTCACTATTTGTTTACGATTCAATCGCTATATTCATCCATAGCGTGCGCATCTCATGCGCCGTGACCTCCATGATATGCTCAATTCCAGACCTGGTGGTTCCCCGATGTGCGTTGTGATCGACCTTGCCCACGCGGCACTCCGGGAGACGAATGTGGGGTCAATTCGGTTCTATTGACATTATAGCCCAACCTAAGGTTAATAACGGTCTTGACAGTACAAAACTGATAGTATTGTCTACCGCACTGCCGCAGACATTCCACACACTGTCGCAGGCCTATTTGAAGCTATTTTGCCGCCCACATCTTCGTAGAAACAAACCCTACCCCCCACCAATACCGCATCCGCACTTACTGATTGTAAACAACGATACGCATAGGTGGCCGCTCCTTAAGGTGATTTTTCAAGTCAAAGAACTCTTAAAAACTCACTGAAGTCGAGCAAGCTTGTAATCAGACACGTGTTATAAACATGGAATTAGACTTTGACCAGCTCGGCCCGACTACCAAGGGACGGAGCAGTGCGTCTATGGATCTATTAGACTTAAGCTTCGCCCCCACGAGTAAAACCGATTCGATAGAAACTGCGAACTTAGGCCCTGAGAGTTCGTTGAATACCTCTTTAATTGACGTGTCCGATCTTAACAAGGCGAACCTGAACCCCGAATCTAAACCCCGTGGATCATCGAACGATAACGTGAGTTCTGCCGACGGGACTCTTTTGGATATTATTGACAATGATAATTTTCGGTCAGAAACCTCAATGGGAAATGGGATATTTAAAGCTGAATCGCCAAACACGGTGTACATGGACACCCCCCCTCTTCCATCGCAAAATCCTGACTCGCAGGATGTGAACCAGTCGTTGAGAAGACACAATAACGACCGTGACACATATGGTATGGTGGAAGAAACTTTGTTTGATGACTTGTCCCGGGAAGATACCCCCATTGCTCCCCCACAGAATGATGCTCAGCCGGCCGGCAACGAACGAGATAATGCCGAAACGGAGAGTTCACCGAACGCTCACAAGTCCGAGCTGATGAAATACTATACAGGGAAGACTGCAGAAAGAATGGAAGTGAATTTGATAACACTGGTAATACCGCACTGCACTGTAGAAACTTTGTTCGCACTTGCAACAACCTCTAAGAAGGTCAGGAAGCTGGTAACCGACAACCCTGTATGGCGGGAGTACTGCGCAACTTTAACTACTGGATTCTCTAAGGGGGAGGTAGAGGACCAAGAGAAATCTGCATTTCAAGCATTTCTAACATCTTATCGGTATTTAAGACCAATCATCGAGAATCCTGACGCCAAGGCGGTCTCTGACGAAGACGACTCTACTCTAGTGAGAGAAGCCACGTCCCTGAGGGATGCACTTAAATTGGCTTCATTGCTCGATTTAGATGACATTACTTGTTCAAATTTGAACCGGTCAGCCAAAGAGTCTCAATCACGGCTTTTAGAAGAGTTTTCAGATGCCGTCATTAAGCGCGAGCCGCTGAAGCATCTTTTCGAGGCCAGCAATATTTGGGTCACCTCCGGACTTAGTGCCGCATTCCAACAAAGAGTTTTGAAATTGTACTTCGCTGAAAGCACCCCAAAGCTGGATGTTGACGAGATATTTACCTACAGAAGTGATTCTGACACCGAAGAGAAACAAACGAGCCAGCGCAAAATATCCAGCGCGTTCAGTCAGGTCACTTCTTTTCTCATCCAAGCCATGTCTGATATCAATGATCCTGCGTCTCCAATTCCCTTGAGTTGGCGAGACCCTGCGTGGTATTTTACTGTGACGCAGTCGTTCGGTGATCTAGTTGTATTTGTTCAAGGCATTTTGACGAAGACTGCCAAGACGATCTCGGAACTCGAATACTTGCAAACTGTCCCTCGCATTTATGCTGCCGCTGAGGTATTGGGTAAAAACACTGTGCTTAAGGACAAAGCAGAATCTACCGGCTTCAGCATAGAGACACATCTAGAAGTTTCTCTGCTGAAGCCCATGCTTGATGAGTTTACCGACCGACAAATTGCGTATATCGACAGGTTCGCTCGCAGTAAAGTAAAAGAATGGAATGACTCGTTGTCACAGCGAGAGTCAGAAACGGAGGAGTTTTTGTGGAGTAATGTGCCCAAAAAGGCAGATAAAACAGACTTTATGTCCTCTTTTAAATGGGCTTTCAGTTCCGCAGCTGAGGATGAGGAAGCTAAGCGAAATAATTCTGCAGGAACGTCGAGCACTCACGAACAATCTGCGCCTGCGACTGAATTTGAAGCGCAAACCGCAGTATTACTGTCCAAGCTGAGAGGAATGCAGAAACTTGTAAGCTTCGAACTTGCGCTGGAGGTAATGGAGTCATGTAAGGCGGCAATGCAAAGACTCAAAACTGTAAATAGAGTCGCTGCGACGGCTGCAGAGCCAATATTCGTGATTTACCTTCAAATAGTTGGCCGCGAGCACATCCAGAAAGCATTTGAAAATGCTGTCAAGGTGCTTAACTCGTATGATCCTAAGAAGTACGGTCGATTGGTGGTCCCTCTAAACGGAGATCACACAGTCGACGGAATAAACTCAAATGGTAACCTCAAAAATCAATTGGTTGATGATGCTGATGGCAAAGGATCATATGCTGTAGAACCTCTCGCTGTTTTCACAGAACTTGTTAATGTCGGGGACCTTGTTCAACAAATGGTTCACGTTTTTTTTGAGGAAGAACTTGTTGCCACGAAACTTGTGAGACCAAATAACTTTGGCACACCTAGTGTCAATGCAAAGCGTCAGTTTGAGCAGATGTTGGACGATTTCTTGGCAGAAGGGTTGAGTAGAGGTATAGATGTGCTTATGGACCAAGTTGAGTTCACACTCACCACTGAACAGTTGGGATCTGACTACTTACCTGTTCCGGAGCAACCAGTGGTGGCCGGCCAGACTGTGGCATGTGAAAAGGTCATCACCCTGGTAAAATCTCACCTTGATCTCTTACGCGATTCTACAGAGAGAAGCCTTTTCGATGTTTTCCAGCAAGAAGTCGGTATTCGCCTATTTACTGCTATATCAAAACATTTGAAGCGACAAACCATCAGCGTAGATGGTGCCATCAATCTTATTGCTGACACCAACGCGTACTATAGTTTCATTGTTTCGCTGAAACAAAAAAATCTTTCACCCTACTATGAAGCCTTGAAACAGCTGGCCCAGCTTTTCCTTATCGACAAGCGCGATGCGAAGCAGATTGGAATTGCCATCAGTGATTCCGGAAGATACAATAATGTGCTGACGACAGAAGACATCATTGAATTTGTTAAAAGGCGACAGGATTGGCCCATTATCAAGCCAAAGGTCGAGAAAGTCCTGTATGGTTTTTTCGATTGCATGATTTCTTAATTCATACCCCCGAGTAGCCGTATCAATTGATACATGTGCGCTTTTGCAACCAGGATCTCAGTCCAAGTGTAATAGGTCTAATTTATTTATTCAATGCCGTCAATACTACGCTTTTACGGTAGGGATCAATATTTTCATGAAGTCATTAACAACGTCGAGTAGCATACGCAACACCGACTACGGTAAGCTAGATTTTTGGTCGTAACAAGGACTGGGTCTAAATTTCCTCCAAGGTGTGTAACCTGGGAAATTTAGCCACAGATCCAGCACATGTTTCCGGATGATACACGTAGTCAAATCCTTCAAGAACCGCTTTTCCAAGGTTCAAAAGCGGTTTACTCCGCTGAAGGGGATTCCAGTTCAGTCGTTTACCAACCTTTACAACGACTTTTAATTCCTGAAGTGTCGCGGGAAGGTTACTGAACTCAGTGCGTAGTCGCTCGGAGAATGCGAAAGGATGCATATGAGTGCTTAATATTATTGTGAGAGACTCGAGCGAGCTATTAGCAGCAGCATCGCTGAGTTTTGATGGGTATTGCCACTCGCAGTTGCGTACTTCGATATGTTGAAGTCGGTGAAGCCCGTCCTCGCATTGTGGATCTATTGTGAAGCCACCATTCGCACCACCTAAGACAATTGATCTCAGATTGGGAATTGTTTCAGTAATATGTGAAAAATCAAAAGTCTGGTTTTGAAAAGGTAGCCGAGTTGTTAATCGCAATGACTCGACACCATAGAGAGGTTTCTTTATATATTTGAGCCAACCTGAAGATTTCAGTGCGCACTCGATCTCCATGCTCTCTATTGACGATTGACATAAATCATCTATAACTGATAACCCAGGACTAGCAGCCCATTCACCACGGCTGTCGCCCGCAATTACCAGATGCTTGGCATAGAGTACTCGCCCATCTATCGGCTCATGATTTTTAGCAGCAGCAGCGACCTCTTCAATTTCTTTCCATCTTAAGTGCAGGCTAGAAAATATTAGTGGCGAACAAAGGTCATGCAAAAAATGACAGGTTAGTGAGACATTTCTCAAGCTGGTTAAACTCAATTCATTTAAAACAGCTAGCCAGACATCTCGTGAGACCTTGCTGTGCATGCGTGATGACACCTGGAATTCTAAAAGAATACTCTCCAAATAAAGTTGTTCATGCAGTCACGAGTTTAGCTGGTTTATATTGACGATCAACACAGGGACGAGATTTCCAGTATTACGTAACCTTCGCACCTATCACTGATAGCAGCGATGGCGAGATTCATGATAAATAGCACGCCCGAACGTGATCTTGTACCTAAGAGATAATGCGATTATCTGTCAGATGTAAATCTGCGGATTAATGAATTAGCTGGCCATCTTCTAAAATTTGGCCCGTGTATTGCCGTAGGTTAAGATCATGCGTTACAAGTGAAAGTGACTTCAAGGGCTAATTCATTGGACGTTTTAACACTAAGACTTAGAAAATGTTTTAAAAGTTCCAGTACAATTTTATTATTCTTTCACCCATTTAAGTGCCTTGTCCTATTCAGGAAGCAGGGCAAGGCAACGAGCCAACGTACCAGCGACCTCCACAGGGCTTCGTTGACGGTCATGGATGATACCACTGCCTTTAAACATGAAATATGTTCAAAAAAATCCTATGGATTTGAACTAACTAAATATTTCTCAACACTTTCATGAGATAAAACATGGCACATTGAGTAGCTTCGGTGATAGGACAGGATTATAACCTATGATATTAGTTTAGACATTGCATATGAGTTGGTTCGAATCTTACCCGTACCTGTCAGGGCC
Organism: Starmerella floris; assembly: GCA_030555655.1. Lineage (NCBI taxonomy): Eukaryota > Fungi > Ascomycota > Dipodascomycetes > Dipodascales > Trichomonascaceae > Starmerella > Starmerella floris. Next base: position 6,768 of record JANIWM010000004.1, read on the forward strand.
ATGTTCGATGACGTAACTAGCTGGGTGCGATTTAGATAATCTATCGTCATCTTCACGACAGGGGCACAGTTACCAGCATACATTGAGGTAAGGTAACTGGGCAAATTGAGCGAAAGAATATAAATAAATCGACAATAAATGTTCGCTATGGAGGTTCTAGCTTTTTCTGGCTCTGAATTGCCTTCTCCAACTCAGTCATTCACAGAGTTTTCGAGTGTTCATGCTACTCATACGTGAAACGAACCTACTTAAAATACCTGCAGCGAGACCGAGTCTAGCTTAGTTACCCTTTCCTTAAGAATTCAAATTTAGATGAGTCCCATAATGGTGATATATATGATGATGATAATAGTAGGGTCCTCCACATCTTAGATTTCAGAACTCTTACCCGCCAGATTTGACCTAATATCGTGAAGTGCTCGTGTCCTTTGTAATACAAAAGTTGTGCGCCATTAAAATCCAAGTCAAATGTCCAAGTGGTGGGAACAATGGGATCCTAGCCATGTGGCGGTAAACGCAGAGGTTCCCGATAACGCATGGAAGACATGTGTTATCCAAGGTGTGTACTTTGGGAAAAACGAGTATAGTGGTAGTCTTGGTGGTCGGATATCGGCTATATTTGTGATTCTAGCGACGTCGCTCCTTGCAACTTTGTTTCCCATCATATCGCGGCAAATCAAATGGATGCGAATACCTGAAATTGTTTATGTGATTGCCAAAATGTTTGGCTCCGGTGTTATCGTGACCACAGCATTCATTCATTTGATGGACCCAGCATATACGGAGATTGGCGCAAATTCTTGTGTTGGTCTTACTGGTAAATGGTCAACATATTCCTGGTGCCCCGCAATAATGCTCGCTTCCTCCGTCTTTATTTTCATGGTAGATGCATATTGTGACTTTTTTGCAGATATATGGTACGGAGTTCATAACCATTTGACCTCAGTTCCTGGTGTCCATAAAGTAGAGGAAAATTCGCATTCGCATGGTGTAGAGCCTACTACAGAGTATCATAGTGATACTTCTCTCACCTCTATGCATAGCATTGATGAAAAAAAAAGGGAACCCACGACGTCGGAGCCCAAAAATGTGGAATTTTATGCACAGTTTGCCGGATTTCTCATTTTGGAATTCGGCGTCCTATTCCATTCAGTTATGATCGGATTAACACTTGGATCCTCTAACGAATACCGTACTCTCTACCCGGTTCTTGTTTTTCATCAAGCATTTGAAGGCCTTGGTATTGGCGCAAGATTATCAGCCATCCCATTCCCAATAGGTAAGAAGTGGGTTCCTTACTTCTTGGCTATCGCATACTCTATGTCTACTCCTATCGCAATTGCTGGTGGTCTGGGTGTCAGACAGAGCTATCGAGACTCCGAATATTCATCACTCGTAGTCCAGGGCATTCTGGATGCAGTCTCTGCAGGAATCTTGTTATACACTGGCTTCGTTGAACTTCTCGCCCGAGATTTTATCTTTAACCCTCAGAGAACAAAGAACATATGGATGCTCAACCTCCAGTTGTTCTCATTCTTGTGGGGGGCGGGTCTCATGGCTCTGCTCGGTGAGTGGCTGTAAGCTATTCCGCCTGGTTTTGTCTGTTATCTGCACACCAATACCACCATCACATCATCTCTAAATTTCAAGTCCGAGCCACAGTTGGCTTTTTCAAACTGAATCAGAAGTCAGCCTTTATCTTGGATGTATGGACGCGCTATTACCTGAATGCCTCAGGGATGTCCCTTTTGAGAGACAAATCCAGCCCGACGCAAATTTTTCCTACTAATATATTGTCAGTATTTAGCACAAAGTACATTTCTTGGCTACAGTACTACAAACGCAATTCTAACAAAAACAATTTCTGTAAGTATACTGCTCGGCAATAGATCGATGCCGTATCGGGGTATAGATATATAATCTCGCTACTCCAGAGATTCTCTCTTCCTTACCACTCTTTAGAACTCATCGAATGCATCGTGCTAGCCAACGGCTGTGCCACCTTGTAGGGACGGTCCCCCCCCATCACCCGAATGTAGGAACGCCCCTCTATCTGGAACGGCCGGCCGCCCCCCCCATCTCCCGGGACGGCCCCCCCCATCTCCCAGCTCCCCACGATCGGTCCCCGTATGCATGATCTTGCGGACCGCTTCGAAGCCCACATGTCACCTGACCTATAACCTCCCGCGCCAGCTCTCTTTTGGGGTGTAAAAGAGAAGGCATGCACATATGAGCAAGAGACAAATCATGCGTGAGCGCGCGCACGTAAAGACGATTTACATATATTTGAATACAGTCTGGATTAGACTGACAACTATTGGATGACTTTTGCGTTGTCTGGTGCTTTGTTTTTTATCTATACTCTGTTTTATGTTATAAATTCTCGTGACTCTCTTTGGCTACCCGATGGCACATAGCAGCTAAGTATGGGCAAGCGTATACGCTCCGTTTTAGGCATCTTTTTGGTATGGCTATCCTAGATGGAATGCAGCGCAAGGACGCGTCTGGCGACGCGGTTTCCTAACCCCACAAGGGGCTAGGTTCAAAATCCTCTCTGTACAAGGGCTTAATCTAGGTCAAGTGAACCGGAGACCATCAACCTCTCAAAGATTCTAAGCAACTTCGGCGTATTAAAACTATAACCCCCGGCGAAGCCATCTGAATTCATTGGCTTTTAGTCCACAGACATCTCTGAGTTCGGCGCGTCTAACCAACGCCCGCTATCAGACCCGACATTGACCTGAGACTTCCTGCTGCTTTAGAAAAGTAATTGTTGTTGTCTGCCCTCACCGCTTGAACTGCTCTTCGACTTAGAGCGATTGTACACGCGACCATATAATCTGACTCTAGTTCATCGTGTGCAATAATTGTTTGCGAAAGGCTCTTCGCAAAAAGCAAAGGAGAGACCTCAAGGTTCATCCCGATCGCCCGCCATTCGCCGGGAAATGTCTCACACCCGAGCAGAACAGAACACGCGTTCTGGGAGAAAGATTCTACCTCATTCACAAGGGGATATGAACATGCCGCCGTATGATCCATTGAGTACCGTTAAGCTACCTCCCCCCTCCTCGGCGTCTGATGGCGCATATGGATGGATAAGCGGAAGTGGGCAAACAAACGCCGGCAATCTGAATAGCAATATCAATATGTTGCGAACTCCTGATAGCATTATGCGTCCAGCTGACGAGCACGCGCTCAAACGCGTATCAGCTGCCTCTCATGAGACCAGCAAACGTGCAAAGCGCTTCACGCCGGATGCACCTATACTTCAGTCTTCAGAAGAAAATGCCGCGGAACAGCACAGTTCCGACAGATCGATAGCGATGCCACCTACTAAGGCAGACAATAGCAGACAGTGGAGCGCGTACTTTTCTCGTGCATTCCCTGGATTCGAGTTCGGCACTGACCGCCCGAATAGCACCAGTCCGACCTTTGATCATCATAATCATCCAATCCTGCCGACGGGCATCTCTGGAGACTACGTCGGTCCACCTATTCACAGTAGCTCACAGTACTTGAGAGGCAACGCGATGTTATCGCCAAATTCGCCACATGGCGTTGGCACAGCATTCACCCACACCCCTACAAGGTCTGGGCGACCTCAATCAGTTGGTAGTGGCCTTGATTATTATAATTCCACAATGGCCCCACAACGAGGTACTGCGCACACATTTATAATACCTCCCTTGCCTCCTTCGGCGCTGGGCAATGTGATGCCTCCCTATGACCCTGATGCGAATTTTAATGCACGGCAGTCTGCTCCTGAATTGAAACACATAGAGGTTCCTCCTCCGGACAAGATGCCCCCTATAGAGGATGATGGGAGCAAACCTAATTACTCCTACGCCATGCTGATTGGCATGGCTATTTTGCGAGCACCCGGTCGCAAGCTTACCTTGGCCCAAATTTATACGTGGATTATGGAGACATTTTCATATTACCGTAAGTCCAAGCCCGCGTGGCACAATTCCATTCGCCATAATCTTAGTCTGAACAAAGCATTTGAAAAACGCGTGAGACCCAAGGAGGATCCTGGCAAGGGAAGTTATTGGACAATTGTTGAAGGTCTTGAATATCAGTTTTTTAAGCCAAACAAGCCAAAGAAAATTGACATGCTCCCGGCGGTGGATGATACGCTGCAAAAATTCAACACAAACTCGACGATGGGTACTGAGACCCGGACTCGATATACAAGCGGGAGCCCCAATGATCCGCATAAAGCATCCCTATCCCATGGTAGTGATACTTCCACCAAGTCAATATCCTCGTCACGGTCTAAATATAGTTTGGACAGGGTCCTTTCGGAGCCACAAACGGAAAAAGGTCGCCTTAGTAAAAATTCCGAAACTGATAGTCTAAAGGAAGCAGTTTCCTATTATAGCAATCATCAGGATGCCATTCCATCTGATGGAACGGAGCCAGACGACCGCTTGGTGGAGGAAAGGGAGAAACAGGCCAAACTGCATCTTCCATCCTCATCATCCCATGAGCAGGACCAGACCACGCACGAATCTGCGAAGGATGATAAGTCGCCAGTCCGCGATAGAAAGCTCCCTCAAATGCATGCGATGTCAACCGTGTCGTCACGACCTATATCTCGGGTTCCTTTTTATACGCAAACGGAAACACCATCGTCACCCAGCATCAGTTCCCCAACCATGAGAATCTCTGATAGTTCGATTGTAAACTCTGCTAATGGGATTTCTGCTAAGGTTGCGACTTCTTCCAATGGAAGCAATGAATGGCGAGGACAGGGCCAATTTTCGTTTCGTTGTTCTACTCCATCGTTGGTTCGGGACAGCATTGATACTCCATCGCTACCGCTAGGAAATGTTCCTTCACTCAACTATACCAATCAAATTACATTGAATGAAGGGCAAGCACCTCTGCATCCCTTGCAAGCATTGAATGCTGGCATTTTTGAAAAGGGAGTCTCTTTGGGTGCCGAAAACCACTATAAGGAGCAATATGGGAAGTCTGAAGCGCTTTCAATGGGAGCGCACACCAGGGCACTCTCATCCTATAAGCAGAGTGTGGAAAACACGGGTCGACGAAACTTCCATTCACAGCTTATTCCTAACCATTTCGACCATTCCCGAAGCCCTACTGTAAGTCCAACGTTAAAACAAACTCGCAAGGCACGGTCAACTGGTACTGACGTTTCTAATCTTACTCAAGAAGCGGACAACAAATCCTGGGAAAATCAGCATTATAAGTCGCGTGGAGCGGGTCAAAGTTTAGCTGATCACCATCATCTCGGTGAGCAACCCAGGACACCTGAGAAAGGCACACAAATTTCATTGGCTGTTCCGTCGACCAATAAGCAGAAGGTCCAGTTTTTGCGTCCTGCTATGCTGCAGCGTCAGTCTCTGGAGAGTCCTTATGCAGGTACCCTCGACTTTAGTCCAGGTATCTCATTGAGTGATGAACATCATTTCGTTAATTTGTCTCATCACAAGAAATCGAGTATCGGTTGCTTGAGCGATTTCCTTGATTTGGAATTGCATTCAAAGGTAGAGTCTAATTCCAGCAAACACAGTCGTACTACTTCGGACTCATCCGATGATGGTGTGGGAGCTCAATTCGGCTCTTCGGGCCATAATTATGTTACGAACTTACTGGGGTCTGCATCTCATGCTAACAGCTTTTCCCTTCCCCTTGAGTTTGAATTGAGTCCCAAGATGGTTGTGACCCCTGTACGTCGTCCGTTTGATACGCCGATTCGCGACCAGTCGCATGCGTATAGTCCTTATTGCAAGACTTCGAATGGGATTGGCTCGCCTTTGAGACGGCAGTGACAAAGTTCAGCATCATGGTGTTTTAAAGCGCACGTTAATCTTTATGAGTCTCACGAGAAACTTAATATCTAGCCACTAGATCGAATGCAATTGAATGGAAACCGTCGATATTGGTTAGCTCAACTCCTCACATGTCCGCGATGGTTATATAACACAGGCATCTGAGGGGATGTGGCGATGGTTTACCTTTTGATAATAAATTATTTATGATCATTATTGAGATTTTCTGATTCCACCAGGCGTATCATCTCTGTAGATACCGAACAAGTACGCAAAACGGATAACTACTAGATCAATAGCCATTTTGATACTGTCTCTCGTGAGATCTATCTTGGAGCCGCCTACTTCATGCCACGAAATAGATATTTCGTGAATGGGGATGTTTTTGCGCAAAGCAATAACTAAGGTTTCGACGTCAAAAATCCAGCCCTCGGTGTGCATGTAGGGAAAGATTTGCTGAGCAGCAGCGCGTGTGTACAGCTTAAAACCGCACTGAGTGTCTCTGATTGTCCTGATGCCGAACCAGTACACTAGCAAATGAAAACAACGCATGAGAAAGTTTCGCAACTTACTTCGCTGTATTACCTGGCTTGTTTTAACGAGGTGCGCTCGGCTGCCTATGGCCACCGAAGCGGCTTTACCGTCTTTAGGCAGCGATGCTTCGAGGCTTTGTAGACCCGCGAAGTCCGAGGCGTTGTCAGCATCAGCGAAAAGTATCTTTTGACCACGAGCCGTCATCACGCCATGGGTGACAGCACCGCCTTTTCCTCGATTGGCAGTCAGCTTGGTGTATCGAAGATGCTCGCCCACGTTTAGCTTTTCAGCCCACTCCATGGCTACTGCTCGAGTTCGATCCTTGGATCCGTCGTCTACAACAAGGATTTCCCAGCTGTCTCGGTAGTTTTTTGACAGGTAGGTAACTGCATCCTCCAGTAGTAGGGGGAGGCGCTCCTCTTCATTATAGCAGGGTACGACCACCGAGATTTCGATCTCGGCAAGGTCCGATATCAAGCTAGGGAGGCTGCCCGACGAGTTTATGGTCTCGTATCTGAGCTCACTGGGGTCAACAGATCTCGGTGCATGGCTTAAAAACCAGATCGCCCAGTACAAGCAAGCTATCACGACCGCTGATAACACAAGAAAGAGGGCCAAGGCTCTTGCCAGCGATATACCAAACAGCATCCTGCTTCTATGTTGAGGGTTCTGTCAAGAAAACAGAAATCACAGGTCCGCGGATCAACTCGAGTAACCTTAGTTGTCCAGGAATGAATGTGATTGCAAATTACGACCAGTGTAAATATTAAGTGCCTGCCGCGCGTTGCCAAACAACCCTGCCGAGAAGCCAACACTCTCCCACTTGTTTGTCGCTCGTGCAGCACACTGCCCACGACTCAGCCATGGAACACCTAACCCGCCATAGGGAACAACAACGCGGGATGCAACTAAAAACGGTAACCACGGGGAAATCACAAAGTCAGTCTAGAAATGTTTTTATAAATGGCTTATGTATATACAATTTAGATAACAATCTCACCGGCGTCGATGTAGGCAGCACGGTTTTCTGCGCGCGCGGCCTCGGTCACCGCAGCGCTCGGCGAGTAGAGGTACCAGCCCTGAAGAGCGTTGACGGCCGCACGAGTCCGCGCCTCCCGCAGCGAGGTTCCTTGACCCTCCCCGATCTTCATGGTACCGGAGAAAACCCCGACCACGAACACGGCTTGACTGGAGTAGCGGCCGCTCTCGGCAATCAACCGAGATACCGGGGCTTCCATGTCATTACGGGCGCAGAGTACCGCCAGCTCCCTTGTGGGATGTGAGAAAGCCATCAGCCGAGACACGTCGATCTTGCGGGGTGCAATGATTTTATCGGCTATGAAGGTTTTGGCAGCGTTGGCACCCTGATGGGCGTACACGGCCGCCACGACTGCCCGCACAAATGCGCCAGTGGCATTCACCAAGTCCGTGCCTTCCTCGACACCAGCGCTTCCCACCTCGGTCACGCCCTTTTCAACCGGCACAATTTTGTCTGTGAAGCTGAGCCGACCCAGCACCTGTTCGTCAGAATTGCTACTCAGATAACGGTTGAGGCTGGACCGAGTATCTGCCTGAACGCCCCACATTTGGCCCAGCTCGGCCAGCGCAGCCATGCCTGTGTACGATTCAACGATATGCTGAAGCACCTGAGTAGGTAGACGGGGGTATTTCACCATAAAATGTTCAAACACATGGAAGGTCATTAGCGTCTTTCCGAATTTCGCAAGGCCAGCATTGTTCACGAACTTGAGATTGCTTGTACCATCCACCAGCGTGCGAGCAAGAGTGTTAGCCGGAATGTCTGTGAGCTGTAGACGGGCCGCGAGGGCCTGAACCCCGGGGGCGTTCGCAGCGGCCTCTAGATCTATGGGTTCCCCCTTCACTCTGGTGTATTTCCGGACATAGGAGGCAGCCGATGATGACGAGCTCATTCTTATGGCATGTGGGGCACATAAGGTCATTCTCAAACCCAGCCATGCACCCGTGGACCTGACCAGCGGGCTCGTGCGGTTCAAACTAACCATCGAGTATGCCAAAATTTCAGATATTCTCCAGTAGATCGCCTGGGCCGGCAAAATTGGGTATCACGATGTAAATCACGTGCACCACACTCTGAAAACTCGGACTATCCATCCAACTGCTTGAGTTAACCGTATCCCTAGTGCCTTGGGCTTCGCGCTAACTGATAGAGGTCTATTTACAATATCCATCCATACATAGCGTAGACTGAAGAGACATGCGGTGCAAACAAACATGCGGTCCGCATCACGCTGATGAATCTTAAGATCCAAAACATATAATAAAGAATAGAGTAGAATCGTGGTGGCAAATGAGGTATTAAATTTCAATTATCTGTAAATTCTGAGCTTAGCTCTGACTCGTCGACCACGATGCAACTTGGAATAAGCATTGCGGTCGGAGGAATCCTGGGTTAATCCTTCTTGGGAGGCCTGTCGACGATTCTGCACAAATGCACGTAACAATTTAATGTCATCATTAGAAATGTGCCCGAATCCATTATTTCGGCGGAAACAAGTTTTGATTAATACCTCAGGATCATGCAATTTTCTTGGTGCACTCTGAATGAGTTGAAATACTTCCAATTCATCACTAGCCGCTTGTAACTGTGGTTCAATATGCTTGAAGATCGCCAGAGAGATACGGAAGAGCGTCTTAGGTCCCTCTAGGAAGAAGCAATCCCATATTCTCATCATGGTTTCTGTGGGCAAAACGTTGACCATCAAGCTCATAAACCATGGGGCGGTACAAAGACTGATCGGTGGAAGATTGGTTATGAAATTATCCTCCAAGGACTGCTCAAGATTCAGCGCTTTCCAGATTTTCGGTAATCGGTCACGTACACTTATCATCAGAATACCTTGTGAAATGTTGACTTGCTCCAAGTTTATCTCGTGCAATCCGATCAAATAATTCTGTGTGATAATAACGAGCATCCAAAATGCCTTCTCCTCCGGAAGCACAAGAAGTAGGTTGCCAGCAATAAAATTAAGGCTTTGACAGTATCCAATTTTCGGTTGGTATACCGAGAAAGCGGTAAGAAGTCGACGGAGGGACTTCAAATGCGCTGACTCCTCATTTGTGACTGGATCATTGTGGAAATAAATATTATCCGGAAAAGTGCGATGAAGGTCTCGTTCAATATGTTCCGTGTCATTGTTTTTCAAATGTATGCAATCCTTCACCAGCTTATTGTAGAGACCTGGATGAGAAGTAAGTTTATCATTGCCACGCGCGAACCAAAACCAGGCATTGCCCCGCCAACTAGGAGGGATACCTTTACGAACATATCGTCGCAATTTTTGACTTTCCGGAGGGAATCTCACCGGTGGGCCACCATCCTCACTCTCAGTGCTTAGCCCGTAAGATTTTAAGAGTCCCTTCCATTTGGTTTCTCGATAGCTCATGTATTTCGAGTAATTTTCGGACCATTCATCAAAAGCAGAGTCTGTCATGTAATTTGTGGGTTTTTTAAAGCCATATCGGTCCACACCGGTACTGAAAGTGACAGTCGAGTTGAAGGCATACAGCCTAAGTTGCGACGTTTGCGTAGCCAAAACTGAATCCGATGATGCTGCCGAGCTGGAGGCAAAACGCAGCCTTGCTGCTTCATTAGGAGGTAAGACATTCCCATAATTTGGCTTAGCAATTTCGATGCCCTGCGTGACACCCTGAGCCACTGGGATAGTGTCCCTCGGGCTATCATTTGCCGTTATCACAGCGGTACTGCTACTCAGGCTGCTGTTATTTTTGGTGTTAGTGTGATTAGTAGCTTTGGAAACTACGCTAAAGGACCCACTAGATTGATGCTCTGACTCGCCGAAGTCAAAGTCGTTCTGTTGTGAAGATGTGTCCGCTGAAGACGCCGACAATGAACCTACGTCCACTTGCTGCTTCAACGAATCATCCGAGCACTCCGTCACATCCGACACCGGGTTCCTCTGCAGCGCCTTGAAAGCGGCGGGCATTTGCAGATCGACACCCATAGCACGGAAAGTTCAGATTCCCAGAATTGTGCCGAATTATTCCTTTTCTGGAAATTTGAACGCGGTTTCTGCCAGTATCTTCAGTGATTTTCCACCTAGTGGGGCCAGGTGTAATTCCTTGGGATGGGTGAACAGTGATAAGGCTATGTGTGCGTGTGAAATTGAGTTCGTCGAAGTCATACTGACGTAATGATGCGTCCTGGACCACCATCCCACACACCCACACACGCCCGCACACGGACATCATAAACACCCTGAAAGCTCAGACTGAGCATTTACACGCTGCACAGGTGTGAAAGTAATGATGTACATATATCAAAAGCAAATATTTTACTGAAACCTACTGGAACTGTGATGGAAGTTCGCACAGCAACTCGGCTCGCGCCAAAACTTTTCATCCTTTGGCCTCATGATGAATACTCGCCATTGTACCTGGATCATTGAATCCTTCCAACTGTGTATCTGTATCTCAAGGTGCTCTATGAATTCGATCATTATATAATGAAAAGCTGGTGGTATGTACAGAACTTATTTACCGAGGCGCCGTCTCTTGGTGCGCTGCTCCTTCAGACGCTTGCGATACTTGTGGCGGTTCATCTTCAGCTTCCGCTTCCGTCGAACGCTAGTTGCCTCCACTGACTCATGGCCGTCCACATCATCAGTTAAAACCTTCTCCACTGTCAATGGAATAACTCTTACTTCACCGTCGCCACCAGTCATTTTTTGTAGATGTTCCATAAGGATGGGGAATCGCTTGGAAAGCACCGACTGCATCTCTGATGCACTCAGAGGAGCAGCGCTAGACCCGTAGGAGGAGGAGGAGAGAGAAGCCTCATTGCTGCTATTCTTGAAGTCAGCCCACTTAGTTGACATGACCGCATTTCGATTGAAAGGACCAATTTTTTTCGCAACATCCTCGGGAATCACATTCCACATGGGCCGATCATCGCTCATGAATATCGGGAAGCGACCGTTGTTAACAGGAATATGCACCCAGCGATTATCGAAGTTCTGCCCCTCATCAGGACCAGCCGGCCGACCGAACGGCATCAATGGGCGATGCTGCGCAAAGAAAGACCGCAAAGGCAGTTTAGTCGTGCTCTCCATCTCAGCACTCATATGGTAGGCGTCATGGTGATTCAAAGACTTGTATGGGAAATCGTCTACCTGGCGGGCTGGTTCACTCTTATTTCGGCGGCCTATGTGTTGAGACAGCCGCAGCGAGCCACGCCATTTCGTGAAAAGCGCAAGGCCATGCTTCGTGCCTGCCAGCATTTGGTGGAGACTGACAATCCTTATGCTTCTTATGATTGTGGAAAAGGTTCTTCTGTAGAGACCTTGGTTACGTATTACGTGTAGTGGCCGGAAACTGAGGTCAAGGGTGGGACTACCGCCCTTTTCCAACCCTGTCCATGGCTCCTGCCCAGCCATAGCAGCATCATCATCACAAGTGATGGTGGTGGTCAACGATGATAAGGCCAATCGAATTGCGAGTATAATGTTGTCGCGGAGTATATTGCCAATGATCCCAGTTGTGAGAAAATATTCTGACTTTCAATTAATGTACCAGCCGTTTTATGAAAAATTTAGGACCTAGGTAATCATTGATAATGCTTACTCCGAGTGACTCGCGAAGTACTGTTTATGCAAAGTAATATTACTTAAGTTGGACCAACACACATAACACAGCTCCACGACGACCAAGGTGGAACTGCAGCCAACTGATCCAAAAAAGCGTAACTGATAATACTCTTTGGAATGGCAGCAGTGACATCTATACAGTCAGAGTTGAAAAATTTGGGTGCCGCGTCCAAACGCCACAATAGTGAATTGGCTCAATCTGTTAGTAGGTCCCTATCAATTCTGGAGGCCGCGAGCCAATCTTATGACAGTGATCAGTCTGCAATTTACTCTTTAAGAAAGTACAACGATCTGGTCACCCCCTTCATTTTGGCATGTTCTGAAGCAAGCGCCAAGTCCTGTGCATCGGCCCTACAATGCATTCAAACACTGGCTACTTTCAAGGGAATTGCCCCTTCGCGTCTCCATGAGCTGCTTCAGGCGCTCATGGAAGCTACACAACTTGGATTGGGAATTCAGCTTAAAATTCTCCAAGTCTTACCCGTGATATTGCATGAATTTGCGGCGGACCTTAGTGGTGAGGAAATTGTTGAACTTCTCCAAGTCTGTGCTGTTCTTTTAGAAGGGAACAAAGTTGCGATGGTTCATAATGCAGCATATGCAACGCTTCAGCAACTCATTACAGGGGTCTTCGATCGCACTGACATGACGAAAGAGACGGATCCAGAAAACCAGCCCCTTACTCGCGTGGATGTAAGCACCACTGTGAGCTTTGAGGTTCCACCTCGTTTATATGACTCTATGATGATCATGCTCGATCTTTGTAACTTTGCTGAGAGACTTCCGCCTCAGTTTTTAAAGATCAAAGACCTTTCGATGACATTCACATTGGAGCTTTTGGAACTGACTCTGTCTAACCAAGCTGACCTGATACACGAGCATGAAGAATTCGCAGCGATTTTGCGTTTCCGAGTCACAACGCTGTTACTACGACTCTTTTCCGAGGCTATCGAGTTCCCTATAGTCCTCCGAGTGGTAAGAATATTCTACCTACTTTTGCGACAGCATCTTGATATTTTAACAACCGAGTCAGAGGTAATCTTATCAACATTAGCATCAACTGCCAAAAACGGTGTTGATTGGAAGCGCGCAGTCTGTGTTGAGGTTTTGCAAGGCATCGTCTTAGAAGTCCACCTGCTCTACCAAATATATGAGAAATTCGACGCTGTGGAGGGAAGAACCAATATTATTGGATGTTTGGCCTCTTTATTCTCTGAAGCGTTAAGTGATAACCATGGACTGATGCTGGCCACCGACATGTCCACCTCTAGTCTTGAAAAGGCTTCTGGACGATCGCATGATGTTTCTGAAGGCGAAGGTGATGCTCCGCAAGATGATGCAGAAATTGTTTTGAGCAAACATTGTTCGCCAAACATTCCAGTGATCGAGATGCTCGACAGGGTGGATCCGCCAAGCCTTACACCTCAGTACGTTTATTATCTGATCATAAAGTGCTCGAACTTCTTGACCGATGATGTGCATAGACTGGTGTCTACTGAAGAGGAAGACAGTACTGACATTTTAGACTCGTTGTCCTCGCCTTTGCTGGTGTGTCACTCCGCCACTTTGAGCATTGCCATGGACATGGAGTTATTCCGTTCAGTCGTGCGTTCAGTACAGAGGCTGGCTCATGCAGCAGGTATTGTAAAAAGGGTTGAACTAAGGGATGAATTTATTCGCTTGCTCATTCAGCATTGCCATCTCCCTAAAGATAATGAAAATAAGCCATGGGTCATTCAACGATGCTCCTTGTGTGTGAGAGCTCTCTTCAACTTGGGATATGCGCTGGGAAATCAACTAGGGCCATCTTGGAATCTTCTGACTTCAGTGATATTCGGGCTTGGTCAGGATATAGGCGCCGAAAATGCCAACTTAGATGCCATCTACGGTAATAGCGAACCCGAGTACCGAACGATAAATCTCTCTCTGAAGAAGCTGTTAGAAAGTACTACACACCTGGACAACCAAGCCTTGATTCACTTCATCAGGGCGTTGGGATCTAGTGACCGCAGAATTAAATTCAGTCTACTCGAGTTTATCGCCAATATCAACTCTGCGCGATTCGGAGATCCAGACTCGCTTTGCTGGGAAACTTTCGCAGAAATTCTTCTAAATGGTATCAAGAATTCGGAGAATGCCTCTATAGCCTCTTCAACACTAAACGATACAGCACTTGCAATTATGGAGGTTTCAGTCAGTCAGGATCAAAGCTCAGACTTAGTCGACAGGTCCCTAGGTATGGTGTTAGGATCTGTTTGTGCGGAGGTTAAAGCTGATGAAACAGAAATCAGAGTGAAAGCTTCTGAACACATCAATATGTTACTTGACAAATTCGGTGCCAAAATCTATAATGGATGGGTATACGTGTTCGACTATATCGCCGTTGTACCAGGTTCCGATGATTTCAGTCTGATGCACTCGACTTTTAGAACTGTGGAGCTGATTTGCTCAGACTTCTTGGATAATCTTCCTTATCCGCGAGTTTTTAATCTCACCCTTTGTTTAGATGAATTTGCCCGCCAGCAGATCGATCTCAATACCGCTTTCACGGCAACATCTCTGTTTTGGTCTGTTTGTGATCACTTGATGAAGGGCGAGAACGTAGGAGAAGACATGGACCCTAGTGCAGTTAGCTCTGGGCAGCAGCTGATCGATGTTGCGCAGGACTACAACTCGCCTTCGAAGCGTTTCGCTCTTTGGCTTTTTGCAGTTCTTAAACTTGCTACAATTTCTGGGAATGTATCTCAGCAGCAAGTAAGAACAAGTGCGATTCAAATTTTTTTGAGATTGTTCAATACTCACGGGAGTCAGCTCCCCAATGGCGTGTGGGATGTTGCGATACGCCTCGTTATTCCATCAATTTTGAACGCAAACGCAAAGCTGACATACGATACTTTGTCCGAGATCCAGGAATCACATATTCTTCTTATTGATGGTTTGACTAAGATCATCACTCAGTTTTTCTCTCAACTGAACACGCTTCCTTCGTTCAGTTACTTCTTGGAGCAGTGGATATCGTTCCTAAAGAACTCGGTAGAGTATTCTCCCAAAATCTCTCGAACTGTGTATAAAGATTTGATTGAAATCTTGGAAGCCGATGGTGATCATTACGTTTCTCGGAGTGCTATTTCAGACTTTTGGGTTAGTCAAAACTTGCGGCCAAAGTTTTCGGCTGATGAACCTAGGGCCACAGCAGATGCTTTATCTGAATTGGTGAACTTGTACCCATTTGTAGAAGGCGTGGTTGATGTTTCCCATTCGTTAAAGGTTCTATCGTCTTGCGCGTTGTTCCCTTATTTCACTTCGCCTGATATGTCTTCCGAGCACTATCAAATGTCAACATTACAGTGGAAGGCTACCTCCAGACTGGGCCAACTGGAAAAGCATGTTGAGCCTGGCTTGGTGGCTGAGATCCTCGTTCTGTTGAACCAGATGGCATTGTCTCCTATCGAGAATGAACTTAATTCAGAAAAACCAAACTTTAGAGGCATATCAATGTGGGCACAGGATAACATGATTCAAGTTATCGGGTCATTGAAATCTCCGGTTGCATCGGAGATAATCGATGTCTCGCCAACCGTCGCACGAAGCATGAACCGCATATTGCGGGCTGAAGAAGATCTGAAAAATGCAACTCAAATTATTATAAAACTACTGGAAATGGCAAGTGATCTCAAAACGTTCGATTCTCAAACTATAACTGAAAGCTTCCAACTAATTTTGGGTAGTACTGACGGGTACACAGGGGAGAACCCGGTTCCCCGCCATATCAAGGAAGTGATCGACTCTGCCAATAAGTTTTTAGACGTCTTGCGAGCTAAGGACCTTGATTTGTCAACTTGGAGAGAGGTGCTTAAGACTCTTTTGGGCCATTCTATCCTATACGAGCGCTCAAATCACAATCGCAAGTATTACGAGGAGGATGTTTATGATAGCGGTAAAGAATTGCAGTATGGTTCAGTAGAGCCCGCTTTACAAATTCACCACAAACAAATCGCTTTCTTCTGCCTTCAAAAACTGCTCGATCTAGGTACTGAGTCTAAATTGTATTCTGTGAACGCGCAAAAATTATTTGTGCAGCGTGTCACCTGTGTGCTGAACCAATACATTGGTGACTGTAGAATTCTTGGAGGAGAGCCGCTCCGACGCCTTGTTCATGATGAGCTTCTTTTCGTCTTGACAAGATTGGTCATCTCCACAAGCGACAACTTGGCCCTGGACCCATATGTTCATGGGCTTGTGTTAAAGTCACTCTCGAGAGCTCACCGCGACGTGCTCCCTCTTCTCGAAAAAATCCTGCTTAACATAAACAAAACCGAGTGAGACGTATTAGCGCCACTCTACAAAGATGTTGGTTGATATAATGATTATAAAATATATGCAATAAACAAATTTAGCATTAGAATTAGACCAGCCTTAATGATGAACAAGGTAGTCCTGTGAGTGGCCTTTCAGAATATTATCACGGGCACGATCTCTTTGAAAATCTCTCCATCTCTTCATTACAATCTGAGATGAATCAAACTCGCCATTAGCCTCCTCATGCCCTTTATCGCCACCAGCAATCGCTCGAGTATCTCCCCATGAGAAGTCGTCAAATTTCCAGTAAGCGTACATGGGCAGGACAAAGTTCCAAATCGGCAAAGCCAGTAGGTAGATGCCCATCCAAACAAGGTAAGATGCACGGGTAGCGGTGACAACGATTAGAAGACCAGGAAGACCCAAGATCATTGCCAGTAGCACAAGTGAAAGAACAGGGGTGGGCTTTCGCACAATCGCAATAATAACAACATAAAGCGTGAACGCGATAGCGGCGGGTAAGACAAGAGTTGAAATCAAATCAACGAAGACAACAAATTGCATCGAGATAAAAAACACACCACAGGATTCTCGAACCAGCACCAACTCGAACAAGTTATGAATGGTAGAGTTAATCCAGCGGCGACGTTGAGAGAGCAACACCTTGAACTCATCAGGGACGATAGTTTTGCAGGCAGCCTTAGGAACAAAGATAGTTTTTCTTTTAGGGAAAGTTTTGGCCATTAGTGTAGAAAGATAACGATCTTCGCCCAGTAAGAGTAGGTTCTTTCGATGAAGAGTGCTAATGTTGTTATCTGAATATCGTTCCACAATATCCGGGTTGCAAAGAATTGGAACCCAATATCCATCAGCACCCTTGGGTGACTTAATGCGGTACATGGAGAAACAACCTGGCAAACAAGATACACCACCAAACACTGACTCGAAGCCCTTTGCTTGGTGGTGGCTAATAAAGTATTCGAACACCTGAATCATTGTAACCCAGCTCTGACGTTTATTAGCAATCTTGGTTTCACCACAAAGACCCATAACTTCCGGGTCTCTGACCATTTCGGCGCACATATGGGTTAAGCAATCAGGGAACACCTTAGTGTCCGCGTCAACCATGAGCATCATCTCGTAGTAATCTGGCGCGATTCCAGTAACACTGCGTATGCCGTTAAAAATCTCGAAATCCAATTCAGTCATTCGTTCGTCGAACATGACGTGTTGCAGAAAGTTCATTAAAA
The DNA here is from genome assembly GCA_030555655.1 of Starmerella floris. NCBI lineage: Eukaryota > Fungi > Ascomycota > Dipodascomycetes > Dipodascales > Trichomonascaceae > Starmerella > Starmerella floris. The sequence goes on from JANIWM010000004.1 coordinate 24,294, forward strand.
TGACCTGAGAATCTCGCTTACCACGATTTCCAGGCTTCGCTGCATTGGCCTCTTTCGGAGTGCCACATTTCACGATGCAAATGACCGGAACACGCTGCTGCTTCTCGACGGGCACAGTGGAATCATCATAATCATAGAATCCAGAATAAACCTTTGCCATGTTATGACGTTTCTCGCCAGCCACCACGGAGACGTAAGAGTACGCTTTGACTTCATCGATGGGCTCACTGAAATCCTTCATCATCGACAAACAGATCTCAGGAGTGTTCATGTCATTCCCAGAACCCTTGATCAAGCCATCACAAACAATTGTGATGAGTTTGTGAGAATTAGGATAATCCGTTGTACAGATTGAGTCCAAGGTTGTTCGCAAACCTTCCACACTCTCGGAATAAGCGGTGACCATGCACATAACATGTGCAAGCGGGTAACCAAACGGCTGATATTCAAGCGGTGGTTGGGGGACAATATACTCTGTGCCACCTCCCACAGGACCGCTAGGCACCAGACTATTATTTCCCTCCGAGACAACTGAAAAAGGCGACTCACTGCGGTTGATGCTTCTCCCGCCGAGACTGGGTGGGGCCAAATCCTCCAGTGCAACCTCCTCAGGGTTTGCACCACGATAAGCTATGTCGTCCAGATTCTGCTGAGATGAGCCATACCTATCATAAGATGTGTTTTGGCGACTGTACACTGACTGACGGTAAAAAGGCTCATGGTGCAAACTTTGACCACTGACCACCTTTGATGAGCTCAACTGCGGGTTCTGGGTGGACATAGTCACCCCAGATATACGGCTGGATTCATTGTGCGGTACCGTGAGCTTGTCAATAAGTGCTGATTTTCGGCGATTGCCACCCGGTTGGCCTACACTAGCAGCGCTTGATGTGAACTGAGCGCCAACATCAACGGCAGGACTTCCGTGGATATGGGAGGACATTGTTACCGGGGCGTTCGGGGTACCGGAAGCGCCTGGATTGGGCGAATAACTCATATATGGTTGATCCTGATAGTGAGGAACAGCCGAAGAATAAATATCGTCACCCCAGCTCTCGATGCGACGTTCTCTATTATGGAACTCAGTCTCACTGATATGAGATGCACCCTGGTAACGGGCCATAAAGAAACGGAAGTAGCAAGCTACCAAAAATTTGACGATGACTAGCCCCATGATGAAGACTAGAGACACATATAACACAACTGAAGACGCGATGCATCCGATAGGTTGAGTGTCAATGACACCAACCTTGGTGAGCTCACGGAGGCAGTTCATCTCTCGGCGCTTCTGACCATAGGCCATTTCTTGCGAGATATCACGACCTCTAAAGGTCTGATCCGTACGCAATGTTTTAAAAATTTCAGGGTACTCCAAATCTTCTGTTAGCAGGTGGTCCAAGTACTCGAGGTTTAGAACATCTCCATTATAAGAAATAAGATGCTGGCTTGTGATGTCAGTCAAATCTTCCCAAGTATAGTATACAGTTGCTGCTTTTTTCCGGCCATATAAATCCGATCTGGCACTATCATGAGAGTGGCAACCCCATCCGGAATAAAAATCAGTATGATTTTTAGCGATGTCCTCGTTACTGACGAGGGTACTATTTTCCAAATGAATCAATTGACACGGAAAGTACCAACCCATCTCACCTTCGTCATTGTGCGGGATCTTAGTGCCTGATTTAGGTTTGATGAGGTTCTTGCAATTGCCATTGACATTCTGAAACAGAAACGAAGCATCTTTACCGCCTGCATTGACTGGCGGATACAAAATCGGGGAATTGTCATCGATCCCCTCGACTCCCGGGTGCTGGTAAGAACCAAGACCATAGACATTACCGGAGATTACAAGTTCATCACTCTGTATGTCCTTGATGCGAATGCGAGTTCCATTGTTTAGACAGACGGTCTGAGTAAAGCCGAACGTCAGATAACCAACAAAAGCTCCACATAATAGAATGAACGAGATCAATCCGATCTTTTCACGCCATGCCATCTGACGTTCCGGAGTCTTTAATCCGAACAAAGCCAACAACGAGTTAGGAATTGGAAATGTGAGCACCAAACAATAAGTCCGCCAGGGGTCGAAATTGCTCTCCTTGGGCATGATTGGTTTCCTTACGACTTTATGCTTCTCATCTTGGTATGAATTGATCGATTCTTGATCGTCATGCATAGTTTCAATAGGGTCTAAGTCCGGACCTGTGTCGGCAGCCTGCGGTTCCTTTTCATGCTCAGTAACGTAGGTTTCTCTAATAGTGTTTCCAGATGTATCGCTGTTTTCATGGTCTGATTGCTGCTCAGATGCTATAGAAGGCATGGGACGATGCTTAGAAAGGCTCACCCCGGATGCGCTATGTCTCTTTGGACTCGAACTAGTCCGGTTATGCGTGAACTTTTTCCAAGAGTGCGATGCGTTTGATGTAGATCTTCGAATTCCGTCCACATCATCCAACATCGGGTTCTCCTCTGCAAGCTCCTCCGCAAGTCCGGAAGCCGAATTACTTGATGCGAGATACGGATCTATACCGGTGGAACTCGGGCGGACATTGACATTACTTTCCTCGGTTACAAGGGAATAATAGTAGTTAGGATCGTCCTTAGACAACCGTTGACGCTCGGGTCGAACCATAGAGCGTTTGCGAGAAACATCGCTTGGCGACCTTCCCAATCTCTCGGGATCATTTCTGATACTGCGAAAAGATCCGCTGCGGTCCATCTCGACAATAGTATATTGCAAAGCTGAGATGCCGAGATTCTTCTATCTCAGGGTTACTTCTCTCTGGACAGTGAGGGTATGTGGTTTGTATCCCTAATTAAAGAAGGCTGTGTCAGTTGGGGGGGGGGATATATCGTGCTTATTGCGCATGTTTTCATATCCTATTTTTATAAAACCTCACACGTGATCTGGTCCCTGCCCCTTATGACCGTGTGCACGTTCCCGAAAGTATGTTCACACCGAGGCGATCTCTTCGTGATAGCTATTCGAAAGCGAGTTGCTCGCGCTCACGGTATATGATTTTATAGCGGGACGATCTATAGAGGTAATTTTCGAGTCTCATAAGTGACGAACGATATACCGTATCCAGGCGGCGGCGGCGCTGTCGCGGGGGACCGAACGTGTAACATATCGCGCGTCTCAGTTACACACCAACCTAACCCGTGCATGGAAGTTCCAATTTATGAGTCCTACCTCCACTGCCGGAGGACCGTGCGCGCATGCGCTCTGGCCACTCCGCCAACAGCCAATTACGCCAAGTCTCACTCATGCACATCACGCTAGCTGCACCACCATATCTCTTCTCAGCCCTGAAATTATCCGCCAGATAGCATGCTTCTTCCTGGATGCATGCTAAACACGCTGAGCTACGCACCACCAAGATGATTTATTGCCCTCCCCACATCACGAAACCATGAATAAGACGTATGCAACTCTCGCTCTTATAGATCTACACACCATGAACTCCACATCCTAAGGACGCGCCATTTTATTCAAAATAGAATTAGTTTTGCTTAGCATATTTTTCATCACGAATTTTGAATTGTTTTAATATGTACCAATATAAATTAATTCTATTCTGCTCTACGCAATGTCGGGATAATACAGGATGTACTCTCTCTTAATTTTTTTCCAAGTTGTTGGATCAAAGAAAATATAAATACCCGATTCTTCTTGATTATTAGTCTGAATGGGCTCACTCAAAGGATCTTTAGTCAACCACATTTTCAGTTCCTTATGATATCTCCAGCTGCGGTTGGTTAGCTCGACAGCGGCAGCCTCCTGCATGGCATCACGGGGCATTGTGTAGAAAATATAAAACAGAGCACCCTCATCAAAATTTTGAAGTTTCTGCTGTTGTGGGACTACTGTATCGATATTATAGCACTCGGGGAGCTTAAAATCGGGCACTACAAAGTGCTTAGACATCTCCTGCCATGGTGACGCAAATGTATGACTTAGTCGCTCACTGGTCGATCCCAGATTGAGACCCGACTGACTCAAATCTGATCCCAAAACCACACTTTGTTTGTCTTTGTTGGAAAAGTCCATGACCCTTAGCAGGGACTTCAGACCATACTTATCCGAGTCAATGGCTTTACTCTGAGCAGTAGGGTCAGCTTGTTTTTCGTTGAGGTTCAGATTCTGTACATTGGGAGTGTACGGCACCCCTTGCTGCTGCGGCCTTGAGTCATGAGTGATCCTTGATCCATTTGTATCAGACATTCCGGGAAGAACGGTATTCAAGCTTGACATACCCGACGACGTGTTAACACGGGGCATCATTTGGGCATTGACGGAGCCCAGAATATGGACACCGGATTCCGACGTGTTAATTTCACTGGGCGCTTGGCTACCGGAAACTCCGGCTGCGGCGGACTTTGCAGAACCAACAGGCGTTCGGTTATTGAGAGACTTGTTCGGTGTAGTGTGAGGGTTGCTTTGCTGAGCACGTTGGACAGCCTGGGCAAAGCTGGGCACCTGCTGCTGCTGGCTTTGGGAGCGCTGTGGATTCACCGAGTTCGCATTGGTGGATCCTAGCTTGGGCAAATTAGGAATTTTCAAACCGTGTCCGTATTGAGCACTTGCAGGTCGGAGACCGGGGTCTTCGGCTTGTATGCCCGTACCACGCCAAGGAGAGCCTTGTGGCTTTGGTGCCCGTGTCGAATTCTCCAAATTTCCATGAGGCGAATACTGCATTGTGTAATGGTTTATGATGGCTACTCAGGTCGCCTCCAGGAATATCTTCACAACTTGTTCGTAGAGCTGACTAACATAATTTACACCCATCTGCTCACCACGGAACAACACCGGATCCCGAACAAGTAAGGGTGGCATCAGCTCCATAGATACAACCAAATAACGAATTGCGTAAAGTCCAGTTCCGACTACTATTATTTCTAATCATCTGCATCATTAATACGTAAAATTTATAATACGTCCTCTCTCGGCCGAAAATAAACATTAATTTAGTTGTGGGTATTCACCATCCTCGAGAGTGGTAGTTCAAGGGGTCGTATATATCTTCATGCTGGGAAGCCCAGTTTTGTTGGAATCTTTCTTCACCACCCGAATTCCTAATATCACCGGTAGCCGTGGAGGCACGATATATCTCCGGACGAGCCGTCATGTGAGTACCTCCATCAGTAGAATTATCATCAATGCGTGGCGATAAGTGATCAGTGGGGGCGATTAAAGCATTATCGGCACTATCAGGGGCTCTCGAAAAGGTTGGTCTCCTCCCATTTCTGATCTCTATAATTCGAGAGTTCGATGCTGAGGGGCCAGGCCCCCCGCCAATACTCGTAGTCCTTGTATTAGGTCCTATAAAAGGGAAGTGGTGAGCAAGAGGGGCACCAAGTAGGATATCAACCGGTGCCGCCACTTCTTCGCCATCTTTTTGTTCAGCAGAATTGGACTTTGTGTCAGATGAGCCTCTAGCTGTGTCGTCTGTTTCTACACGCGGCTTAATTTGAGACACGAAAAGGCTACTTAGCAAGGATCGCTTCAGCAAAGGCTTCGTAGGAACTGGGCGTTCCTTGAACATCTCCCGTCGCCGAGCCTCGTTAATTTCGTTTTCCTCAGTCTCGTCCTCTTCATCGCTAGTATCATCCCAATCAGAGTTATTGTCGACACGAACTCCTTGCGTGTCATCGTTATTCTCCGTCTTCTCAAGCTTATCCAATGAACCAGCCGCACTTGAATCAACATCAGAGTCGATTTCGCCGAAATAAAACATTTTCTGCGGTAATGCCTTTTTCGCTTGGGGGTTCTCGACTTCGTTGTCATTTGCATCGCTGCGAGTCTCTGCGCTAGCTATTCCATGAGAATTGTCAACGGCATGGGACTTTTGCCATCGTGGATTCTGGAATTTTGTGACAGATATGCTGGATGGAGAAAACCCTCGCACTGCCAAGGACGATGGCTCTCTATGGATATCCGGCTGGTCAATCGTAGTGCTCGAGTTCTGACTCGTTGAATACGGAGCGGTCAAGTCAGTTTTTTGGGATGCGTGTGCAGACTTCTTCCCTTCAGGGTCTGGCCGGGGTGGCATGCTCTTCGTGTTTTTGACAGGGATCTTTTTTTGCTGCACATCGTTGAAGAGGTGCTGTAGCTCTATGGAGGAGATGGGACGATGCAGGTTAGATCTCGGATCTAAAAAGGCTCTTTGCTGTTTACGGAGAACCGTTCCTGGTCTTACGCGTCCTATATTTCCTGCGGTCTTGATTCGCGACTCGGGGATAAACCTTGGAGCTTCCATCTCCGATCTGACAGAATCTGCGCGATTCGAGGAAGCACAGTCGTCATTGTCAGATACCCAGTCATCATCGCTCGATTCTGACACTTGGGACTCTTCGTCCGTGTTTACGTCGCTGTCTGTTACCGTGGCGCATTTGGGTCTCGGCGATGCATGCTGTCGCAGAATTTCGCGAGAGTACAATCTCCATGAAAGGTATTCGAGCCTGTCGCCACCATCTATACTGTGTTTGGCCTTTGAAAAGGCATGCCACATGTTATGAACTTCATCAACGTTACTGGGGTCTAGGTCTTTTAAACCAGCACTCCGCAAGCTTAAAATAAGCGGATGTGTTTCCACCATTTAAATGAGACACCAACTGAGGTCCGATAGGTGTTGAGTATTGGTAGTCGAATTCAGCTTCTTACCCCTCGTCTGAGTTTCTAACTTTGGCTGACATCACATCAGTCATGGGGAAAAAAAAAGGATATGCAAGAGGATTCGGGTTTCCGAGGTGCTGCTTACTGGGGTAGCACGGGGAGGGGGTGGCCTGGGCCAATTTCCAACCAGCGGAGGCACCCCGTGAACACCACCTGATTTTTGGCACGCAGTCCTCCCCAGATTTCGAACACTTTTTGAGGCAGAACTACGGGTTACTGCTTGGGTGACAACAGTGCAGGCAAACGGTGCGAAGTCACATGGTCCCAAAAAAAAAACCGCTGAGATAATATTGGGTTTTCAAGCCTAAAGACGAAGGCTGTAGCTAATAAATTGTGGCCGCCCGTAAGCCAGAGACATTCAGAATTTTTGAAATTGGCCGAAGAAGTCTCGAATGGCTCTGTATTTTCCGCTGTCGGAAGCGCCTTCAATGGAAGGCTATTGCTTTGGCAACTTCTTAACAACGAAAATGATCCATATGGTTGTTTCCGACGGTAATGATCTCGTTTTCGAAAGGGCCTCATCCAATACATCGGAACATAAGCCTATAAGGACACGCATTCTGGCGAACGGCTCTGTTCTTACTGTTGCAAGAATACCAGCCGCTGCATTTAAAGAAAAGTCGAATGGTCTGGACGCTTTGTTGCTACACTCCAGATCCACTAGGCGTACAGCCGCAAATGAGCCTTTAACAGAGGACGTTTTGAGTATCTACTTGTATAACGCATCCACTGCTCAACTGGACCATATACGGTCCGACAATTTTGCTGTTCCGCACAGCTCCATCGGCTCGTATGCCCCGGCTCGAATCTCCGTGAATGAATTGAAAGGACCAGGTTCAGGCTCAATTCTGTTTTCTAATGGTTCTCAGGGGTCGATCTACAAGATTGTCCCAGCAGAACAGGGAGAAGTGGTCGAACTATCAATGAAGTCAGCCGGCGCATCTGAACCTACGCAACTCTACTGGATCTCTGATGATCTAGCAGTGGCTGTGCTAGAATCGAATTTTTCTAGCACATTGATCTTCCATGACATGACTAAACCAAAGCACAAGAGCAAACAGCGGCCTCCCCTCACAAAAGTGTTCCCTGAGAGAGTGAAATTTGTTGGCCCTGGCGTCTTGGAAGACTCCATGGTTGTGATGTTTTCAAACGGGTTTCAGCTTCTAAAATATACGAAAAAAGGTATTAAGGAAGATCGTGAACTGAAATTCGAATTGAAGCCTCAGGTTCGGTCCTGGTATTTCCTAAGTTCCACTTCCAGTGGGGACTCTTTCTACATTTCTAGCCTACAGGAATTACTTCTGCTCAGACCCACAGGAAACCCCGTTCTTTTAGAGGTGCAGAACGGGGTCCCTGGTAGTATTAGACCCTTGGGTGCTGGGGTATTCGAGATAAATGCAGAGAATGAGACCCAGTTTTGCCGATTCAGACTCAACAAGAAACGCACCAACATTGTTGCTGACTTTATTGGATCTCGTTCGAAGCCACTTGATGAGCTCATTTTAACTGCCCAGTCCATCGAGAGTCACTCTGGAAAAAAATTCTGGTGGAAGCGAGGTGTCGATAATGTTCAAGGAAGTTTATTTGTCACCCAGCCCACGATTGATGTCACGCGTCGGTCTATACCAAGCCATGGCGATGGATCCATATCAGACATATGGTCCATATCTAGTGGGGATACCTCGCAGGTTCTTGTCAGTAGCTCGTCTGATTCATTTGTAGGCAGCTTTGACGGCGAAGCAATCATTCCTATTGCAGAAACCTCTTGGCGAAAATTAGACCATAAAACCCTCTTTGCTGACGAGAACATTCAGATAACTCCGTTTGAGATCATTACACCCAATAAAACCGTACAGGCTCTTCCAGAAATCACCATGGCTGCAAGCTCGGGTCAGATCTCTGTAGTCGCGAATAATAGCGTGGCGAAAATCTTTATCCATGCTGAAGAGGTTAAATCGATAACAACGGAGGAAACCATTCTTGATGTCCACTGTAATGACAAGCTTGTTTCAATTCTTACTGCGAACTGCCTCCATCTTTTCGATAGTATCTCTCTGTCACTCGAAGAGCACAATTTTGAAGAATTCTGTACGAAGGCCATTGTTCTTCCTAATAACAAGGTGTTTGTTGGAACTATTGAAGGTGGCCTCATCTCGGTCGACGACAGGACGAAGTTCAATGTTTCTATTTCTCCTGTGAAAGAATTATATGGAGTGCCTAGCGACGTCAGCAGCTTCATTGTCACTGATGCTCTTTCTAACAGCTACCTGATTGATAAAGACTGCCGCGTGATTCGCTTCTCGCAGGGAGGACTGAACCGTTTGGTGGCAGTATCAACTGTAGATGGTAGGTATGTGACGTCTGCTAATGGCACAGTTGATCTAGTTGAGTTCGATGGAAGATGGGATGGCGGCTATAGAACAACACAAATTCCTAGTGCGCCTGGTGCGCAAACAATATTCTTTCGTGATTCTGAGTTGTATGAACTTCATTGGGACACGCGGGAGGTGCATATCGCTAACATCAACGAAGTCCTCAACCCCAGGAAATATTTATTACCTTCTGAGAACCAACAAGGTGAGTCGTTGTCTCAATTATTTGCTCTGAACTCTTCGCATATTTTGGAAGTGGCTTCCAAGCAACCGGAGGACGTAGCAAGTGACTCAGAGCTTGAAGATGATGATGCCGCTGCGTTTTTCGAAGTCCCCATACTTGTGAGGTTGTACAAACTGGTCCCGGAGAAGAAATATGCTCAAAAGCTCAATGAGCAGCAGATCACATTAGCGGGCGATCCTTATGATGAAATCATTGTCAAATTCATCTCATCGGAAGAAAGGCAAATGCACCACTTTTACCTCTTTACTCAATCCAGCAGCGCGGCTTATGGTGAGATATCTACCGTCTCCGGTGATATTCAACTTTTTGACGCAGATCCTCACATGTCTGAAGAAGTATACTACGACCACTGGTTACTCGATGATAAGAATCAGAAGGTCGTCATTGTTGATCAAGGTGGCCGGGTGGTGGAGGTAGATGCCGCTTTCCTCAAACGTGTTGGTCAGTTGGCCGTTGACTTACTCGCCGAAAATGGCGCGGTTGTATCCCGAATTACTGACTTTGACAGAGACATGGTTTTCCAAGTCATAGAACTTAATAACAGCACAGATGATGGAACGCGCGTTTTTGCCGCTGCCGTTAAACAAAGTGATGAGAAGGTGAGCAGGGTTATTGTATTCTCCTCTAATGGTGGAATCATTCGAAATCTGGCCAACATTCATATTGCCAATAGAAAGATTTCTCTGATCAAGTCCGTTGCAAAATCCGCCAAGTCTGATCATTGTGCGCCCGAATTCTATATTGGAACGTCTAATGGTGGTCTGTACGCTGTTTCAACCGTGACAGAGGAGACATTACGCCACTCCCTGGAGACTATCCAAATAAGCCTCTTACAAGAAATGGGGTTTGTAGAACGCTTGCAACAATTACAAGGCTCTTTCGATGGTAAGCTTTTACTTGAGGCTCTAATTACAGGCGAGTTCGACGATATCTTTGTCGAAAACAATGTTTCTAAAGATCTTATATTCAGGACCTTAAATAGCTTGCGAACATGAGTCCTTAGATGAGATTAATTTGGCGAGAGATTTTATTTTACAGCCTTTTTAGTGGCCAGTAGTACTAATCTTACTAGCAATACATGTACGGTTCCGATCCGACTGACTGTTACGCATCAATATTGATTATGTGTCAACAATTATCACGGGATCCTCTGACTGAAAAATACACCTGTCAATTTTGAGATATCTCTGCCGAAGGTGGCGCAAAGAATAGTTCTGTTCTCAGGCGGTATCCAGATCATTGATAAGATGCCCAAGGCATTTTCAAGGAGGCCTACTTCGTTTGAGTCCACACTTTCTTCCTTGCGCACTTGGAACAAACTTTTCCCCTCTGTTGACGCGTGCCTGACTAATCAAGTCACAACACAGTACAGAAGTCGCGCGCGACAAGGTGCCACTACCACCACTCCCCAAGGACTTAGATTTAGTTATCATCCTTCTTGCAGCACGGCCAACTTTCTAAAGAAACCATTTGCACGCGGTGTGTCTACAACAAGGGTGGCAATGTCCAGTGGGTCTGATGTAGCCCAGCCGAAGAAGTCGGCTACCGAGACTTACCAAAAGCTAACCCAGCTGGAGCATGTTCTGAAGCGACCTGACTCCTATATTGGCTCGGTCGAGTTTCACGAGATGCCGATGTGGGTCACTGATGAGGAAGGAAACATGCATTCGCGCACAGTGAATATCGTACCTGGCCTATACAAAATTTTTGATGAAGTGCTCGTTAATGCTGCGGACAACAAAGTTAACGATCCGGGTATGAAAAACATCCAAGTGGAAATAAACAAAGAGTCTAAAACTATCAGCATTCTCAATGATGGAAAAGGCATCCCAATCGAGATGCATGAAAAGGAGAAGATGTATGTTCCTGAGCTTATTTTTGGTAACCTCTTGACATCATCTAACTACGATGATAATGAGGAAAAGGTTACTGGTGGCCGAAATGGATTCGGTGCTAAACTGTGCAACATTTTTAGCACCAGTTTCATCCTCGAAACAGCTGACAGAAAGCAAATTTACCGCCAGAAATGGCAAGACAATATGACCGTTGTTAATCCCCCTGAAATCACAAAAAATGAGTCGAAAAAAAGTTATACAAAGGTCACATTCACCCCCGATTTGAAGAGGTTTGGTATGGAGGATTTCGATGAGGATTTTGTCAGTGTGCTGCGCCGTCGTGTGCATGATATGGCGGGTACTGTCAAGGGTATAACGGTTACTTTGAATGGCACAGTAATCTTAATCAAGAATTTTAAGGGATACACTGATCTCTTCGTTAAGTCCCTTGCTGAAAACGATAACGCTACTGGAAAAATAATCTATGCCTCCGTCAATGACCGTTGGGAGATTGCGTTTGCACTCAGCGACGGAAATGGATTCCAACAAATGAGTTTTGTGAATTCGATTGCAACCACTTCAGGCGGCACTCACGTCGATTATATTGCTGATCAAGTCTCAAAATATGTTATCGATCAAGCTAGCAAAGGTCAAAAGTCTGGCAAACTCCAGAAGGCTCAAGTTCGTAACAACATGTTCCTTTTTGTGAATTGCAAAATCAGTAACCCAAGTTTCTCTTCCCAGACGAAGGAGCAGCTCACTACCAAAATCAGCCAGTTTGGTTCTCGCTGCGAGGTCCCTGATCGCTTTCTCAAGGATGCTTACAAGTCTACAGGCCTAGATGATCGCTTGCTCTCCATTAGTGAACGCAACGCGGCAAATGCCTATAAAAAACAAGATGGCGGGAAAAGACGACGTATCACGGAGTATCCCAAATTGATTGATGCCCACAAAGCCGGCACTAAAGAGTCTTACAAGTGCACGTTGATTCTCTGCGAGGGTGATTCTGCCATGGGTCTTGCCAAAGAAGGTCTTCCAATCATTGGCTACGAATGGTATGGTTGTTTCCCGCTCCGTGGTAAGGTGCTCAATGTTCGCGATGCTTCTCAGGACCAAGTTATGAAGAACGCAGAAATTAAGGCACTGAAGAAGATCATTGGGCTGCAACACAAGAAGGAGTATAACGCTGAGAACATCAAGGACCTTCGCTACGGCCATATTATGTTGATGACTGATCAGGATCATGATGGCTCTCATATCAAGGGCCTGCTGATGAACTTCTTTGAGTCAAGTTTTCCTGGATTGCTCGACGTTCCTGGTTTCCTACAGGAGTTCATAACCCCCATTGTTAAAGTCACTATTCAATCTGGTCCCAAAAAGAACACTGTAATTCCCTTCTTTTCCATCCCTGAGTATGAAAAATGGCGAGACACGGAAGGTGTGCAGACTAAAACTTGGCGACTGAAGTATTATAAAGGTCTCGGTACATCAGAACGTCACGAAATGAAGGAATACTTCCGAGATCTGCCTACTCATGAAAAAACCTTCCACGTTCTGACTGATGGAGACAAGGAGTATATTGAACTTGTATTCTCAAAAACAAAGGCGGACGATCGTAAAACTTGGTTGCAAGGTTATGAGCCTGGTACCTACTTGGATCATTCTGTTGATAATATTCCCATTACAGACTTTATTAACAAGGAGTTGATCTTGTTCTCAATGGCTGACAACCTGCGTTCAATTCCCTCTGTGGTCGATGGTTTCAAACCTGGTCAACGAAAGATTATGTGGGTTGCCCTGGAGCGCCTTCGTAAGGAAACAAAAGTCCAGAGTTTGAGTGGTATTGTATCAACGAGAACTCGTTACCATCATGCGGAGCAAGCTCTAAGCCAGACTATTGTAGGCTTGGCCCAAGATTTTGTTGGTGCCAATAACTTATACTGGCTTATGCCCATTGGTGGTTTTGGCACTCGTGACCTTGGTGGCAAAGATGCCAGTGCAGATCGTTATATCTCCACAAACGTTACTCCTATCAGTCGTACCGTGTTCTCGAAACACGACGCCAATATCCTAAATTATCTCAAGGAGGATGAGAGCACCATCGAACCTGAGTTTTTTGTTCCTATTATACCTGCTCTCCTAGTCAATGGTAGCGAGGGTATTGGTACCGGCTGGTCGACAAATATTCCCAGCTACAACCCGATTGATCTCGTGGACAACTTGAAGAGAATGATCAAGGAGCAGCAACCGCGGCCTATGACGCCCTGGTACCGTGGATGGACTGGACAAATTGAAAAGGTCCCCGGAAGCGAACACCAATGGAGAGTCACAGGTCGTATCGAGCAAATCGATGAGACCACTTTAGCGATCACGGAATTACCGGTGAAAATGTGGACAACTACTATGAAAGAGTTCTTGAACAAATCCTTGAAGGGAGCTAGCCGGAGTTCTGAGGAGAGCGATAAAGAAAGAGAAAAGCTCGCTAAAGCGGAATTCATAGAGGATATTCGTGAAGCTCACACCGATTACATCCGTTTCATTATTTCGCTGAGTCCGGATGAAATGGCGAAAGCCAAAGATGTTGGACTCTACAAAAAGTTCAAGCTGGTTACTACAATTAGTACCTCAAATCTTGTGGCATTTGACCCTCAGGGTCGCTTGAGGCGCTATAATTCGGCTGAGGAAATCCTGAAAGAGTTCTACCATGTGCGTTTGGAATTCTATGTTCGTCGACGTGAATATATCATCAGGGAATTGCAAAATGACCTGCAAAGACTCTCGCACCGTGCTGCGTTCATCAAGATGATTATTGAGAACAAGCTTGTGATTTCAAACAAGCGACGTAAGGTTCTCGAGGATGAGCTGGCTGATCTCAAGTTCCCTATGTTTATTGGTAATGCTGGTAAGCCCTTCTGGCGAGACGAACTCGGTGAAGACCTCAAACAAGAGATCAACGATGCAGCGGATAATGCTGATGAAGCCGATGGTGAAGAACAAAATGCCCCGGGTATCGATGACGGTGATGAAGGTGTCACCGTACGCAAACCCCCCAGCTATGATTACTTGCTTAATATGCATATTGCATCGCTCACTGCGGAACGTTACAAACGCATTTTACAGGAGCAAGAAGAAACTGAATCGAAACTCCAGGATGCTAAAAACGTAAGTGCCAAAGATATGTGGCTGTCCGAGCTTGATCGGTTTTTGGTCGAATGGGATCAGTTCCTAAAGGATGATTACAAACGCCGGATGACACCGGAAGAATTTTTGAATCCCCCCGCTAAGGGCACCAAACGAAAGAATGGTCCGGACGGAGCCGCCAAACGATCAAGGAGTAAGAAAGCTAAACTGCTAACTGTGGACGAGGAGGGTGTCTTCATCGAACCCCCTCCTGTTGAAGAATTTTCTACTAGGGTAAAGCCAGCTCCTAGATCTAGAGTCAAAAGGGAGATGAGTGGATCTTCTCAACCCAGTCCGGCTGCCTCGAGAGCTTCCTCAGAGAACCCTTCCGCGACACCATCTCTTGCCCCGGTTAAAGAAGAAACTACGGACGCTCCTCCACCTGCCTCATCGTCAGCTGCACCCCCGAGCCCGGTCAAGGCCGCAGCTAAAAAGAAGACTGGTACTGCCAAACCGGTCAAAAGTGGTGCGCGTAAGGCTATTCCTGACGATGAGTCGAGCTATGATGATGATGATGGTGGTTTGTTCACTCTGTCTGACGATTGAGTACCCTAAATTCCCATATTTTAAACTAAATACCAATGTGATATCAATACTTCAGAGATTTAAATTCCTTTTTTCTGTTTTGCCAGTAGGAATGTCAACGGGGGGGAAACTGAAATTTATCAGATCTTGGAGAGCCGTTCGATGTTGTCGTGGCGTAGGCGTGTCCAAACTTCTCTCGTTCCATTTTATTGGTCCTCCGCTTACCACGGAGAAGACTTTCCAGACGGAATGAGGAGTCTTGAGCAGACTTCGCAACCTTCTTAGATTTTTTCTTGTCCAATGAAGGTGATTCATAAAGCGGGTCAGTGCCAACAGAGAAGAAATCAATGTTATCCAAATGGGTGCTATCAGCTATCGGACCGCCATTAGAGATCTTTTGCGAAGGGCGGTTAGCGTCCACAAAGTCGGCGCTATTTATCATCTGGTCACTGGAAAGAGATGAACTAGTATGTGGCTGTAATGGTGGCCCATAAACAGCACTGTTTGGAGGAGAAGATTCCCTTGTAGAGGACCTCACGATGGCATTGTTCATAGTATTTCCACTGAAAGATGTCTCATAGTCAGCGATAGTCGCACCAGACTCAGTAGAATGATGGCTCCTAGAGGTAGCAATGCTATGCAGGCTTGAGACATCAGCTAGGCTTGGATTGTGCGAGGCTCTGAGTTGTGAGCTCAAATGTACTTGGTGACCCTGTCTCGAAGAAATTGTCGAGGTCAGTCCATTACTAGTGGATGGAATATGAGATGACGACCCAAACTGATTTTGTGCATTTCTGCCAAACGAATCTGCGAACGAGGTCCTGAAACTCACTTGAGAAGGGGTCCGCGCAAGAGAGCGGTTTAAGATAAGGCTGACCTTCTTATCATAAAGTTGCGGAATAGATTCCGATTCTGAAGTGGACCGAGCTCTGGTGGTGGGATTTACGGATGGTCGCAATGGTGGCAAGCCCGGACCCTGTGTGACAATATGATTGGTTCCTGCTTGCATGTTAGAGGGCCTCACATTCGGCGAATTGCGCAACACATGAGGGCTTCCGAAGCTATCTCCGCTCCTTGTTGATTTCGAATGTCCTGGTGAAGCCACTCGTGTGAAGAAATTGTCAAACTCATCAAGATCAGTGATAATCTTGTCCATAGATTCAAAGCCCTGATAGCTAGATTGAATCAATTGTGAATTCTGTCTGTAAAGACTAGTCTGCGGGGCGTACTCATCTATCTGGAATTCATAGCCGTTAGTCTCAATTGGTTCATTCAGAGGGCCATCCGCAATTGCGATCCTATTGGATGACACACAACTATAGAAAACCGCGTGTACATTTGCACGAGTTGTAAGAGCGGCCTGTGCAGGAGAAGGCACAGACCAACCTGCCTCGTCAGGAATACCAAAGAGGGTCTCAGTGTTCTCGTACTCATGGAAGAGTTGACGTGATCCTAATGTCATACGCAGAACGTCCTTATCCATTCGGTTAGGTTTTACACTAGCAATGATGTCCAACACGCTCAATGACTCTTCCACATCAGGAGTGGTCAGTAGTCTGAGCAATGGTGCGATGAGATCTGCTCCCTGCCATCGCGTGGCAGCAACAGACTGATGAATGTTGACTTCGGGTATCAAAGCTTTCAAAATATCCAATGCAGCTTTCCTCACGTACTGGATAGCATTGTTGACCATACTCAATACTAAGATCATAACATCAATACTATCATCCGGAAATGAAACAGGTAGAGCAAGAACATACTGCCTCAAGAAATCTGAGCGTGACCAGAGCCTTCTTTTGACAAAACTATCCAAAATCCTGGCTAGACCTTGAGAGAAGGGTTGTACAAGCCTTTGCAGCGATTGAATTGGCACGGCCATAGACGAAATCAGATGTGGTTGATCCATCGCATGTAATAGCCACGGCAAGGTAGCAGCAAGTAGCTGTGGCAGCGGGTTCTTGTTCCCAAACAGCAGCAAAGCATCGTTTTCCGATGAATTTTCACATAATACAATGAGCTGATGAACTACGGTGTGACTCAAATTCGCTACATTTTGAGAGCGCAGACCTCTAAGTGCGTAGTTCAATATACCTGGAAAACGATCTAAAGGGGTCTCGAATCGCTCAGGGAAGTTCTTAAGAACAGAGTTAGCGATATTTTCATTCCACTTAGAAAGAATTTTACTGACTGCAGAGAGAGCTTCCATGTATTCATGTTCATTAGCTGTCGTGAGCGACGCCACAACCGCCCAGAAAAAGAAGGGAGACGACGTGAGTTGATTGGAATCCATTTTTTCGATTCCATAATTGATGGTCATAAGATTTTGAGTGGCAAAACCTTGAATGTCAATAGCCTGCTCACTTATAGTGCTGGACAACCTAGCAAGAAGATCACCCAACATTTTGTTGTCAAGCTGTAAATTCAAGCACCGATAAGTTTGCAAACTGCGGCATGCAATATGTCGGACAGGGCTGGTAGTTGCCCAGTGAATTGCTATTTGCGCCCACTCGCGTTCATCCAGAGCATCGACATTGCGAAGATGGGTAAGTATAGATGTTATTAGCTCGCCCATCTGATCTGGAACTGCGCCACCATCATCTTCATATCTCCATCGCAACGACCCCAATAGTTCAGTGAGTTTGTTCATACTCGATGGTTCGGGATTGAACATTCCCGCAAGATTGAGCAGGAGCTCACGTGTTTTATCTTGAACTAATGCAACAAAATGGTCTCCTAGAACTATGCAGGCATGAATGAGGGATGCCAGCTTAGGAACCACAGGAGTAGAGGTACTAATCGTATCCACCAAAAAGACCACAGCTAATTGGCCATAAGAGAAAGGCGGTAAGGTGACATTTTTATTGTTGCCTTCTTTTTCATTGGCTCTTGATACAATTTCAGGAAGCGATGCCACATAAGGGAACTCTTCATCACAAGCTGGCCCAACGAGCATACCGGCAGCCTTTCCACCTTGTGTGATCATGAAACTTGGCTGCAAATAACTGAGAAGCTTCTCAGTAATGGCGCCACTGGCTGGTGACGCCAGCAAATAAATCAAAACTGTTCTGGAAACAGCCACAGACCCAACTGTACGATACTTGAGGCAGAACGACAATAGGAAATCCAGAATGCGCAGAGCGTTACTGTTGACACCCGTATTACTAGTGCACAGGGCAACCCAAAGAGCTTCTACTTCGTGCTGCATTTGACCGCTAAAAAGAGTAGTGATTTCCAACAGATTAGCAAGTACCATTTGCAAACCTAAATCATTGTCTGGTTTGAACTCGATATTCTGAATCCAAGGTAGGAGCACACTAAGAATATCTATACGATCGCTGTCATTAACAGCTTGGAACGCCCGCGTCATCTGACTGAAAAGATAAAAGGTTTCATGGCTCCTCTCAACAGCCAGTTTTCCACTCAACACGAATATTTCACGCTTGTAAACACTAGCAGAACTCGATCGTAATCGGAACTGATACTCCCCACCGATAAGGGAGCTTCCGTAAAGGCCATTTTCCACAATTTCAATTAGTTTGACTGCCCTAAATCTTGTTTCGCAGTCTGGGTCTCCTATTTTGAAAAGGGCGAGCGCCAAAAATTGCTGTGGTTTATCTACCTTGCTTTGAGAGAGGTTAGGATGTGATTCTAACATATTAACCAGAGCCACAAAATAAACCTTGGCAACGCCACGGGATCGCTCGCTGGAATTATGATAGCATCTCCTAACAACTTCCTCTAATAGTTCTGTTCTTGAGGCATGGCTTCGCAGCAGATTTTCTAGTGCAATTCTACCAGTTTCCTGGGTTACCACATCGGAGCCAGAAGTAAGAAGTGCGTAAACCCACTGAAGCGCCGCCAGAATGTCACGAATGAAATCTTGAGAGTCCATAAACATGGCGGAAAGTGCTCTCGAAGATGCGCGGTCTAAATCGCGAGTTACAATTTCCAATTGGGCTAATACCACATCATTTGCAGCTCTTCTCTTCATAGAAGCTCGGTGCTCTAAAACTGCGGTTGCATTAGAGCCATACGGAGACCACATTTCAACCGTCTTCCAGAACAACAACCATTCCTCGGCAGGATTTCGACCAGAAAAGACAAGGGATGGACGCAAAGCAACATAGGCGTCAGACAGCAGTTCACAAAATGATATCCTTAGAGGAGCCATTTGAGACGATTGAATCGACCCAAGAAGTTCACGTAGTTGTTGTAAGACAGACACTACTTCTGTTCTGATCCACACATCCTGCCGAGTATCTTTGTTTTCGAGGAACACTGTAGTCTGTCGCAATATTTGCGTAACACCTGTCACACTTCTCAAATAGGATTCACTTAAGCCTACTGCCGCCTTCATCTGGCCAAACTGGATTTGATGTAATTTTTGAATACCGCTCGTTAACACGGGTTGGAGGCATTCCAATAAAGTCTTATAGGTGTTGACGTTCGTGCATGATAGACCGGATACAATAGCCTCTCGGATAGCATTCTTCTCCGATCTCAACATTGGGGTAACAATTCGGAAAACAGATCTTGCAGAAGTGATACGCTGGTGATGCAGAGTGATCTTTTGATGACTGCGTTTTCTTGTGTGCATCGTTCCAAGACCTGACGATGAACTCGAAGGAGTCGTAGAAGGAACAAAAAGCTTCTGCTCTTCGGTGGACGTCAAGGTGGCACACGCAACAATAAGATAGATTTTCCACTGTTTGACAACTCCCGCGCTACTAATACTCAGTAGATTGCTGCCAGGTTGAGCGGATAACTCCGATATAACTTCGTGCATATGGATTAATCGATCACTCACCAGATTCCTGCATAGTGCAACAGGAATAGGATGGGTCTCAAAACATAAGTTGATCACAAATGGAAACATTTTTAGCCACAAAGCACTGTCGACGCCATAAGAAGACTCAGCGATTCTAGCTAGGGAAGCGCGCTTCGATCGAAATTTCGTTAGCCTGCTACGCTCCGGGAAGCTGAGCTCAAATCTCTTTCCTTCCTCGCTTACAACTTTAGATATAGGCGTGTTCTGTAGAAGGTCAATAATTCTTGAGGGTTTCGTCTCCACTTTTTCCGATTGCTGAGAAGCTTGATAATTGATGATCGCCTGATCCATGGTTGTTGTCAACCATAACACGCGAAGTCCCAATGGGCGTACCTGCAGATCCTGTGAGCATAGGAAATAAAGACCATTACCTTCGATATCTTCCACGACTGCCCATAGATTCAGCATTTGAGTATCTAATACTGAGCCAGATATGGACGAGTCACCATTTTGCAGGCGGCTGATCCAAATTTCGATAAGTTCAACGTAAAGCAGAAGATGAGGCAATACCGTGTGCTCTCTCATTTGCATTTCTTTAGAAATACTAGCTTGATCCGAAAGATCGCCGTCGTTATTATTATTAGACGACGGGTTCAGTCCCAATCCTAGGCCAAGACCGATGCCGCTTGCGCTACCAAAGCCAAAACTGGAACTATGGCCGTGTCCAATAAAGGAACCTGATTCACCGCTTCTATTTGTGCCCATTCCACTAGAGCCAGAATTCGGTAGCTGAGCCGCGATCTCCGCGTTTTTGGCATCGGCAACCATCATAGACTTAGTAAAGGGAGTGAGTATAACTTTGAGGTCGGCGTTCTGAGCTATTTTTCGAAATGATTCGGCAACTGCATCTCGTATAGCAGGCACACTGTGACCTACACAACGGCACAATACATCCAAGTGGCGTAAGTGTTGTTCGGCTGTCCACCAACTGGGCCAGCTTCGGATGAATAATAGTAGGAGATGTTGCTCTGTCGTTTTGATACCGAACTCGCTCATGGGAAGTTCTTGGGTATGATTGAGCTGTGAGCTGCTGTTTCCTGATGCTAGGGAGACCAGATGAGAGACAGAGTTTTGTCTGGATGAAATTTCCGATATGGTGCCACCCTGCTCTAGCCATTGGCTAATCTGTCCAATACATGTTCCAAATAGATCAAAGCTCGCTTGTAAGGCCGATGAAATCACAGGCTTGTGCGGTAATTCTGTATTGTTGGAGGACTCTTTGGCACCGGCCAATCCATCCACTTGAGGAGTCACCGACTTCTCGTCTGTACGTGACGCTGGGAAGGGAGGCCTTAGTCCCAGCTCCAAGTCTCTAGTAACCTCAACAAAAGCATCGACTGCTATTCCTGCTCGTTCCGGAAGTACAGCTGAATCATATGCAATGGCGTGGTGTTGAGCCAAGCTTGTGGCGTCTGTTCCTACTAACATGGGAAATAAAAGCTCATCTAGCGTATGTTGTTGGTAGCCTTGGAAGCACGATCTTAGCAAGGAGACACATGATGAACGTAGTTTTTTGTCTGCACTAATGGCCTGCCAGTACTTTTGACTGGAATTGCTCAAAAACAACTTTTTGAGAATCTCGATTTTTTTTGTAGTCAGGTTCAAGCTCTCACTACACCTGAATATATACACCCAAGTAAGCCTTGCTGCTGCGGGAAGAAGATTGACCACTTTTAGCGGTTTCGCCTTATACTTCTGCACGTTATTCTCGAGCAGTTTGAGCCAGTTCTCACTGAAAATTGGCTGTGGTGATAGACATAAACTCATGACAGATAATGAAAATGCAAAAGATGAAGATGGACTGTCCTGTTGATTGCCGATTGATGCAGTCCTTCCGGCTAACCCGACATTGGGTGGTTTCTCTTGGGATGCTCTGAATAGGTTCTTCATTGTGGCAGCCCAGACAGGCCTATTGACCTCAACGGTGATTGACTCCGCCAAAGGCTCCAGTATATAGCTCAGGGCCTTCGCATATTGACCACGAAGGGGACTTGCTAGAGGTGTCTGATGGTAGAATTTCGACAATGACTCTAGGAAGGTAGAGCTTTCCTCTAAGAATTCCTCGGGATAGAGTTTGATTTTGAGGTATTGCATAGCTTCTAAAAGTAGTGACACCTTGATTTCCTGGCTCTTGGTTGTCTCTTTCTTTTCGAGTTCGGCAATGAATCGATCATTTACGCTTGCAAGGCGGAACAAACTCATCTCGCCTAGAAGACGAGCCAAATACCGCCAATTAGCGCCACGTATCCCACTTGATGCAACAACTTCTGGATCGGCTGACACCAATTGCTTGAACACGATTTCTTCCAGTTTTTCACTTAACTTACCGCCTAGGACATCATGGGGAGTTTGCCGGATGACCTCCATCAGAGCTCGGCAGAGCACGTAAAGACTCGCCAAGCTAACGCTCGGTTGGTCACGCTTCGTTTTCCGCCAGTACATGATGCTATCGATCACTGGTTTCGGTCGCCTCCTGGCAACGTGACCCAAACTCTCCAAGATCATATCAAACTCAGGATCGGCACCTTCACCTAATATGGATTCAATCGACTCTTCTGCGATTGACTGAAGCAAGACCAGCTTGCGTTCAGTAAACCGCACAAACCTGGTGAACAATATATGTAGCGCATATTCGGCCGTGGGCTTTTCTTCCTCCTCAGGGGACGGATAGTTCTGAAGCTGTGTCGCAGCTGCATCGGCATTGTGTACTGTTTCACTGTCCCCATGGGCGCCTGCCTTGAATTCTGGTGGCTGCGTTTCAAGACCCAAATCATTGATATCTGGTATCTCTATTTGTTCCAATTCTCCAGAAGACATGCTTAGAAGATTTTTAGTGGACTATTTGGCAAAGGAATTGAATCAGCGAAATCAGGAGCAAGGCCGCGCTACTACTGGAATGCCTTTATGTACTTCGTAATTTCGGTACCCAGAAAGCGAAACACTGAAGATTTACACTACGCGATCAATCAATATGTGTCAGCCGCTGGGATGTGTGGGAGTGTGTGTGTCTCTGACGCGCAGTGAAGGTGGGATGAAACACCGGGAGAGGGGCCGGGATGGCGGAGGGTTTTGGGCGGCGACCACGAAACCCCCCCCCACCGGTTCCACTCTTCCGCCCTTCCCCCGCCCACCCCACAACAGGAGAGTGATTATTGTGATCCCACACGGCGTAGGGTTGACGAAAATCCAAACTGAAGCGAACACCTCTCTAATGAAATGAGCGTTACAGTCAAGAACACGGAATTGTTCGGTAAATATTGCACTGATTAAACTTTCTTGATACTGGGTTATAACAACGTAGGCTTTGAGGCGATAAGGTATCTCTATCTTTGAGCAGAGACGCGGTAAGTATGTGACATATGACTCGTAATCAGGTGTCACATCCGGGACAGGCTCCTGCTGCCTTTGGCAACTCTGAGTTTCGGAGCAAGTAAGATCGACGATAACAACAAAATGTTACAATGTTATAAACGTCCTTTGTATATAGTATAATTTACAGATCGTCATAGGTACTAAATTCCAAATAATTCGTCCCAAGTAATTGGTTTACGCACGGCATTGGAGAAGCCTTCGATGTATTGGACCCAGACCTTGTCAATTTTCGTTGTAGACACAGGTTCTGAGTTTTGATGAGCGGGTCCTTCCTCTCCTGACACAGTTGAACGAAAAAAGTCGGAGACCTTTTCTTTGATTTCGGAACCGGCCGTCATGTTGGCGATCGATCGCTCAGTCATTTCTGCTAGACTTTGACTTAGAATGGGAACCGCTACTCTCGATTCTGCCTTGATTTTACGCTTAAGCTCATGAAGAGCTTCCCTTAGCTGGCTGCGTGGTACATAAGAGCCACTAGATGCCGACAATAGCAGTTCCTTATCAAAGACACATGCTAATTCAATCGGAGGCTCCAATCTGTGGATATAAGCTCCGTTTTCTAACCTCTCGGTGCGAAGGTCCACACCAAGGTTATGCATCGCATCAGCTATCATGTTCAATCGCTCCTTATCCTCTGGTCGTAATAAATTTCGCGTGGCAGGGTTCGATATCTTTACGGTGAATGGAAGCAAATCCAAAAGTGCAATGTTATGACTGATTCGAGTTCGGATCAGACTAGAAGCGGTCTTCATGACGCTTTCAAGAATGCTCTTCGTCTGTTTAGTTTCCTCATAAAACGACGGGGGCTTCCCATAAACCTTTCCACCCACTAGGGACCCAGTTTTGAATAGGCTTTGTGCTGAAAGACCCGGCGATCTAAAGATCTGGCCAAAGAAGTGAGGAACCAGCGCCTTGACCTCGTCATTAGATCTCCGGTTATCGGCGAGGGCTAAGAAATCCCCAATCATGGCGGGTTTTTGTAGCCTATCATCGATGTAACTATTATCATGGTACGCTGTGAAGCAGCTAGCTACTAGGCGGTCTATGTCAGAGCAGCTTTCCAGCTGGTTAAATGTCGCCGGCAGAGGACTTAAAAATTGCATTTTCACGAGAACGCTCCAGTCAGTTTTTTCGGCACAATCTAGCGGAGACTCATCCGAGAACCCAGGAATTTGTTGAGTAATAGTCGTAGATCCAAACTGAAGCGCGTTGAGGCAGGCTCTTAAATCAAATTCATTCCTCTCTGCAATTTGAAGGAGCTGTCTGCTGGTGAGGCGGATTTTCTCCCTGGCACAGATTTGCTCCAGTCGCTGCACAAGCCTCGCTGGGGTGTGTCGCTGGAAATGGACAATTTCTGAATGCTGACGCAAGTTCCGGAGACTGGGTGCCCACACATCATTACACACCGCTATGATGGGTCGCAAAAGGAGAGTGTCTACCTTTTTGCCTTTTCTGTTAGTTTTTGACGAGCTCGAGGTCAAGGACTGCTGTTTGCGTTTATTAAAATCCACAAGTGCCCGGGCGTCTTCTCTGATCATATTGATTAGCGAGCGGACGAAGCCGTGTTCTGAAGCGCCCTCGACTTCATCAGCAATAATGCAAATAGGACGCTTTGAATTGACCTGATGGCTGTTTACTGCGCTTCGGATGCGATCATTGACGATAGAAGCCCCGCGTTCATCACTTGCGTTGATTTCTAACACCGTGAATCCCGCTTGGTGAGCAATGACATGGGCTGCCGTGGTTTTCCCGACTCCCGGGGGCCCATTAACTAGTAATATTTTTCGCAAGGGTCGTCCCAAAGTATCCGTATAGTCATTGAGCGTGGGCTCCGTACCGAAAACACAGCTCTTCCAGTAAGTTAACCACCGGAGCATTTGGCGGTTGGCATCGTCATTTCCTACCAGGTCGAAAAATGATTTGGCACGATACTTCTCCGATAGTAAGATGGATGTCTGTCCGAGCTTGCGACGCTTAGATGACTGTGAGCTTTGTGAGAAGCCCGAGTCCTTGCGGACCTGTAATGTTCGTTGGGACGGTCCTGTGTGCGAAACAGCGTCCTTACGTTCAGCGGACTGTTCTTTGGCTTCGATGTCTTTCAGGAGAGAGTAAATAGGAATTCCATATGGCGCCTGACTATCGATATTAGCTAAGTCACCATTCGAATCTGCCCGCAGTCGCCTTTTCAAGCACTTCGAAGGGAGATTGAGGTCCATGGCCGCTTCTCGGCGTTGGGCATACGCGTTCACACTTCGCGACGCGATGACGATCACTGCTCATATAATTTTCGTCACCTGATCATCCACCTACACAAATAGGATATTAAGTCCAAAGTGCAGAGAGCCGCCGTTCAGGTCGATTTTCGTTGGATAATTCGTAAATAAAGTCAAGATAAACACAGTATAAATAATTGGGAGTTCTAATTATTAGGTGTAGAGGCCACGTTCCAGTCCAGCAGGAATTTCTCTGCCATAAACTCGTCTCCAACTGACTGGGGGCGTGAAGCTGCGAGGCTCTAGTTGCAGAATCTCTATCAATTTGGTGGCAAGCTTCTCCCCGTCGGCAAAGTTGTCACCCTCATGAACCCAGGAAACCAGCAGGCTACTGCGAGGGAACACACCCAAGGCCTCCTTAACGAAGCCCGATTCTGGGAATGTGTGGGACGCGGCCTCGGTCGCTGAGTATTGAGTGATGGTGCCGGCATTGCGAACTTCAGACATTCCCGCGTTGGATGAGCCAGCGATAAATATGTCGGATTTTAGCAAACCGTCACGTTCCAGTTGCTGGGAAAGACTCTGCAGGAAACGGTGCTTCTGCCCCGTGAGCGGTGGTGACCTCAGTTGCACGAGGTAATTGTCACCTAGCCGGAAAATTTGGGCTGCGGTTGCTATGCCTTTCAAGTTCGGGGTGTCCACGGTGTGGTCCATGGGACCCACGAAGGGCGCCAAGAACTCATCGTCCAGCGACGCAATGAGCTCAAATCCGTAGGTGTGGATGATGAGATCAACGGCCAGTTGTGGCACATTGCCTATTGAAACAGACGGGATGATAATCATGGATTGCATATATCAATCCCCGACTGTTGAGTGCGCACGGCGATGCCCTTTATTAAGCCGATGGCGGTCCCTTCCCCCTAAGCGATGCACATTCTCGCTTACATACACCACCTCTTTGAAGGCGCGAATTTAAGGCACAGGAGAGGTAAAGTGAACCTTAGAAAAAAGATAGCTTCGATCCTGCCAATTTTTGTCGATGGCGATAGAGGAAGTAATCAACACGTATGTCGTTGAGGACGAGCAGAAAACGCAGCGTGAGATCGCCAGAAAGTTGGCTGACAACTTCTCTTTACTGCAAATCGTGATGAGCCTAGGAGATCCTCTCACCCAAGAGGACGGGCTAGTCCGGGCAAAAGCAACCCAATGCTTGGCTGATGTGATCTTTTCACTAGAAAAGCTCACGGCCCAAGAGATAACCGTTCTTACTGTGTTTCTAAGCGACCGTTTAAGTGACATTCAATCTGTGGAAAATGCTGCTGATGGCCTTCGATGGATTGTTCGTAAGGGTGATTCTAAACTGATTACCACCGACGACTTTTGGAATAAATTACGAAACGTTGACATGCTCAATCTCAATGTGGAAGCCCGGTTTAAGATATTCCAGCTGTTGGATGACCTATCCCAACAAGACATGTCGGTGGCCCTCGCTAGTGTTTTCGTATCTCTAGCTGGTGGCGAAAAAGATCCTCGAAACCTCATGCTAACTTTGGCTATAAGTCGTCGTGTTCTGGAGAGTCTTGGTTCGTCGTTAAATGCGGACAAGAGAGCAGAGGTCTACGATATCACATTCTGTTATTTCCCTGTGAAGTTTCATCCCCCGAAGGACATGCCGTACAAGATCACTGCTGAAGAAATCAAAGCCAATTTAATGTCCACACTCTCTCGACCGGAGATTGCGGAGTGGGTTATCCCTGGTCTTATTGCCAAGCTTACCGCAGTCAATGTTCAGGTCAAGTTAGATAGCCTGAAGTTCCTAGATGCAGCTGTGACCAATGTTGTGAAGAGTGGTGAATCCGGCTTGTACTGGCGACAGGTATGGGACGGGATAAAGTTCGAGGTCTTGCATGGCACCTCTGAAAATGATACTTATAAACCGGTGATCGAGATTTTGCGCAAGTTTGTGGACATTCCCGAATTTATCTCTGATATCAAGCAGGAACTTGCTGTTGAAAACATCCCGAAGAGCAAGTTACATCAACTCTCCCAATTGGTTATTGGCATATCGTCTACCGAAGATACCTGGCGACAACTAGCGCCATATGCCATCGAAAAGGTTTTGGATCAGCCAAGTGACTTAAAGCTGTTTTTAAACACCGAATACAGGGTCCCTCAGCCAGACCTCGTATTCCAAGCGCTGTTACAAGCCATTGCTAACGACCATAAAAAAGATGCCATTGATGGTTTAAAGAGACTCGCCAACAACCCTGAAGGAGTCGATTTTGTTCCGTTGATTGTGCAGACCTTAACCCAAGAAAAAGCATATGCTGAGCTGGCTGAGCTGGCTGCTACTCACCCCAATGCTATTCGAGACCATGTGCTGCCGCATCTTCTCAATGAGCTACCTAATACTCTAGAGCCTTTGAGTGATATTTGTCGGGTGCGGTCCCTAGTGCACGTTTTTGCAGTTCGGCTTCTATCTCGTTTGGATTTCCGGGATCAGGTTTCGTCACTGAACATGTTGAGAGCGCTGATTACGGCAAGTGGGCATCTGAATGCTCCTACGGACTTTATTGGGTTTGATCGCGTATTGGGGTTGCCTTTACTGAGAAAGCTTGCAGAATCTAAAGCCACCAAGCTCAACGATGTCATAATAAACAGTATTTGCGTTCTTATGGAGCGAACTTCACGGGGTGTTCCGGCTGAATATCAGTCCACCTATGTTTCCCATGTGCTCAAGTACTTAGGGGAGATTCATTTCCACGTCATATTGAGCAGCGTGGCAGCTATGGAAACTTTCCCGTTCGAGCCAGACTTCATCAATGCCTTCGTACTGCCGCGCTTGCGTGACTCCAAGGACGTTTTAGAAAGAGCTGGGTATCTTCGCTTGGTTGCATTGACTGCCAACAAATGGCCTAAAGAAGGTGTGCCTGTGGATTCTTTGGAATCCACGCTGGAGGAAGTCGCTCAGAAAAGAGAGAAACGGGACTACTCAACGGTGGAGGTACTGGCATGGGTCATCAAAGGCTTGGTACTGAGGGCAGACAATGCCGGATTTTCCAATACACTAGGCTTTTGCAGACTTGCCAAAGATGACATGACCATGGCCACTATATTTGGTGCTATTGTGGCCACTGATAGACTTCTTGCGAAAGAGAATGGCTGCACCGTGCGCCAATTGTTCCGACAGCGCCTGTTCACCATGATCTTACCCGAAATTACTGTGGATGAGACCTCGATGGAGACTCTGATGATTCTCAGCTCTTTGCTAAAGTATACACCGCAACAGGTTGTTGCTGCCAAATTCGATGCGGTCCTACAGATGCTTATGTCTAGCCTCACCTCCAAGATCCCTGTTCTACAGGAAACGGCGGTGCAATCTATCTTCTCATCGCTTCCTTCGTCAGCCCGCACTCTAGAACCCCACCTGTACGAGATGGTACCCCGATTATTAGAGATTGCGACGAGTATGGGCTCGACATCGTCGGCCAGACTAGGGTCTCTTCAAGTTATCATCGCTTTAAGGGATGTGTTGCCCTCTGAAATGGGGAGTTTTGGTGAGATGGTAATCAATGGATTGGTCCCGGCATTAAGCGACCCGAGGCGTAGTTTGAGAAAGCATGCTGTCAAATGTCGACAGGTGTTTTACTAGATTGCCACTAACTGGCGAACTTATTAGGCTATAAAGTCTTTTTTTGCATGTTTAACCATGGAAGGAACTTCGGAACCCATCACTATTTTCGTCGTCGTCCGGTCTACCTATGTGTGTGCGCTAACGATTGTCGCTGGCTTGGTGTACCGCCCATCTCACAGGGCAAGGGCGGCCAGATTCTTCACGCGTTGGTCTTGGTAGGTGCGGGAGGTTTACAAGACTGCTGGGAAAAGTAGTAGGGTTAGAATTTAATTAAGGGATGCGTGATGGCCATATTGTTTGTAAGCTGATGCTTAAGCCTCCTTCACAGCCATACCATCACAGGCGATATAATTGAAATATTAGACACTACGCATATTGTGTTGTGCATAAGCTCACATTCCACTCAGCATTGATAAGTTCGACTCTGTCGCAACATCTTTGAAACACAAAGTACCTCTTTCCAGAAGTCACAAAGGATATTCACTGTAAACAAGTTCGCCCAAGACAACGCGTAAGGTGAAGCTCATGTACTTCCCAGAAGGTGCAAATCTGTTCAAACGAAATTGCGTGACTTGCCCTTCCGGAGGGCCACAATGCAGTGCATGTCCGAGTGGCCAAGTGTGTACGTTGACAGTACAAACGTGCGAAAAATGCCCCGAAGCCCGCTGCGTAAGTGATGGTAAATCCGGCCATATATCTGGCAAGTCCGCTGGTGCCATCGCCGGGGGTGTTGTGGGAGGCTTAGTCGGCTTGGCATTGATCGCTGGATTAGTACTGTGGTACAAATTTCGTCACCGCCGTAAGCGCCATCTTCAGTTCATGAAAGAAGCTCAATTGGAATATGAATCGCCACCACAGTCACCGGTGGAAAGGCCCACTTCAGTAGACCACAGGCCCCCTAGCATAACATCAACATACGGTGTGAACAGCCACCGCTCAAACGTAATTCCCATTATGCTTCCTTTCAACAGCGCCGACGGGTCGATGTCCCAGGTCGGTGAAGGAAGCCGGCGTAACACAGCATACAGTAACGCGCCTTTCGGTAGGCGGATAACTTCGGGTGCAAACGGTGGCTCCCAGCCAGTTTTGCGGGATTCCATTGGGTTCAGTGAATATTCCGTCGATAGCGACTCCACATCAACGAACAACCACGGTCTGAGATCTTACGACGTAGCCGTACAAGGTATGCCGAGCCTGGTGGATTTAAATAGAGCGCGCAGGATACCAATCCTTCAGCCACAGTTGGGTGCGATTTCCGAGAATGTGGCTTATCAAGCCCCCCTTGGCGAAGCCAGGAGTGAAATTGACTCAGAGAGCAATTTGTCGTCAAAAGTGCCTAGTCAGAGCTCGAAGAGAAGATCAATTATGAGTATGAGAAGCGCTGATGCCGCGCTTCCAGAGCTTCCGCGTTCTCAAGCCAATTCTTGTTTCGATGATTCCGAAGCCCTTCCCGGTCAGGATCTCCCCAGATCACGATATAGTCGAGCGTCCTCCAATGAATACGACGCAAATCTACCAGATGAGGCCAGACTCTATCTCGGAAATAATTTGTTTCAGTAGGGCAGGCAAATTATAAAATACCTATTGGATTTCGTTATCATCGGAAAAGACTACGAATTACTCTGGCCCCACAGAGAGGACTGGCCATTTATAAGTAATGGCAAATGTGCATATATAAATCAACGTTACGTTTATTCGAGATCGGCCATCAAATTGCAAATCTAGCGTCTCGATCTGGAGAGTGCTCACGTTTGTTGCAGGCAACAACGACTGACAGGTGTACGCCCATATCTGACATGTGCAAGGTGTCCTCCGACGACGATGACTAAGTTGGCCACTGTATGTCACTTCCGCAACGCGCAGTCGACCGCCGGACCGTTGGGGGGATGCGTTTGTGTTACCTCCACGCTAGGAGGGAGAGGGTACTGAGGGTACCCTCACTGGTCGCAGCGAGCATTGGGTGGAGTCACTCACCCTGAACCCGACCCTTGAGAACTTTGCACGTGAGAGAGCTCCACCGGACGTGGCGGGCGTTATGGTTAGTTGAGCCCCGATCTTGACCGTTTTTGCTAGAAATTTATGGGGTGGTCCCTAGGAGGCCCGCTTGGTGTATTCTCTACTGCTGCGAAAAAAGTTTATACTCAGTCGACTATTTTTTTTCGGGGTGAAATGGCAAGAATTTTACCGAAATAAGCCCAGTAGCAACGCAACGGTTATATGTGTGGATACTTTATCCCCTCGTAACTTGATTACTACGCCCAATAA
Organism: Starmerella floris; assembly: GCA_030555655.1. NCBI lineage: Eukaryota > Fungi > Ascomycota > Dipodascomycetes > Dipodascales > Trichomonascaceae > Starmerella > Starmerella floris. The sequence goes on from JANIWM010000004.1 coordinate 55,438, forward strand.
CGTTGCTGAACGGACGCACAGATGTGGTAAGGGTTGCGGACGCCAGCGTCAACCTTGGGGAACCATATAAAGGTGGGATCACACCCCAAATAGTCCTTCAGAATCATCCTGATCAGTTAACACAAAATGGCACCTACTTTCACTGAAGTTGATAAGAAAGCTATCAACACCATCCGCGTTCTGGCTGCTGATATCACTCACAAGTCGAACAGCGGTCACCCTGGTGCCCCCATGGGTCTGGCCCCCGTTGCTCACTTGCTGTGGCAGTATATCATGAAGTTCAACCCCAAGAACCCCAACTGGTACAATCGTGACCGTTTCGTTCTTTCGAACGGCCATGCCTGCGCGCTTTTGTATAGCATGCTCCACTTGTACGGTTACGATGTCACCATGGAGGACTTGAAGAACTTCCGTCAGCTTGGTTCTCGTACCCCCGGTCACCCTGAGCGTGAGCTCACTGGTGTTGAGGTCACCACTGGTCCCCTTGGCCAGGGCATCGTGAACTGCGTGGGTCTTGCCATTGCTGAGAAGCACATGGCTGCTCAGTTCAACAAGCCGGACAACAAGATCATTGATGCCTCGATCTTCTGCATTTTGGGTGACGGTTGCTTAGAAGAGGGTGTTAGCCACGAGGGTATGGCTCTCGCCGGTCACCTCAAGTTGGGTAACCTCATTGCCATCTACGACGACAATCATATCACTATCGATGGTGACACCAATGTTGCCTTCACTGAGGATGTTGAGAAGCGCATGCAGGCTTATGGCTGGCACACTCTCCACGTCAAGGACGGTAACAACGACCTTGAGGGCATTTACAACGCCATCGAGGAGGCGAAGAAGGTTACTGACAAGCCCTCTTTCATCCGTGTGACTACCATCATTGGCTACGGATCCGTTAACCAGGGTACTCACGGTGTCCATGGTTCTCCTCTGAAGGATGATGATATTGCTCACATGAAGACCGAGTGGGGCTTCGATCCCAAGGAAACCTTTGTTGTCCCTGAGGAGGTCTCTAAGCAGGCTTCTGAGAAGACTGCTCAGGGCATTAAGCTTGAGGAGCAGTGGAAGGCTCAGCTTAAGGAGTACAGTGCCAAGTACAGTAAGGAGGCTGCTGAGCTCATCCGTCGTTCTGAGAACCGTCTCCCTGAGGGCTGGGAGAAGGCTCTCCCCACTTACACCCCGGCTGACGGTGCCGTCGCCTCTCGTAAGCTCTCTCAGCTTGTCCTTGAGGCCATCCACGACGCTGTTCCCGAGCTGGTGAGCGGTTCTGCCGATTTGACTGGCTCCAACTTGACCAACTGGAAGGATGTTGTTGCCTTCCAGGCCCCCTCCACCAACCTTGGCAACTACGGTGGCCGCTACTTGCACTATGGTGTGCGTGAGCACGGCATGGTCGCCATTATGAACGGTATTGACGCCTTCGGTGGTATTGCCGTCGCTGGTGGCACCTTTTTGAACTTCGTTTCTTACGCTTCTGGTGCAGTCCGCCTGGCTGCTCTGTCTGGCCACCGTACCATCATCATTGCTACCCACGACTCCATTGGTTTGGGTGAGGATGGTCCTACCCACCAGCCTATTGAGACTCTTGCTCACTTCCGTGCCACTCCTAACCTGATGGTCTGGCGCCCTGCTGATGGTAATGAGACTAGCGCTGCTTACAAGGTTGCTCTTGAGTCTTTGCACACCCCGTCTATCTTGGCTCTCTCTCGTCAGAACCTCCCTCAGCTGGAGGGGTCTTCTATCGAGAAGGCTTCGAAGGGTGCTTATGTGCTCAACGAGAATGTTACCAACCCTGACGTGATCGTTGCCAGCACTGGCTCCGAGGTCTTCATTGCTGTTGAGGCTGCTAAGCTTCTGGCTTCCAAGGGCATCAAGGTGCGTGTCGTCAGTGTTCCTGACTTCTACACCTTCGACGGTCAGTCTGAGGAGTATAAGCTCAGCGTGTTCCCTGACGGTGTGCCCGCGATGAGTGTTGAGGTCATGTCTGCTTTCGGCTGGGACAAGTACACTCACGAGCACTTCAACCTTGACCACTTCGGTGCTTCTGCTCCTTTCGACCAGACTTACAAGGCTCTTGAATTCACTCCTGAGGGCATTGCCAAGCGTCTTGAGGCTACCGTCAAGTACTACGAGGGCAAGAAGCCTGGTTCTCGTGTGAAGCACGCCTTCCTCCACCTTATCCAGCGTGGCCCTGGCCCCTTCAAGCCTTAAATTGAATTGCAGTAATACGATTTTAATATTATTTACTTATACTTAACGAACCAGTTATAGAACTGTTTTTTATTGTTATTTTGCTAGAATTTCTCTACCAGTGCGCATAGGGATTAATGGTGGGGGTTTTTATATACGCGGAATGTGGGTACCCTACGTTGAGCATTGATAGAGCCGGTAAGTGGTGGTAGTTTTGATTGTGTGTTGATCGGTGCGATCATTAATCATCGAATGTCAGCGATACTAACTAATGCGGTGGCTATTCTATGCTTAAGTGGAGCTACAACAGCGGCAGTGGCTGCTGCCAAGTTGGCGCCGCTAAGAAGATATCTTGAATACGGTAAAAATAGGCCCAGGCAGACGTCGCCAGCGACGGGTTTACTTCATGTTCTCAGCGAGATCACCGTGCCTAGAAACTGGTTCTATCATTTTTATGTCCTCTTGGTAGTACTATTAGTCTGCAAATGTGTTCATCGTCGAACCGTCATGGTAAGAGATTGCCTCCTTTTGGTGCAAGGCTTTCGAAGGGCGTACGAGGAAAAATGGATTTTCAAATCCTCTCCAGAGTCTAGAATGCATTTAAGTCATTATATTGTTGGGCTGGTTTTCTACTCTATACAAGCGCTGTCCTATGTGGACGAATCTTTGAGCCTCATCTACTTAGCCTTGGCATTATTTGGTGTATCGTCAGTGTTTCAATATTTCTGTCACACTTGCCTGGCTCGAACAGGCAAGTACAGCTTTCCCGCTTTTCCCGTGACCTCCTGGAATACCCAGCTTACTACTGCGTGTCCGCATTATGGGGCTGAGATTTTAATCTATATTTCTCTTCTGATGTTGGTGGAGCACCGAACTTTTACACTATCAGAGGGGATCACTGGTGGTTTTTGGGTATGCATGATGACAGTGGTATGGGTAACGACTTCTTTAGGAATTGCCGGTTCTCAAAGTCGCGTTTACTATGAAAAAAGACCAGATAGAAAAAACCGCCAAGGCATGAATGACATAAAATGGGCGGTATTGCCATTCGTGTTTTGATTCTCGGAAAACCTTCGCAAGAGTTTGTTTATTGAAAGCTGTCAGCGTACTCTTAGCGATAAGCGCAGCATCAAATTAGAACCTCAGAGGGAAGTTGAAAGGGAAAAAATGCTGATCGGTACAAACGATCGTAGTAGAGCAACGGTGACATCGTCTTTTTATAATGAAGATATGACCACGAACACGTCGGATGGCCTCGATGCGAAAAACCCGTTTTCAGACCAAAGCTCCCAAGAGGAGCTTCACACTGTTTCAAAGTCTTCAGTGGAGGCAGATACCCGAGTTAATAGCATAAAATTTGAATTTGGAAGAATTCTTCATTCCAAAACGGGTGATGAATCGGGTCGGCAGCGCAGCTTGTCCAACTTGGGCTTGCCTTCCCTTAAGGCTTTTCATCGATACTTAAGACTTTCTCCTCAAATCATTCTAGAAGCCATTACTCATCGAGTGACTCTATTTTTCGTCCTTCTGGCTGCCCTTGTGTCTTTGTTCTCACAAGTGGCTGAGGCTTCGTTTGAAATGTTGGCCAACAATGGTGGAACTCACTGTATAGTCAATGCAAACGGTATGGCTGCTCCATATATTGCGTCAGCTATGCAAATTCAGGCACTTAAAAGTTTAAATGCTACAATTTGGAATCTGGAACAAGTCACGTATAACGGGATCGACGGGGCCTTAGAGGCATACAGGAGTGCGCACAATGCATTCTGCCGTGCTAGCGACACTGCGGCTAAGAATGCTACAAGGTCAATGGCTAGGTGGTCTACATCTCAACTGAATAAGATGCGCAACACTTCCGAATATTTGGCATCCGCTCTTGGTAAGGTTGAGGACTCACTTACTAAATTGGGGGTCCCTAAGGATCGCCAGGCAGGCATTCCAACCATCGACAATCATACTGTCCCTAGTGGGTATGCTAAGCTTCAGTGCGAAAACCCATTTAATCTAACGATCATTGATCATGCGAAGGGTAGAGTGAACTCCTCGGTTGATGCTGCAAGAAACTCTTTAAATAAACTGTCCCTGTCAAAAATACCGGTCATCAATACAACTTCGGTAAACGATTGTGGTTTACAGTACAAGAGGGTGGCCTCATCCATGAAAACGCCTGAAACAGTATGGATCACCGCATTTGGTCTGTTGGCATTTGTAGTTGCATGTGTGGTCGTCGTCAGGAAACGTAGACTCGACGAAACTCAAGAGGACTCGTCTACAAGCTCAAAACGGAACACACATTGCGTATTTACGGGAGCTTTTGGTACTACTTTGACTGAAAGGTTAAGTCAGGAGAATAGAGAAGACTTAATATTTGTGTTGAGTCAATGCTTCAGCAGACCACTTCTAAACATGCTGACAGTAGCTGTAGCTTCATTATTGCTGGGAATAGCTTTTGAAACGATATTAATTCCTGCAAAACGAACGATCCATCACAGTCATGAAGGATCAATTGAATGGATGAAACAAGTAAAGGAGATTTATTCCAGATATCAAAGTAGCCTTAATGATGACTGCTATCGTATACTCGGCGACCTTTTAACGAACCTCGATTCTAATCAAAAAAAGCTTACAGCCCTCATTTCCACGGCATTCAAATTCGAATTAAAGAACCAGTTCCCCTTCTCAAAGGGTGTGGCGCTGGACCATATTGACTTTCAACTACCCGTTTCAGATGAGAGTTCGGCAAATCCACATTTTGGTATATCAAACAATGAAAATGTTATCTTATCTGTTCTAAACCAAATCGCCGTGGGATCATGGGTCTCAGGTTGTATATTGATTGGCATGTGGCTGGTGTACGCCATCACATTCTTCGGCATCCTGGCAGTAAGGATTCGTACTCAGTCTCATTGAATTAAAGAAGTCTAGCGAGGGCAATCAGTAGGACTTCATCCTGAGCCTGAACTAATCAACATTGAATACTTTGAGATTCGACAGCCCGGTCATGTCTATATTAAAGTATATTGTTATGGTATTTACAATCACTTTGCACGGCCACCGGCCTTCGCGAAGTTGGCGATAACATCTTGGGGTGCCAAAGTCTCGTTCAAAAAGCCAGATTGACCAGGTTTCTCCATAAACCCAACAGCAACCAAGAAGCTCAGATAAGTTCCCAAAGTCGGCACGTCAACGCCAGCACCAGAGCTCTTATCTTCTCCCGTGAATTCCTTATCCGCTTTAAGGAGATTGCGGGTATTGGTGTCATCCAATTCAGCCGCTTTGGTGTCTTGAGGGAGGTTATCCAAAACAAAGTGTAGTAGAGGAAAGAGTGCACTGCTTCCCTTTTCCACGACAAAAGCCTCAAGAGCGACGCGCCAGTAAACATATTCGGTTTCTTTCAGAGAATACCCGAACTGATTCAGACTCCCTAAGAATTTATCGAATGTGATTCTGGGGTGCGAAGTGATTTGGGCAACCTCTACGCCCTTCAAGATGAAAGCGTTAAGGGCAGCGGCTACAGTTGCTCGAGCAACGTGGTCAACAGGAACCATATTTACTGAGTTAGTGATAGCAGGGTACAGACCCAACTCTTCACAACCTTTGACCATACGTAGGAGGAAATCATCGGTATTCGACACACCTGTCCTAGAGTCACCAACAATATATCCAGGGCGGACAATAGTCCCTCTCAACCCGTATTTGTCACCCGCTAAGCGTAAATGATGTTCACTTACCCATTTGGACTGTCCATAACCCGTTCCAAGACCATCTCGACTGCCATCCAATGTGTCTGACTCAGGAATGCCAGCTTTTCCAGCTTCAATAAGTGAATCACTCAGGTTCACATAGTGAGGAGTGTCTAAGACAGATGTAGACGAGACAAAAGTGAAATATTTAGGTTTCCCAACAGCACACAGAGACATCATATTCAAAGTTCCGATCACATTCGGCCCCCTGAGAGTTGAGTATGGATATACCCAGTGGACCAGGGCTCCGTTGTGGATAACCACATCAACTTCGTCAGCTATTCGTTTCCAGGTATTGTCGTCTAGACCAAGATGCTCAGATTCCAGAGAGCCAGTAACAACTTCAATACGAGAGGCGAACTCAGGCTTCCACAAGCCATAAGCCTTAGCAGTGTTGATAATACGGTCCAAACCATGAGCTGAATTCTTCGCACGCACTTGTGTGATCACTTTTCGAGTGAGTGGTCTATCCATCAAATCTCGAAGAATATAGGCACCCAAGAAACCAGTAGCGCCAGTAAGAAAAACCGTGTAACTGCCATTGATGGGCGCGGTAGGTGACAAGTACTTTTTCAATTGCTTCGCTAGCAAATCGGCGTCCTGGCCATAGGTCGGGGTATTCTTGTTACTAGACTTTTCACCCGTAGCCTTGACGTCGGTGGTGTCCAGAATGGCATCCCCATTTCTGAGCTCGTCCACTGCACGGGCAAAGTCCCTAATCGTAGGAGAGGAAAACACGGTCCCAAGCGGCAGGTCAGGGACGCCAAGCTTCGCTCGGGCTTCGAAGATCATCTTAGTTGCTAGAATTGAGTGACCACCTAAATCGAAAAAGCTGTCAGTGACTTCCACGGCAGGGGGCTCGTTCGGTAGGATGCTCAACCACAGCTGCCATATCTTTTTTTCCGAATCGGTCCAGTTGGAATCGGGATCTTCACCAGCTGCCGTGTTCTTGGATTTGCGAAGATGCTTTGCAGCTAGCTGGACCTGAACGGTGTCTGGGAAAGGCAGGCGGGGCTTATCGATTTTTCCATTAGGATTAAGAGGCATCTTGGGTAGAGGCACGATTAGACTAGGCACAGCATAGGAAGGCAATTTGGTCTTCAGATAACTTCGAATATCTTTGATCAATCTCTGATACTGCACCAGTCCTCGGACGACAGGATCATTCGCAGAGCTTTCATCCTCATCGAGACTCTCATGCATGGACAACATATCATCATCTTGATTGGGAGTTTCGGGTACAATGTAAGCTACAAGCACTGCTTCCTCATCCTTATCTCTACGAACTAACGTGATGTTTTCACGAACATGGCGATGCTTTGACAAATGGGTATTGATCTCACCAAGTTCGATCCGGAAGCCGCGGATCTTCACTTGGTCATCAGCACGGCCACTGACCTCGGTGTTACCATCGGGCAAGTAACGGCCCAAGTCACCGGTACGATACAGTCTATCGCGAGGACCTAGCCACAGAGGGTGTTCAGTAGCTGGGTATGTGGATTTCCAATGGTCAGGTTTCACAAACCAACTAGTCAGGAACTTCTTGGCGGTCATGTCGGGAAGCTCGAGATACCCATCAGAAAGGCCGGCAGCGCGAACATAAATTTCACCAATCTCACCAACCCCACAAATCTTCTCGGGAGCATCACGGTTCACAACAAGCATCTGAACGTTCAGCATACCCTTTCCTGCAGGAATCACATCCTTTTGAGTAACAAGGAATTGAGGGTCCTCCTTAACGGACGGAACGCGGAAGTAGGAAACCGCGCGCTGAGTTTCCGTGGTACCATACATATTGATGATGGCGGCGTTGGGAGCGAGTGCTTGCAACTTAAGGCAGTCACGTTTGGTCAAGATGTCGCCCACAAAGAAGGCATTGCGCAAACCGTCGATATGCGCAGTGGCTTGAGCACTCAATAGTTGACCCATGGCAGGTGTCAAATGAGTGACACTACAACCGGTTTCAGCCATCCACTCGGCCAATCTCCCAGGGGTGCCGATGTCGTCCGATGTGGGAACATAGAGTTTTGCACCCAAAAAAAGTGGTGTGAACATGTCACGCTGAATAGGATCATGGGCGATACCAGAGAGCATAGTGAATTTGTCGTTTTCGGAAATGCCAAATGTCCGGCTCATCCAGGGGAAGTAATAAGTCAAGGAGAAATGACGGCCCCTCACACCTTTGGGAATTCCCTCACTACCACTGGTAAAACTGAGTGTTGGGTGGTTATCAGGTCCTACTTTCACTCCCGTCTGTTGCGACTTCAATCCCTTAGCTCTAGAAAGATTCTGGGCTGCTGATAGATCGCCATCGTTTTGAAGTTCAAGATCAACTAATTCAGTCTTCAGGCTCAGATTCTCCGCGATGTAGTCAGTCACTGTGGGAGACAATTTCCCTGCCTTGTTCAAGACAATCAAGCCCCGGGGTTTAGCGACACTTAGATAAATATTTTGACGTGCTGCAGGATAGGCAGGGTCAATGACCGAGAAAGTTGCGCCAGCCTTTAGTACGCCCATGACAGCAACGACAAGGTCCACGCCACGGTAAGCATAGATCATCACCACATCGTCGATCTCAATTCCGTTTTGAATAAGGTAGTGAGCAACTACGTTAGAGGCTTCATCAATCTGCTGATAGCTAAACGAGCGGCCGCTGGAGTCAGGAATGTAAATGTTGGGAGTTTCGACAATACACTCACGATCGGGATGCTTCTGAGCATTGGCAGCAAAAATATCCTGGATGGCACCACCGAAATTGTCCCAGTCCAAGTTTTGTTCCGGGTCAGGGATCACTGACTCGCGTAACTGAGATTCGGTTGCGAGGTTGATACCAGAAAGGGGTACATCATCCGTCGATGCTGCACCAAGAATCAATGCCACAAACTCATCGAGAAAGTAGATCATTCTTTGCCGTTTAAAAAGAAGAGAGTTGTAAATGACGTACAGGGATCCAGATTTGATGTCAATAGTGGTAGTTAGATCTTTAAAGGGAACACGCTGCAACTCCTGCGGAGTTCCTTCAAGATACTGTGAATGAAACAACGGCTGACCACCAAACAGAGCACGCAATTCAGCATCCAGCACAGGGTGAGAGCGGGAAACCTCCTCGCCTGATCTGATTTCAGCGAGAAGCTGTTCCATGCTAGTATCTTGGGCAAAACGACTGTAGCGAGCAACGCTGCGAGTGTGGTTGGCATCGCTTAAAGCAGAACCAACAACCACATCCTCGTCACCACAAATACGATGGATAAGAACCAAAAAAAGGGCCAAACCGATGTGATATTCCGAAGCATTATGCTTAGATCCTAGCACACTGAGGGCCTGGCCCGCCAAAGGGGGGAGCTGCACCTGGACAGTGCTTTCAATGCTCTTACCCTCGGCGTTCCGGACAAAATCCGTGGGTAGAGCATTAAGGGTAGGATTGTCCAAGTAACGTTTCCAAGTGCTCATTTTTAAGACCAATGCTGCCACTCAACTTCTTCAGATGGTTTGTTCCGTGCGAACTTGTGACAGACTCTTGATCCTGGGAGTTTTGTGTTTCTGAAATTTAGGGCGGAATTGGACCTCGATATAGGCGTTCTCGAATGAGTCTTACAGTGTTGATTTTAGGGTACTGAAAGGATGAGGCGGCAACGGAAGCTGCCGGCCCTTGCCCTCTCGAACGCAAGTACTGGTGAGAGACTAGTACGTGCTGGAGGAGAGAGACTACGTCGTTGTTCGACGCGGTCAAGGCCACCTAACCTAAGTTCACCCAACCCCACACAAAATCTCACTACCTATCGCCATTTATAGGGTGGTGCCCCCGACATTAAAACCAAATCAATTATATATAACTCATCAATTAGCTTTTTGAAAGCGTTCTCATATTTCCCTAACTTCTTGAATACTATTTATCCTAATTTCCGGGGATCGGTATCCAGTGCACCATCCATATTTAACCGAATCGTAGACTGATGATGTTCCAAATCGTAAGTCGTGCCCCCTCCCTATTTTTTCTAGAGACGACTGTACAAGTGTTGACAGATACCGCTGTAGCTCTGAATCATGTCGGCGCGGAAACTCCAGCAGGAGATGGACCGCGTTTTTAAACGCGTGGCCGAAGGATGCGCTGTATTCGACGGAATTTACAATAAGCTTCAAAGTGCGTCGAATCAATCGCAGAAGGAGAAGCTGGAAGGAGACCTTAAACGAGAAATCAAGAAACTCCAAAAGTTGCGCGATCAGATCAAGACTTGGATTGCTTCCAATGATGTGAGAGATAAGAAGCAGCTGATGGAGCAGCGACGGCTCATCGAAAATGATATGGAAAGATTTAAAGTGGTTGAACGAGAAATAAAAACGAAGGCTTATTCGAAGGAGGGCCTATCAAGATCTAACGACCCATATGCCAAAGAAAAGCAGGAGGCCACTGACTTCTTGCAAACTAAAACCGAGGAGCTAGAGCAGCAAATTGAGGAACTCGAGGACGAGCAAGAACAGTTGCAAAACACCACGAAAAAGGGCAAGAAGGACCTTGCGAAACAGGAACGCATGAGCGATATTGACCATTTTGTCGAACGACATAAATGGCATATCTCAAAGATGGAAGTCATGATTTCTATGATTGAGAATGATAAGCTTGCACCAGAATCAGTAATGGATTTGCAAGAGGATATAAATTACTATGTGGAATCCAACCAAGATGTCGACTTTGCTGAGGACGAAGCCATATACGATGAACTCAATCTAGTTGGTGATGATGACACTGAAATTGTCGAGACTATCGTTCGTGATGACACTTACACGTTGGAAGACTTAGCTCAAGATCTTAGCAAGGAAGCTGCCAAAGAGGCCGCCCAAAAGGAGAAAGAGGGTAAAGATAAGGATAAGAAGGACAAGGAGAAGCCAAAACCTTTGGTAGCGCAATCCCCAGCACCCGCTGCAAATGTGGTAAGTTCAACACAGCAAGCTTCTGGGTCCAGTAGTCGCAATACCTCTCAGCCCCCTGGTCTCAATGGATCCGCTGTTGATGTTTCCAAGACACCAAGCCCTCGGCGTAGCCAAAGCCCTGCCACCCCGGGTCTCAATCCTCTACCAGCACCATCAGTACCCGCGCCACGAATCACAGAACCTGTGAAGCGGGGCGCTCACCTTGCTCAGGGCGGTGCCACCGCGCCTACCCCTATGCCTGCAGCGCCGACGTCGGCCAGTACATCTCGAAGTTCTTCGGTTTCTCGCGAAACCATGAGCTCCCCTCAAGTCATGCGTCCGTCCGTTAGCCTCCAAACCCAACAAACCCATTCGGCTCAGAGTAACCTCAGCCAAGCCGCTCAGAATGCTGCTGAACTAGCTCAGATACACTCATCAGTGCCACCGGGGCTTACTCCTAATAGCAACAAGCGACCTATTGCAACTCCTACTTCTCTAGCGGCATCCGGCTTGCCTCTATCTTCTGATTCTAAAATAGACGTCAAACTGCTTCCTCCTGGCTTACAGGATTTGGTACATTGTTTTGATGCCGCGAGGCAGCGACTTAATGACCCAGAGGCGACGTTTCGCGTTTCGAATGTTGCCAAACTTGTGCATGACTCGTTTCTTAATACGCCTGACGCAGTAATATCGGACCAGCCCCGGTACTATCACCCTCAGAATCCCTACCCCACACCTGATTACTATCCCCAGGAATCGTTGCCATCGTTGGAGGACCCTATGGTCTTCCGAGAAATGCATGTTGATACTCTATTTTACGTGTTCTACTATTGTCAAAACTCCCATCAGCAGTATCTTGCCGCAAAAGAACTGAAGAGCCGTAGCTGGCGTTTCCATAAACAGTTCCTGACTTGGTTCCAGCGACAGGAAGATCCCGAGCTCATCACAGCTGATTACGAAGAAGGCACATATCGATTCTTCGACTTCGAAGGTTCCTGGGTCCAGCGGAGAAAAACAAACTTCAAATTCGAGTTTAAGTATCTTGAGAACGAAATATAGTAAAGGTCATAGTATTTTATGTAAGTAGTGTGTGCTAAGGGCCAATAAGAGAAGCAGCTCGTCTATTCTATCGTGAATGGTCATGTACCCTGAGACCTTGCACTTAATATCTATGTACAACTTCAGCAATTTATAGGCTGACTGAGAATGTCCTGCACAGCATCTGCTAAACCGGATCGAGGAACCCGTTGGGACTGGCCCACACGCGGGAGCAACTCCACCAAGCCTTCCTTCTCCCAGGATTTTCCAAGAACTACAGTGACCGGAAATCCGGACTCACGGGCGGCCCTCATACTCTGACCAAGTTGAGTAGTGCGGTCCTCATACGTCACATCGAGCCCTGCATCGCCGAGTTCCCTGGCTACCTCGGACGAGAGTTCGACATCCTTCGACACAACACAGCATTCGAATGGGGCAATCGATCTCGGCCAGACAAGTCCATGGCGATCGGCGCTTTTGGCGGCCACTGCTCCAATGATTCTCGTGATACCAATGCCAAAACATCCCATCTCTATGGGACGAGGACTACCTGATGAAGGAAACACGTTGGCTTTCAAGGGCTTGGTGTACCTATCACTCAAATAAAACGTATGCCCAACCTCAATGCCTCGTTTCACATCTAACTCGGATCCACAGTGGACACAAGCATCGCCTGCATTTGGCTCCACCAAGGGCACGCCATTCTTGGGATCCAGGCGCCAGTCCACGAGAGGACGACCTCCATCTTGAGCCATGCGCACTAGGACCGGGTTGAGTGTTCTATTTTTGGGAATCTTAGCACGCTCGTCACCTACGACCACTGGCTCTCCGGTAGCACCACCGCGTGAGACGGCTTTCTCCGCATTCGCAGCATATCCACAACCAGAGCAGATAACCAAAGCATCTTCCCCAAGTGGATCCACATAGTGGTACTCGTGAGACAAGTTGCCACCCATGGCCCCTGAATCAGCTTCTGCGGCAGTGTATGGGACGCCGATTTCGTCGAAAATGCTGTGATATGCTTGCTTGATTCTCTCGTAAGACGCCGCTGCTGCTTCGGCATCAACATCGAACGTGTAAAGGTCCTTCATTAGAAACTCTCGAGTTCTTAATAACCCCCCTCTTGGTCTAAGCTCATTTCTGTACTTTCTGGATATCTGATAGAAGCTTAGGGGAAGCTGCCGGTAAGATACGCTTCCGACCAATGTGGTTATCTGTTCCTCGGCAGTAGGGGCCAGTAAATGCTTTTTGCCCGTGGTAAATATAAATTCTGAAGAGTTAGCATCTCTTTCACTGGTGTTTTGGGAATCTTCTAAGCGGCCCGATGCTCTCCATAATTGAGGATCGACCAATGTGGAGAGTTCCAGTTCCGTGCAATCATTTTGATCAAGGTGTTTGCGCACAATTGCCGCAATTTTCTTCTCCACACGCAGTCCCAGAGGAAGGAGGTCGTATATGCCAGACCCTGCCTGCTTCATGTAGCCATGCCTGACAAGAAGATCGATGCTTGAGGCAGTGGCATGGTTATGTTTGGAGAGCGGGGATAATAATCGGCTTAGCGGTTTTACGGAACTCATCACAGCGAACGAACGCGCACTCTGACGAAGGACTTTAGAGTTAGATCACCAGCCTAGACCCCGTTTTTCGCTAGCCGTAACAAACGAATGTGACCAGGTCTCGACGACGGCTTGATAAACAGGGGTTAGGCTATTTACTCCCAAGCCCAAGCCATGGGATCAGATTTCGCGGTGGTGTTCAACCCTTGTCGGGAGCCACAGACGGCGGTGTCGTCGGGGACGGGGGCTAGGTGACGGGAAAACCATAGTGGCGCACCGCAAAACATAATTGAGAAGCTCATCGCTTCCGAGTGGTGTGCATCGTTGGGGACTCGGGTGCAGAACCTCGAAGGTCAATTACTTTTCCCGCTTACTTTCCAGAAGCAACACGTTAACTCCTAGTCGCACAAGTGAGCTCCGTATTACCCCTCCGGCACACGTTCGCAAGGGCTCAACAAAACCCCAAAATTCTCAAGGCACTACTATATGAATGATAGCCTTCATAGGCCTCTTTTAGAGGCCACATCTCGGAAAGAACGAATCCGAATGAGAAGACAGGAAACGTACGCTGCCAGTCATGCCCATGAACTCGCCAGACGCGGCTCCAGTTCAACGATCACAACTACCAAGGAGGAAAAGATTGAGCCGCCACCACAGGTGAAATGTATCCTGAGAACACCGCACTATCCAGATGAGTTGGCAAACATCCTTGGTGATTCGGAACTGCCATACTTCGGTCTATTTGGCAACAAGAAGGATCAAGACACCAGTGGTACTCAGCCCACGGCTGAAGACAGGGCTCTTTTCAAACATGTCCACAAGATTCGTCCTCAATTGGCACCATTGGAGCAGGACCACCCAAATAGAGCCCAGCTCTCTAATGTAACGATCCATTTTGGCCAGAAGTATACAATGGATGCGTGGTATCGTAGTGCATACCCAGCTGAATACACCCGCCGGGACTATATGTCCGTGTGCTGTTTTTGCCTGGATTACTCTCTTTCAGATCTCACCGCTGAACGCCACGTCCTGAAATGTAGTCGTCGATTTCCACCAGGCCGGGAAATATATCGTGATGGCAAGTTAAGTATCTGGGAGGTGGATGGGTCGCACGCCAATTTATATTGCCAAAATCTGTGTTTGCTGGCAAAATCCTTCCTGTCATCTAAGTCTCTGTACCGCGATGTGCAGCCCTTTTTCTTTTATGTCCTAACTGAACTGAGCGACGACGGTCCCCGCTTTGTGGGATACTTCAGTAAGCAAAAACTGCATTCCTACTATCAACCAAAGGACCCGATTCAATGTGTCTCGTGTATAATTTCATTACCCTTCACTCAAAAACAAGGATATGGGCAATTTTTGATAGATTTCAGTTATCTGCTCACGAGAACCCAACGAGCAATCGGTGGTCCAGAAACCCCCCTAAGCTCTCTCGGAGAACGAGCTTTCAAAAGCTACTGGAGATATGCGCTTTGTAAAGTCATTGATGGACATATATCGTCAGGATCGAGTTTCACACTTTCATCCCTAGCCTGTGAGACGGGAATCACCACTCATCATGTCATACTAACACTGGAGGACTTGAACTGGCTAAAAGTGTCTGACGAGGGCAAACCAAAAATCGTCATCAACACACAGCAACTAAATGCACTGAAGCAGAAATGGATTGAACGAAAAGAGATGGAACTTCGTCCGGAAAAGCTGATGTGGACACCACTTTTCGGAGAGTAACTGAGAAACACCCTAGTGGACTTCTACATATTTATTATAGTCAAGCAAAACGCAGTTGTTCCAATATTTAGTTCAGCGTGTACGGATTCATAAATTCTGGGCGCAGTATCTTATTAGCCCGAGAAACCTAGTACTAACTGATATGATGATACAGATACTTTCCATTACATTGTTCGAACTTCGTCATGAATCCCTATGTGGAGAGCCTTCGAGATAAATCAAGACAAGGTATCTTCATTTTCATCATTGTACTCATCATTGCGATCAGCAGATGGGTTCACCGTTGTGTCCTCGTCATTGTCGTCACTGGAGTGTTCATCTTGTTCTTCTCCACTAAGCTCAGCAGTGCTATCCTGGTCTCCGAAAATCGGGCTGACCTCGGGAACTTCGGGGCGTTTCGAAACACCCTGCTTCTCGTAGAAGAGCATGAATACACCCTGTGCATTTAAAACTTGGGCCTCCGTTGTTAGATCGACTTGATCATCACTAATGCGCCACCAAAACCCATGAAACTTACGGAAACTAATGTAGTGGCCAAAATTCGCAGAGCCGTAATGAATCACCACTGCCTTGAGATCATAGAGATCACGCTCTTCAGAGCGAATTCCATGCATAGGGTAATGGGGATCATTATTGGAAGAATCTTCCGGGTCCACAACGAATGGAGACAAGTCAAACACCACAGGGAAGTCAACAGACGCAAAATTTTTGCGAATGATACCAGATCTCAAGTCAAAAGCACTTCGATTGATATGAATCATGAGCACATCGGGGCTGGGACGAGCAAACATGGTTTGTTTCGACTTGTCGGATTGAATCTTGAAGGTAGTGCACTTCAGTTTGTTGTAGACTTTATCATCTATCACCTTCTCCAGCAAAACCTCTTTGACTTCATCAATTCTCTTTTGGAAAGCAGATTGAAGGACAGCGTTGTTCAAAACGGACGCTTCAGCGATTTTCTTCTTCAATTCTTCCTCGTACTGATTCAGTGTACAACGATAGCACTCGACTCCCGGAATGGTTTCCATGGCAGTATAGTCTTTCAACAATTTTGAAAGAGTTACCTGATTAGTATCCAAACCTAAGTTCAGGTCAACGGAACTCAGAACGCCTGTTCGAATGCCTTCCATATCTCCACAACGAAGGCAGCCCACGCGGACCGCGAACGCACCATCAAATGGTGTGACCCTTTTAACAGGGGACTTCGACTCATCATCATTAGTACTGCGATCAGTCTCCGTGTCAGTACTGTGCTTTTCATCTTCATCGATGTCAGCGGATCCATTGAGTGCTGCTTTTTGGAGTTTTTCAATGGCCTTACGATCATTTTCCAGGGTTGTCAATAGCTCTTGAAAGAACTCCTGGGCATCTTCTTGGTTATATCTGCTCCATCTCTGTGCACCGCCTATCTGACGCATAAGTTTAAGTGTCGCGTAACCATGTTGGCGGGTATGGATTTGGTTCAAGTTCTCCATGGTATCTCTAAGCCCGCCGCTAAAATTGGAGTCATCCTTATACTCATCCACGTAACTGAGAATGGGATCGCAAGAAGCGAGCGCTTGAATAACAGAGTTCATGAAACAGGTGTTCCCTTCGTTGTAAAGTCCACCTACGTGAGCGTTGCTGAACCGCTTGATATTACGTCTTCTTTCGGTCTCATTCAGCTCGTCATCATTGAACGTACTCAGCCCCCAAGTCTTGCTTGCTCGGGAATACAGATTTCGCACCTTGGCACTGGCAACATCTACGCCGCCTCTAAAGGTGTCGTTGAACATATACAGTGTTATTAGAAAAACGACAAGGGAAATCAACAATACTTCTCTTGGGTTCTCTAAGACTTGCATAACCTCCCTGAATAGAATGGGGGTTTGAACGGAGTCCAGAGAATACAACCTTGGTTTGGCAGGATTCCACTTTTATGCACTTCTATGGTTGTTCATCAACTTATACAAGGTTCCCCGGCCCATATGCGCCCAGAAAAAATCATTAGTCATCACACATCCATTATTATCGTTTGTGCGCATTTCACACCAGGCAAGGTTGGAGAACCGCACCCAACAGTTGCAACCACGAATTGAGCCATTTCTAATTGGGGAGGCCTAAACTTGTATGTACTCTACCACTCAATATTAGCAAACATATACTCCCGATTTACAAAAGTGCCATCCCAAGAAGGCACTTCTAATTGATTCACCACACCGGCTCTCACCCAGTGTTAGACATTCCTTACCCGTTTATCTTTTTTGTGTTACCTTTTTGTTACACTATACCAAGTTATACACAGACCCCAAGCCTATCTATCTGATATAGAATGGCGAAAAGTAAGTTTATTCTTGCCAATTTAATCTTTTGTGAACAAATCTAACCAGTTCTCAGAATCCCAGGATCGCAAGAACAGCAGAGCGGCCCGAAGGCTTCTCGACGAGGAGCCCGAACTCGATATTGGAGAAACTGCCCCGAGTCTGGATGAAGCCACTGATCCAAAGACGCGGGTTCTCAACCAATTGGCTGAGAAACAAAAGCGGGAGAATCCCAGTGCCCCTGAATCCATAGAAGATGAACTGTTGGCTATCAGTAAAGGAAACCACCCCGATCAAGCCCCCAACGTTCGTGGAAGAGTTAGCAAACAGGGTAAAAAGTCCAAGAAAGACAAGAAAAAACAGCAGCGTGCCGAAATGCTTAAGGATATGTTGAGTGAGAAAATCACGCTGGCTAAACAGCGGCACAAAACAATTAGAGGATATCGTAAGAAGGACGACGAAGACGAGTGAATAGTAATGCTGATAAATAGTAATCACTACGACATTGACATCAATCGAACTAATTTAGTGTCTTTATTTAATTGGCCCAAGAGCCAATGAGTGCGGAAATGTGAGTCACAGGAGTCGTTGGATTTCAATGTTTTTAACTATTGTCATGCCAATTTTCTCATTGCTAAGACCCTGAAGAGTAAGAATCTTCGGAACAGTACATAAACTGCGGGGAGAAAGGGTGCGCGCTTATAGGTAGTGTGCCTGTACGTGCGTGCATGGTATATAGGGTTTCTATTCAGCGGAGGAGTTTGGAGCTGGATCACAAGAGCGTAACTGGCACTACTGAGTGGAACAAGATGGAAAGAACGAATCATCCTAGTCTTCAGCACGCGATTGACAGATCTTTCGAAGTGGAGGTTGCGAGTCAATCTGATGAAGACCTGTACTTCGCCTCGACTACCGCTCCAGAATATCTTCCGCGTCTTCAGCAACAGGTACACGAGTTTCTCGAGTTCCATAAAGGTAAGAGAAACGTCGTGATTGTGACATCTGGTGGAACCACGGTGCCACTAGAAAACAATACTGTCAGATTCATTGATAATTTCAGCGCTGGAACTAGAGGCTCTACTAGCGCCGAGTGGTTTATTGACCATGGCTACGCGGTGATTTTTGTTCACCGCGAATTTTCCCTGATGCCATACTCCCACATGTATGCATCGCATTCTGTTCTCGATCTCATGGAAATTTCTGGGGGGAAACTCCGAGTTAAACCCGAGTACGAGGCTGGTCTCACAAGGAGTGTGCAACAATACCAGGAGGTGCAAACTAGAAATCTGCTGCTGGAGGCACCATTTACCACCGTTCACCAATATCTACATACTTTGAAAATGGTCGGTGAATCAGTGCGGCCTTATGGATCGTCAATCATGTTCTACCTAGCGGCTGCTGTGTCTGATTTCTTCCTTCCTATGTCTAAAGTTAGCGAGCACAAAATCCAGAGCAACGCTTCGGTCAAATTGGTTATTGATTTAGACCCTGTTCCCAAATTTCTGCGGTCTTTGACTCAGCAATGGACGCCTGGCGCAATGATTGTGAGTTTCAAACTAGAAACTGACGCAACAATACTAATCTCAAAGTGTCGCGGAGCGTTGGAGAAATACGGACATCAACTCGTTGTCGGCAATTTATTACAAACTCGAAAAGATGAGGTTTTCATGGTGACCCCTGGATCTGAGGAGCATATATCGCGTGGCAATGCTGCGACTATTGAGGATGTTTTCCTTCCTAAGGTCTACCAGTTGCATATGGACCACATGAAACTAAGTAATAAGGCAGAAAAAGGTTGCTGATCGCGCAAGCGGTGACCCGTAAATAAGAACTAAGAAATTAGCATTACGTTGCTTAACGAATATGTACACAATACTCGGAATCGAATTTACAAAAACTCAAGACCTACGCCGAATTGAAGACCCTTGTGAACATGCTCAGAGGCATGGGAGATTATCGGCATCACGAGATTCAGCTCAAATTTGGCACTGGGATGCGTGTACACAATACCAAGACCAGATGAAATTGACGGACTAGGCGACCTTAGGCTACCTAGATACCCACCATTGACAAAGTTGTGAAACTTGATATTCGGGCTATTTACCCTGGGTATAGGAGTGAATATACTAAGCCCTCCAGCAAGAAGAAAATCTCCTCCTACTGCATCCCCATTAAAGTGGGGACCAGCGTGATTTAGCCTGAACCCTCGTAAGTCTAATGGGCCACCGAGGTTAAACCTGTCTAAGAAATGTGTGGGTCGGTTTCGGTCTAGAGAGGTGATATAGCCAAGTTTACTGTTGAATGAGCCAGTCACTGAACGATAAAGATGAAACGCGCTGGAAAATTTCGCGAGGAACTTATAAAACGGCGACCCGCTAGGCGCCAACGCGAGTTCGTTATGGATATCTAGCATGTACCCCTTGCCATCACCCAATATGAGCTCAGTGGGCACCCGGGTATCATGGCGCCAGTTGTGGAATATACTGGTTTTCAGACTATAGCCAGCGTCGTCGAAAAAAGCCGGGTTCCCTCCCATTTTTGTTGAAATCAGAGTACGAAGAACAGCATCGAATCCGAACGACTCTCGAACACCCTTGGTTAGCCTAGCAGTGAAGCCCCTAATGTAAGCCTTACTAGACGCCCATTCAAACATTCTCTCGGAGGAGTATGCAAGCGCCTCCGCTTTCCAACCCACCGTCGTCTTAAAGGGAAGCGGTAATGAGCCACTTAGCAGATGGGAGCTCCTTGTGCGGGTACCAGCACTTGTATCAATAGTTATGATCTCACCCCATCCGGATGCATTGCTCATGGTGCCTCGAATATATCCAGAACCTTCTGACTGTCCAACATTAGTGCCAACCTTTGCAACGAACTTGCTGCTTGCAGGCAGCTGAATGGAAACAACTTTGTCCTGAGATATGGACACGGCTACATCTTTGAATATTCCTAATGAGAAAAGATCCACCTGAACTTTGTTGATTGCATTTGCCAGGTCATCCGGGTTTTTCGCATCCAAAAGTGGCTGCACATACGCTTCAAGGAGAGGCGAGGCACAACGGCCTTGAACATCAACACCATTAATTTCTAGGGAGCCATCTGGACTAGCTAAGGACGCCAAGCCGGCTCTAATATTTCCAAGAGCGTGCTCTCGGGACATACTATTGCCGTTAGCTCTCAGCGTGAAGTGAATGTATGGGTTTCAAACTACCGCTACCCACACGACTGAGGTAAGACGGACTAACAATGTCACAAAATAAGCCTACCAGGAACTTTTTGGTATTAACCATATAATGTATCAACCATACGCAGATGGAATATCGTTTACCCTAGTCCCGCCCCAATTAGTAGACCACCCGAGTCCAGTGATATATTATTAGGTTACCCCCGAGAATGATCACCCCAACCCCAAACGTCTCTATTTCATTTATTCGCGCCGAGGCCTGATATATCACGTGGTGACCAAAGTCAGTAGGTAACCCTCCTGCCCGCAGGCGTGAGCGCATACATACCTAGGACAAGGGTACGAAGAAGGTCGTTCTCAAATTTTTTAACTCCGGAAAATTAGAAATGACAGAGGTGCTCTCTGTAAGTTTGACCTCTATAACAATTGTACCGGCGCAAATTCCTCTACTGTTTTGAGTCGCTCTATGCCTTGAGATATTTCAGCGACGAAGCACATGATCGGCAATCGAGGTAACGCATATCGTAATCCAGAAAACCTATACTATACTTGTTATCGAGAGATCTGATGGATTTGCCCGTACCCTGAATGATGGGAGCGTTGCGTGATAGGCGGGCCCTTTTCCACATATCTAGCATACCTAGCTTTCAGCTACAATCACTTCGACGTCACCGTGCCATTCTCGAGCAAAGCCGTTATTATATTTTCCAAGAACTGACCATCTTCTCGATGCTTCGATAGAGCATCCCGTGACTGCTTGTCGGAATCGTGGTTAATGTAAATTCCGAGTACCAAAGTATGTCTCAGAACTACCCTAGAGGCGGCATAATCTTCCTGGTTACATGTTTAAAATATGCATGTTTGTGGACTAGACTGGTCAATCGAAAATCACGTTATTATTTAGGTGAATGTTTTTTTGTCCTTCTATCATCTCCAGCATGTGAGTCTTGCTATGCATGGAAAACGGAGTTTTCTTTCTAGATAAGAAAATCACGGAGTTTACCGCCAATGATTGTATCCCTGGTTGAGAAATTCTGCGCGTCGAAATCTCCACATTATCTTTTTATCTATTGATTCTCGGCTATAGTCCCTAAAATGTTTTGGCTTCATACTTCAATTTGTTGAATGCGGGGTAGGCATGTATTCTACATAGGCCTGTCGGGCTGCCGGGACTGAGCCACGAGACGAGTCCCACCTGACAACGTCTTACTCATTGCATTATGCATGATAATGATTACTATCTCCAGGGGAGAGATGAATCAATGTCCGACTGTTACCGAGATTGTGGAGGATTCCTTTATTGACAAATCATGCGGATATCAAGCCCATAGTTACTCCAGAAAACACCAACGATACCATACACTAGACATGGCAATCACCTCCATCGCACGCGGATCTTACACCTAACCCTTGGGTGATTTAATCTAATATTACAGTCGTACACGAAGAACAGGTTATAGGATCATTATAATGAGAATAGTTGAGATTTCGGGAAGCATATCGGCAAACCACAAATAAGGTGTCACTAACGCCTCCTATATACGATAATTTTTCGTTGCCACCAATCGTGAGATCTTCTGACATCTACTCCGATGCTAACCATCCGATGACCTAATGCAGCAGTATTGAGACGGGTTTAGGTTACTTCGGTCAAAACGTTCCGTTCTCCACGCAACATTCTTTTATGGAACCTTTAGAAGTCAAACTAGGGCCAATAAAGGGTTAGAGTGATATGTTTGTGTAATCATTTGTGTAATCAATCATTCATTTACGTGAGAAAAGAAATGAATACTCTTAACCCAACAGTCGGCATATGTGCTTCGCCGCACGCTCGGCATGCATATCAGCCGAGTCCACCGTTGTGGGAGTCGTTGCCCAATATGCTGCTTTTCTTATTGTACATGAGGTTATAATTTTCTTCGAGAGAGACTAATTGCGAAAGCAAATTTTTTTTCCTTGCGAGTGTCATGCCTTGCAAAACCGTTTTCAGGTCTCATAAGCCATCGGTGAAACAAGTTAAGTATGTACGAAAACCCTATATCCGGCATTCACAGGGTTGTGGTATTACACCGAAAGTACTTCGTTTGACGCCTGTGCGGGCAAGGTTTTTTAAAAAACCCTATACCATTGATTCCAGCCCTATCCTCCCCATCCACGACCTCCATTCCTGCTGCGTCACCACAAATCACCACAACCTTCTGCACTTCTACAGTGCCACTTATATATATTTCAAGCAGCACTGAGATTTCACAATTTTGCCTCCCATGTAAATAATGCTATCGTACTACGGAACCTGTCCCAACGCCAAGGAAAGTTTGATACTATTTGAGGCGGTCAAAATGGGCCTAATTCCAACAGTAAGTGACCGACTGAGCGAGGAAGAGAGGAAAGAGATAGTTAGTGGAGCTATCTACATATGGGATGAGAAACAAAGCCCTATGCGAAGATGGACGGATGGGCGTACATGGTCTAATTCCAGAGTTGTCGGGGACTTTTTGGAGTATCGAGAGTCTATACCAGACCCAACCGCTGGGAAGTCAGGTCGTTACTGTATCAAGCCTTATGGACTTCGTAAGCGCTCAATATGCTTACCCGCCTATGGAGATAGTTCTCTACGGCTCATTGCGTATTTTACGTACAGCGACATCAAAAGTGGAATACTCAAATCGCCAAGCTCCGACCCGCTATTTTCTGACATCGTGAAGAAGTTGGAATCGAACCCGTCTGAGCAAGAGAATCTTCAACTTCTAGCATCCATGCGTCGTCGAAAACGGTCTAAAAGCGGCACCGAAACCACCAGGGTTGGAAAATGGGATGCTGATGTACGATCTTATCATTCGTCTGCCACGACGCGAGCGGTACCGCATATGTCGGCTAATACACATCTACCGCCGTTGGAGAGCACTCCTATTCCACACTATAATGAGACTGACATACTGAAGAACGTGAGCCCTGGAACGGAAACTGTTACAGTGAGTGAAGCGTCATTGCAGTACCCCACATACCAGCCATACGTTATTGGTGCGGCGGCCATTGCCCCCACCAATTTCCCTATAAGACCAGATCTAGTCGACAAGAAATCTCTCATTCTCCCGTCGCCTGTTTGGCGTCCATTAAATATGCATAGTGAGGACCGAAGGGCACTGAACCTTCTGAATTCACCCCCTATACATAGCGATGAGGGCCCGAGATCATCCTCACGCAATCCCCAAAACTCGTCAGCTTCTCGCAAGTTCGACTCGCCGCCCTCTGCTGAAGACGAAAAACCCCCCCTTAATACTCATTAAAATCAATCAGCTTGTACTTTATTTACATATGTTTGCACAAATATTTCAAAAGAACGTGTTTCATGACAGTTACAATCCAAAGACAAGAGGGGGACGAAACTAAAACCCCGTAGCTATGTTAGAAACAGTAATCGCCCGGATTCACGAAATGACATATTTTCCCACTTAACAAGCACGGTTTATATCTGTCTCTCACCTCACACATAGTGGGTCCAGGAAGATAAAATTTCTAGTTACAAAGGTTCTCAGCAACTATAAAACAGTTACCTGTGGTGCACTGCGTTGCTTCTACTATCGCAGAGGGGGGAAAGAACCCTTGATAGTCAACTTCTGACATGACTAGATCAGCTGAGCTGGGTTGGGTTTTGATTATTAGATATGCATAGGGTACCTCTGCCATGCAGCATCTAGTACTACCGTGTGAGACTAGAGGCACTGGTGGTGCCAAGCGATAAAGTGTGATTAAATTATGGGGACCTAAAAAGTGTTGATTGACGGAAGACAGTGATCGACAGGGTAATTTTAAGAGCAGCCCGATTTTTTGCCTCACACATTTTCACAAAAAAAATTTCTGCTCAAACTTCTATTAGGTAACCCGAAAAGATTCCAATGATGTGACGTGCGTGTGTCGGTGTCCGTGTCCATAGGAGGCAATCTATCGTTGTGGGATGAAACGTTCACATGCTCATTAAGTCAAGGCTGATTACTTACACACTTCTCCTGAGTTCAATTAATTATCACTGCTTGTAAGTGCGAGAACTGTAAACAGCTCTGATTCGACTCATATGACATGTACATTCGTTTAAAATATTTTCACTTATGAGAATAATATTTATCGAGATAGTGTTGAGTCGTTCCTTGCTCACATAAATAATTTTTTTCTTTAGTGATAAAAGCTGGTAGCGATGGCACGCACTGACTTGTCTATGCTATCTGAAACCGCCCGCGGAGCTCGCTGACCTTCCTCATGCATGATTGGCCCTAATTAATTTTATTGGTTATACGTGATTTATCTTTTTTTTTCGCTTTGTGCTATAGTCGGCACCATTCCCATGTTTGCCCTCTCTCCACTGGTAATTTAAGCACACGCCAAGCTTTGACCCAACCAACCCTACTGCGAAACCCAACCTCCACGCATTTACAATAGTAGGCAGCTTGAGAGCACCACAAGGTCAACTTCCTCGCAGATTAAGCCTCTCCTCGTCAACATCCTACCACCCTGGGTATAGTGCTTTCTTACTAGGAACCTACTGGGTGGCAAGCCTTTATCCTGAATAAAGTTTTTAATCCAGAAAAACTTATTTGTAAAGAGGACCCTCAGTTTGATCAGAGCAACGGCTAATTCTAATTTCTCCTATTTGGTGAGGTGGTTTTGTGCTGGTGACTACCTTAGCTAGCGGTTCTTGGAAAAAGAAGTCCAAAGGACAATAAATCATACAATACCACCCACGAATCCTAGAGAAGAGCCATCCTTATCATTAAGAACGGTTTTTTTTAAACGGAATTATTACATTTGATCAACGTGTCACTGCGTACTAATCCACAATCTGTTTCTCGCCTCTCAACATCTGACCGAGGATGCCAATTGAATCAGCCAGTAACCACGAGGCGAACGAGTCGATTGGTACTTTTGAACTGGGACATCCATCGCTGGACATCCGTTTTATGGATCCCAATAGAGTTTCCGAACCTGTCACCCCGCCGGCATCTATTCATTCCCACGCCCTCTACGCGAATCATCACTATTTCAACCACACTAAACCGGGGAACAACGGAGCTCCTCAGTTTTCTCCCAGTCTGATCTCACGAGAGCAACCGGCGGCTTCCTTTGGATACACCCCAGGACCGTCTTTCTTGGCTTCTCCGGTAGAGCACCCTCTCGCATACGCATATGTGAACTCCACCCAGTCATATCTGGCTACGCCGCACACTCCAAAGCATCCTGCTAGTAAATCTCAGGCACTTTCGTCCACTTCCGTTGTACCCCGGGGCGTAGGTCCGCGAAACAGCATGTCGCAGTCATCCACCCATTCCACTCATTCTCATCGTCATTCTCAGTCTCATTCGCAACATACCACGCATCATGCTGCGGGAAACACGTCTGCAAATGTATCGCCTATTGGGCATGCGCGAAGCTACTCGTACAACCTCGTTGACCCTCAAGCAAGTTTGAGTCGTCTGTCGATAAGCAATCAGCAAAAGACTACGGATCAGCTGCGGCCCCGTGCATACTCCCTAGGGATTTCGGGATCTCTGAACACTTCATTTGGGTCTGGTCTTGACTCGAATTCGCACGCGTTCCCCGCGCCTTTGTCAAGCCCGATAAGTCCCGATAATCTAATGGCAGGCACTCCAGTTGCGTCCCGCCTTAGCCAGAGACCGTACTCCCACGCCTTCACGCCAAGCAACGGTGAGGATCAATTTTCAGTATCTCCGTTGTATCGCTCTCTTAGCTCTGCCTCGATGAAAGCGCCAACAACTCGTATCAAGCGTGAGAGTTCCTGTGGAAGTATGGGCAGCATCGGATTTTCCAGTCTCAGTAACAACAATACTGTAGTTTCCAATGATGTTGCGGGATCTTCTGCTTCTTTGACGTCTTTGAATCGCAAATCCAGCCCCCCTTATGCTGCTAGGCCCTTTCACCCGAGACGGTCTAGTTCGAGTGGCTCGTCAATTGAATTGAATGCTGCTGTGACTGGCAGTAGTGCTTCCTATTCTGGTCTCAATAATCTGAATAAGGATGGCTCCACTGCTGCCACAGGACCTCAGATTGATCTGGAGACTTGTACGGATGCAGAAATCTACGCACTGTGCAAAGACCAACGTGGATGTCGCTTTTTGCAGAGGAAATTGGTTGAATCCAACGTGGACATCGTGCGGCGAATCTTCATTGCTACGAGCCCCCACATCGTCACACTCATGGTGGACCCGTTCGGCAACTACCTATGTCAAAAGCTTTTCGAGCTCTGCAATGAGTCCGAGATTTTGACGCTGCTTACAGTTGCCTCGGATTCTTTGCCCTTGATTGCAACGAACCAGCACGGAACCAGAGCCCTCCAGCGCCTTATTGATGCGATGTCGACCGCTGAGCAGGTTGCCATTATCATATCCGCACTGGATGGACATGTTGTGCGGTTGATTCGGGATATCAATGGGAACCATGTTATTCAGAAATTACTCCTAACGCTGGATGACTCGGGCTCTCAGTTCATTTATGACGCGGTCTGTGAGTCGGTGGTTGAAATCGGGAGCCACCGTCACGGCTGCTGCGTCTTGCAACGCTGCCTGGACTATGCCCAAGACTCAAATCGTCAAAAATTGGTTGCACACATTGTCGCACAGTCCATCGTCCTTGTTTGTGATCCATTCGGCAACTATGTCTGCCAATATGTCATTGATCTTGGAACACAAGAATTTACCGATTCACTGGTGCGTCAACTTCTTGGAAAGGTTGCTGCATTGTCGGTGCAAAAGTTTTCTTCCAATGTCGTTGAAAAGTGTTTGAGATCCGCTTCGGTCCCTCTACAGAGAGCTTTGGTAGCAGAACTGATGGTTCCGGGAACTTTGAACGAACTTCTCTTGGACAACTATGGAAACTATGTTATACAGACGGCCCTGGAGTCCATGACGTCTCTTGACGTAGTAACCAAGCAAAACATCAGCCGGGCGATCTGTGGTGCGCTTACCGCGACCAGATCTCCGTATGGCAGACGTATTATGTCCAAGCTGAAGTCTTGGTAGTGTCTATGCGATGCCCTTGACTCTCTAGAGGTGCAGAGTTTGACTTTAGTTTTCTTCTTTTCAACAGCTGGTGGGAGGAGCTGCTCGGACGAATTCCCATAGTCCAGTCGGCCACCATATTTGTTTCCTTTTCTTAATATGTACAGTAGGTTGCATTTATCTTTGATACAATATTCATAAAAACAAAAGACATACCGCTTATATCTTCATTCAATGTACAGATGCCTTTAATGACTATAGATGGCTCACTCCTTTTTAACTTTTTTGGCCCTAGATTGTGGCCCCCACTCAGCGCGAGGATTTTCCTGGAATTTTACGATTTTGGAATCCCGCAGCCTTCGTATAGGATCTGCTTTCTCATTATACTCGAAGGATATATTTTGAGTTGGCTTTGTTTCCAGAATGCGGGCCCCAGGGGATTTTTTCATTTCCCGGTCTTTCTCCAGCTTAAGGGCTACCCAGTGACGGAAGAGGTCCCACAAAAACGAAAATGGTGCGTCCGTTTTTATACATCCCGGTTTCGCATGGGTCAAGCTCGCCTCATACCCTCCATTAAAAATGGCGCTTGCAAACGTGGTCAATGGCGGGATCGATGGTGACCGGACAATAGACCCCATGTTGGCTGGATTTATGTAGAAAGGGGTGTCTTCGAGTTCTTGCAAGGCCAGCTCCGTCATGCCTTCTATTCTAGCCTTGGTGTGGTACACCTCAGGATCCTCGTCGTTGCATACTGAGCGCAGCTCCTTTATAAAGTCACGACTATGCAATTGGCCGCCCCACATTGGACCAGCAATGTGAAAAGGATTGCCACAGGCGTCACAATTGGATCCAACAACAGGCCCCCGAGCTTGACCGAATTTCGGCTCGGTGACTCCCAGCGGCTGGATATGATAGGCTTGGCACCCGGTACAATTGTAGACGATCATGGATTTACCCAAGTTCTGTTTCACGAGTTGACGAGAATTGCGAACGCGAATGACGCAGCGCACATAATAGTCGATCGACAGACTCAATAGTGGCTCAATAGACCTTCCATATCGTGCAGCAGATGCGGCGACGGTGTTCAACACCAATCGCAACGCAGACTCATGCATGGCATCATTGCGAGCGACCGTCCCACCGTATTGAGAAAAACACTTCTCCGGATATACATTTCCAGCCAAGACAGCCAAATCAGTGCATGTAACAAGCAAAATACCATCATCGTATACAGACTGCACAGCCGCATCTAGAAATGGTACTGCGCTACCGTAAGGATCCAAATCGATCACATGGCCGCGTTCCTGTCGAATTGTGGAGCTTGCGTCGCCTTGGATACCAACAACAATATTGGAAACCTTATTATGCTCAGCGTTGAGTTTGATCTGTTGGACAGCTGCTTCACTGAGATCGTTAGCCACCACCGTTTTAACAGAGGGGATTTCAAGTGCATAACGGCAGGACCGCAAACCCGTGGCAGCAAGCCCCTCGACGATCCGGATATACGGCTCTTCCTTTCTACGCTTGTAAGTGTGAGACCACGCTTTGATGGCCATGGCGCTCAAATCCCGATTGAACTGTTGGATAGGATTGTAGAATACATCCTCCGGTTTGGCACCTACCAAAGTGGCCTTCCCTTCACTAACGGTCTGCATGAATCTCAGAGCCTGTCCAAATCCGAAAAGATTCCGCTTGATTCTGAAAATTGGAATTTTCTGTAAGCGCGCACGCTATCCGTAGTTGGTGGTCACCACAAATCGCTGGAAAAAATGCCTACGGTAGGAACACAACCCTACATTTCTTTTCCTATTGCAACCGCTCTGACCAGGCGAAATTCTTCTGGCAGAGCGCTTATCTAAGAGACTGATCCAGCGCCGGCTGGTAGTGCCCCTACCCTAACATTGGCTCGCGCATGAACGTTCTAAACACCAGACCACTCCTTTCGCGGGCTCATCCTGCCCCATCCGCTTACAGCGCCAAGCACATATGTATTTCTCCCCCCGCCCCACCCCACTATAAGCCGCTGCCACGACGAGATCTGCCGTAGCGTCAATGGACACTGTGCCTAATGCGACGCAACGCCGAATTCTAGGCGACGATCTCGCGAGTGAGTTTATTCATAACTTTGACCCTGTGGACACCAGTTTTGACAGTGAGACTGATGATTCGTTCGAAAATGATATCTATATCAGCGATGCTCAGCAACAATGGGATGAGAATATGAGGCAGTTAGAAGTTGCCATCTTCTATGTTTTGTGCCCGGTACTGGGCCGATTATTCGGTCGCCGTGCAGCTCAAAAAATGTGGTTCAAATTCGTCAACTATCGTTGGCGCTTGGCGAATCCTGATACTTCTTAGGTACACCATACTTTGATCACCCACGGATCCGGCGTACTGAAATGCATACTCAGTGTTGGTGGGCAGTGTCCTTGGTTGTGGATGCCCATCAAGTGTCTAAGAGGTTACGCGTCTTCTGGGGATCAATGTGCGGGTGATCATAAAATCAGCTAAACTACACATAGAAGACCTTTTCTTGCTTCATAAGTCGAATATATATCTATGTATGCTCATTTCAAGAAAAGTTGATTTTATTGATCCTCACGGTGATCCTCACCTAGGAGGAGTGTAAGTGAGCGGAAGCTCAAATTAAATAAAATCTCGTGTCGTCGTTCTGTTCGTAATCTGGGTCGCGTTAGAAAAATAATGTCAATGTCATTCATTTCGTGAAATTAGAGAGAAGTCATGTGTCGACTGTCACTTCGTAAAATTCCCCCCAGCATTCGCTCCAGGTGCTCCGGTACCAACACTATTCCAGCGCTGAAGGCCGTTCGTATGCGCAGCGGAAGCCGAAGGAGTAGTAGCAGTAATGTTGGGAAACGACGGGTGGTGGACAGCAGCAGGGGCTTTGTGGCCAAGACTAGCCGCCTGAAGCGAGGCAACCGGATGGTTCTTAGCACGTAAGAGAGACACCGGTGACACGGCATGACGAAGCAGGCCAGTGAGATAAGTCTCTCCCTCTTCAGGATAGGGGCGATCTCCTCGCTTTGCAATAACAATCGCTTGATCGTCATTGATACCACAAATTAGATCCAGCTTCTCACAAAGAGCGTTCAAAACGTTGGCCTGGTTAGCTAACATTTGGGACACCGGCTGAGGTGGAATTACCAGCTCACGGCGAGAAGGGTCTCTTTTGAAGATTAACAATGAGGAGTACGTCTCTAGTACCTCAGGATCATTCATATCAACCGCAGATTGATTTAGACCCATACCAGAGAAGATGGGGTTATTCAATACAGAGGACGTGCCCCTTGACGGCGTCCTGGATGCCAAGGTAGCCACCGGCTCAACGTGAGAAAGTGAACCCAGAGAGCCGCTGATTGAACCACCAACAGAGTTGCCATTAGACGCGCGAGCTTGGGGCTGGGAATGCTGATGAGAGGCCAAAGGACTGACTATCGCGCCTTGCGAGAAAGCCTGCGAAGTTTCAATCTTCTGATGCTGCTCCTCGAGTTGGCCACGACGCTCACGCTTTTCACGCTCAATTCGTTCTCTCTCCTGATAAGGCAGCATCTTCTTGTACTCAACACGCAGCTTTCTGCCTCCCAGCTCGCGGCCGTTGAGAGACGCAATAACAGTGGCGGTTTCCTCGGCAGTCGCAAAATTCGCGAATGCCAAGCCACGAAACACACCATTATCGAAATGATAATTGAAAGCATACGGTAACGGCAGTCCCAATTGGGTCATAAAATCGATCAGCTGTTCCTTTTTGATGGCAAACGGAATGTTTTTCACCACAATCGCCGTGTTGATAATTTCGTCATTTAAGGAAACCGTTCCTCCGGAGGCCCCACTGAGATGGGCAGAGACTGGCGGCAGTCCCTTGCTCTGAGGAGTATTAGGCACAGTCGATCCAGTAGGTGAACCCGAGACTGAAGAAGCCGCTAGCACTGGCGAGGGCGTGTCTGAATGCGAGTTTTGGCGCGAACTCAAACGAGAGCCAGTGTGTCCCAACGTAGGTTGAGCAAAAGAAGGGCTGGAGCGGGTGCTTGAAGTAGGAATAGCATTGTCGGAGGTGACAGGCTCAGAGTTAGCAGCCAAAGCCGCTAATGACTGATGAACCGGTTGCAACAAAGAAGCAGGCATCGATCCCGGTCCGGAGCTGTTGGCTACCGAGGCAGCAGCTGCGTTGTTGTTATTCAGAACTGACAGAGGCGGTCCCCACACTGAGGAGCTCGAAGGTGTATTTCCTGCCGGTGCTGTTACTGAGGTCGTTGGTGTCGCCCAAAAGCCACCTTTGCCTTTGCCTCGCAAACTACTCTCCGGTAGATATGGGGTAATCAAGCTACTGCTGTCCTGAGGCATATAAGCTATTTTGATTGATGCCATGAAACGCAAGCAGAGCACAACCTAATTAATCAAATCCGAAAAATCAATAAGATGATCTTTGCGATAGCAAGAAGGCCTTTGCGTCTATTCGTCGTGGCAATAGGGAGGTTTCTTGCGAAGATGAGGCGATCAGTTTTGGCGTGTTATAAAACACACTGTTCGTGACGAATCAGAACCACTTCATTTAGCGTGAGCCGTGGTGGTGTTTTATGTGTCCGCCGGTCACGAGTTTCAAAGACTTAGGGTTGGCGGGTTCCGCTACCTTCATTATTCTACTTTGAGATCACACCATGACATAGCCTTAATTGTGGTGGGGGAGGGAGCCGGGCGCGGCGGGATCGCGGGACACAGCTTACGCGCCCCCGTCTTCAGCCCAGTCCTCAGTCGGAGACGGATTTTAAGGACTATATGACTACTGAAATCGCATGTTTATCCTTTGGCCAATAGCTCATTACGGAAAAATAGCAAGATTTTTTCATGTTCTAATGATTTATATGGAGCAATAATGAAATAAAATAAAGTATCGCGCGCATTTTTCCCAGCCGAGATCGCTCATGGCAATCGCACCGATACAACGTTGTCAAGGGAAATGAGGGGTTGGAACCATCGGGTGGTGGGTCTCTCTAGGGCTGCTGCTCCTGTCATGGTGCCGCAAAAATAGGGTGTGACACTTGCACACCGAAAGCAATTTCGTAAAGTAAGTCAGTCTACCTGGATGCAGAATGGCATCCCAAGCTGCGTAACCCCAACCCTGTGGTCTCGCGCGGAGCTTTGCCATTGGAACATGATCGCGCAAAGGGGCGCATCGTACCATGGCTTGACCAGTAAATTGAATTTTCGAGATTCAGAAATCCGCATATACCTATATATAAAAGTCGAGCTCTGATCATGTAGTGAGACCATCCATAAAGCCATGATTTCTTACGACATATATTGGGGGGTCCAAAACTTCAGCTGTCTATGTGCGTAGATTTTGGGACTATTTGCTCAATGTGGAGTATCGTGCGAATTCGTCAATGCGTGCGACCATAGGTGTTTGGCTTCGAGAGGACTTGCAGCACCTTAAATTAAACGCGAGGAAGGCACCGTGCAACACCAAATGAGTACATATAATGTTGAGCTATCTTCCAGACTATAAAAAGAACCCAAGTTCTTAGTTGGTGTGCTTTTCTTCTATTAAATCTTCCAGACATTTCCGACTATGCCGATAGAATTGATACTAAGTCCTCTTATGCGACCTGTGGTGAAAGCCCACGCCTATGTTATGGGCTTTCATCGCGAAAGCAGTCACTACATGCCAAAAATTGTAGACAACTTTGGCGAAAATCCCACTAAGTTCATAGTGCGCAAAGAATTCGGAACTGGCTCAAAAGTTTTAGCTGTATTTGAAGATGGTAAACATGATACTTACCAGGACAAGATATATCATATGACCCGATCTCGCGCAGTCAAAGGTGTGTACAAAATGTATTGCCGGGGCGACGACCTTCCCATTGGTACCCTACGTGCCGGACTTCGTAGTAATGTAGCTCTGTATCGCACGGCGGATTTGAAGGAGCTGGAATTAGGCTGGCATATTGTTGACCACGTCGTGGACGCGCTCGACGATTACCGCACGTTTCATTTAGCCGATGGTGCTACTTATCAGTGGACATTTAAGGGCCAATTTCTTGAGCGAGTCCATAACTTAGGCCAGAAGGAGGCTGAAATTCGTGAGCGTGTGGGGAAAGCTATCGTTCATCCAAATAGACAAGGCTTTGACTTAATATTCAATGAGGATATTTTGAACCGCGAAATGACAATTGCCACGGCTCTTATTTGCTACATCGAGGCCTGGAACACCTGGAGGGCGTATGGCGGTATTTATCTCGCCGAACAGCACGTTCCCTTACTTCCATGGAAGCGTGAATGAACGTTTTCCCTAGAAACGCAACTTTAAGGACCAGATATTCCAATCTTTTTCATTACCATATGACCCTCAGACTCATACATATAAGTTACTTTCATCGTTATACCGACACATCGTGTCGTGGCATAGTTAGTTTGACTAGGCACGAGATACGCCCATTTGGCTAAGTGGTTATAGCTTCTCACTTGTATTACTTGTAATACCTGCTATGAGAGGGTCGCAGGTTCGATTCCTGCAGTGGGCATATTTTTTACTTGCAAAATGTTTCGCAAATACAAAAAGCATTTGCTAACGCTCCAATGAATATACGTACGGAATTGTGGGGGAAAATGCCTAGCACGCACAAATTCCTATAGAAACAAATTATGAGAGACAATATATACATTCACAATAACAATTCGGTGAGCAGGTACTATAGGAGTTGACAGGAAGACCTCAATCCACTAAAGAGGTGCGGAACTCTTTGCGTGCCTTTGCAGTAGAAGGCCGCTTAACGCGGTTCCACAATGTGACTTTTTTGTTGAAAATGAAACTCATCAAAACACCCATCCACGAATCGTGGCAAGGCAATGGAGCGTAGAATTCCTTAGCGACTGCATGTAATTCCGGTAGACGTGACCACGCGATGTACGGGAAGTCATGATGCTCACTGTGATAACCGGCGTTGTACACGAAAACATTCAGCCACCCATAGTAGCTGAACGTTTCCGGATACTGAATATTTGTGGATCTCACGGTGGGAGGGTCCAACAAATAGTGCTCTGCAATAAAGTGGCCTGCGATCGGATGCAAAGAACCGCTGAAAAATGCGGACAGAAGTAGATAGTAGAAGGACTGCCATCCCCAGTTCTTAACCAGCAAGTAGTCCACAACCACTTGTACAATGATATTAAGGAAATGAACCCAAGTGAAGGGTAATTGGACAAGAAACACGGGTCGCAATGCATAAAAGAAGAGCTGGAACGTGGCAAAAAATGCTTTTCCCAGAACGTTTGACAAGACAATAGCCTCCAATTTGGTCGGCAAATCGGTGTCGTAGTCTGGCTCACCCATGTGCTTGTGATGCAGAAGATGGTAGGGGCCGAAAGAGGCCGAATAAGGAATGCCAACCGGTAAATTTGTTACTATGCTGAATAGTCGGTTAGCCAGAGGTTGCTTGAAACCAAGGTTGTGGCTGAATTCATGAATGGCCAAGAATAGATTGGATATACAAGTCGCACCAATAAAGTAGGCTGTCAGCCAGAAGATCGGGTTCTTCATGGACACGTTCCGCATGAGATATGCACAACTAAACTGAATAGCACACACACCGAGAACGATCCATTTTGTTTTCGGTTCCGGGCCCACCAGCTTCGTCACTTCAGGATGTTTGGCGATAATTTCCAATCGACGAGTACGATGGGGTTCCTCTTGGTATGTTAAGAAGAATCGGGGGTCGATTTCCGATTGCACAATTTTTTCCTCGAGCATGTCGGTCGGATGCGCTTGTCAAAATCGTGTATTTTTTGCCAACGTGTGCTCCTTTAGTAGGCCCGTCGTATTCCTGTTTAGTCAAGTATAGTCGCGACCGCTCTGACAGTATGGCGGTCCTTCTACCTAAGACACGGCCGGCGGACGTAAGTCCCCTTAATCCGGAGTACCTTTGTTGGTGTACACACTCACACTCACACCCGCCTGTCTGTGCATAGATCTCCCAACTAGGTCCGAAGTCGGTCACAGAAGAGCTCTATTTACTCCAGGGCCGGAGCTATCATGGTGAGAACAACCTTGGGTTTACCAACAGACTGAGTCCTACACGGTGTTGCCATTGAACCCCTATAAGGGGTTTTTTGGGTATGTCACAGTAGCTTTGTAATTTTAAATATATATTCCCAGGAATGCCTTGCGAAAATTTAAATGAAACTCACCGATTTTGTCCTCATCATGGTGTCACGGCGGATGTAGTACCGCGGCCCTGCCCAAGCCATTACCCGTGTACCGAGAAACCCCACCTTTCCCCCCCCACCCACGGATAATTTCAGTACCACATCAAAAACCAGTACAGCCCTGGTTAGCTCTGAATATAAAAGGCTCCCTCCCTCAGGCAGGTTTGAAAAGGACCGGCACAGAACAAGACATTGTCTTCTCTCTACGCGTCATATATAGATTCAAACTTGATGCTCCTTTCCGCCCGTAGAGCTCTCAGGATGCCGTTGCGAGCCCGGATCAATCCCAAAATGCTTCCCAACTATAGCACGGCCACTGGCACGGCGTCACCATCTTCCAAGGATGAGGTGCTCTTCGATACCAAAGGAGCGGTGCGCACTGTCACGCTTAACCGGCCGCAGAAGCTAAATGCGATCAACAAAAACATGTGCGAGCTCATCCTGCCCCGGCTCCTCGAATATGCGAAATCCGATCTCACCGGTTCAATCGTAGTCAAAGGGGCCGGTGGAAAGGCACTTAGTGCTGGTGGCGACGTAACCGAGCTTGCGCTACGGTCTAAGGAGCTTGGCCTCGAAAAAGCCGGCCCCATAAACTCAGACTACTTTCGCGTGGAGTTTGGTCTCAATCACACTATCGCCACCTACCAAAAGCCTTACGTATCCATGTGGGACGGTATCGTGATGGGCGGTGGTGTCGGCTTGACCGCCCACGGGAGC
This sequence comes from Starmerella floris, assembly GCA_030555655.1. Lineage (NCBI taxonomy): Eukaryota > Fungi > Ascomycota > Dipodascomycetes > Dipodascales > Trichomonascaceae > Starmerella > Starmerella floris. Next base: position 92,029 of record JANIWM010000004.1, read on the forward strand.
TTCCGCGTTGCTACCGAAAAAACCTTGTGGGCAATGCCTGAGACGACCATCGGTTATTACCCTGACGTGGGCGGGCTGTTCTACCTCTCTCGTCTCAATGGACAGCTGGGTCTATTCGCTGCCTTGGCCTCCTACCGCTTCAAGGGTTACGACTCATATCACTTGGGCCTGGCCAGTCACTACGTCAGCCACGAAATGATCCCCCAGGTCGAGCAGCGACTCACCGAGCTGGAGCCTGCTGGCGTGCCTTCTGAGGAGTACTATGCGCTTGTAAATGCTGCCATTGAGGACTACGCCTCGGAGCCACCGGCCGACTACCAGCCAGCATTGAGCGCTGCCGACCTGGACGTCATTGACGAAGCCTTCTCCAAGGACACAGTCGAAGAAATCCTTGAGTCTTTACAGGCTCAGGCGGATCGCTCGCCTAAGTTTGTTGAGGAGACCATCAAGTCGATTGAGGCGCGGTCCCCGCTCAGTCTCAAGGTGGTTCTCAAGGCCTATCGCCGGATTGCCAAGCTCGACATCATATCAGCCTTTAATGAGGAGATGACAATCTGCGAAAACTTCAACCTGAACCCGAACTTTACCGAAGGGGTGATTGCTTTGTTGGTGGAGAAGCGCAAGCCAAATTGGCAGCCGGCCACCCTGGCAGAGGTGACTCCTGAGATGGTGGATAGCTTTTTCAAGCCCTCTGCTAATCCCCTGAAGGTGACCTTCGAAAATGACCGCACCTTCATGGTTTATCCTCATCAGTTCGGCCTCCCCTCGCAGCGGGCGATTATGGACTTCGTGACGGGTGAAACCTCCAACGTTGAGACCAAGGCTACTCGCAATGATGTGATCCAGCACTTTAGCAGCAAGTATCCCGGTGGAATGAAGCTTGGCCTCGCGCAATACATCAACGAGCTGCTTGATCGTAAGACTTCACCCGACCCTGAGGACTCGTCCTTGCTAGACTGGAACTATTGAAGGAGAATAGCTATGACATAGACACAAAAACTGTGATTATACTAATATTTTTATATAAATACCAAGATCTGTAACATAGAAGACCTTGGCTTGTGGATGTTTTGCCAGTTGTGGCGGACCATTAAGTATCATACGTCGCGCCCCTTCCCACTAGATCTAGGATAAGCGGACCCCCACCCCGCCCAGAATAGTCCCATTTTGGCGTCACCAGACCCGTCATTAACATGTGCACACCCACCCATTTGCCTTCAAACCACCCTATAAACACAGGTAAAGGGGGTACTGGCATCACTGAGCCTGTACACATTCTTTACTCTTTCGATACCCGCCGTTTGAATCCATCTAGCACACGTCCGTTGGTAATGGCAATTTATAAAGATGAATGCGTTTACACGTTTGACAACCAGTATTCGCCATGCGGTGTCGATGTGTGTTTACAGTGCTTCATAGGCACCAGCCCCGACCCGGCGCACGATTTCACCGCGGCACATTCACATCAGACCGGCCACACGGCATTTTTGAATATTCGAAGGGTCCCCAAACCAAAGCCTAGCGAGGAGCTGGGCATTGTTGAGGCCACAGAGCCTCAGCCCAAGCGATTGCACATTCGTGAAGAGGATGGTGAGCCGGACTACACAGAAACGACCATGTTCAAGACGCTATCCCACGATAACGAGGCCCAGTTTTCCAGTCAAGTGGCCAAAGTCTTGAGTGCGGATTCTTATACCAAAACCAAACAAACAGAGGAGTGGCAACTAGAACTGGAACCCTGCGAGCATGTCGCCATTTTCGAGTCTCTGTTTGACGATTCGGTCACCCATAGAATGTCTGGTGATCAGCTGTCACATTGCTCAGACTGTGAGCTCACCTCCAACCTGTGGCTGTGTCTGAAATGCGGTAACCTCGGATGTGGTCGGCGGCAATTCGACGGCAGTGGCGGCAATGGGCATGCTCTGAGCCATTTCGAACAGCACGGTGAAGATCACGCATTAGCTGTGAAACTGGGAAGTATTACTCCCGAGGGTCATGTGGATGTCTACTGTTATGCCTGTAATGACGACAAACTCGATCCGAATGTTGCCAAGCACCTCGCGTACTGGGGCATTGATATAGCCAAGCAAACGAAAACGGAAAAATCAATGACCGAGTTGCAGCTCGAACAGAACATGAACTGGGATTTCACTGGTAGTGATGGTGGCGAACTTGTTCATGGGCCCGGCTTCACTGGCATGAAGAACCTTGGTAATAGCTGCTACATGAATTCAGTCGTGCAGTCCTTATTCGATATCCCTGAATTTGCCCAGAAATTCCCGCCAAACGACCCTGGTTCCCGCGACCTGGGTGGCCCCGAAGACTTGGCCACTCAATTAAACAAAATGCGCGATGGCCTTCTCAGCGGCCGGTACGATGTAGTGTCTCCTCAAATGTTGAAGAGCCTGGTCGGGAAAGATCATGCGGAATTCGCTATGGCCAGGCAACAGGACGCATTTGAGTACTTTACACACTTTCTATCCTTGATTTCGGCGATTCCTAAGTCTTCTACCTCAGACAAGGTTCGAGAGATGCCAGCAGATGTATTTGGATTCACCACAGAAAGGCGTATCATGTGCAAGAACTGTAACGCCGTGCGATATATTGATGAAGATCAGGAGAATCTGTCAATAAGTGTGCCCATCGAAGAGAATGAAAAGGGCGAGTTTAGGTCCGTGAGCTTCATAGAGTTGATGAATATTTTCACCAACGAAGAGGATATCGAATCAAAGTGTCCCCGTTGCAAGTCTTCCCAAGCCGTATCCAACATGAAGTTTAAGACTTTCCCGGTGGTCTTAGTTGTTAATGTCCGCCGATTCCGCATCGTGAACTGGGTTCCTCAGAAAGTAGATGTTCCTGTCACAGTTTCCTCTAAAATCAACCTTGATCACTTCATCTCTTCAGGACCACAAAAGGATGAAGATATCTTGACTAGTGAAGAAGTTGCAGAACTCGAAGCAGCCGAACTCCAGTCAAATCAGTACACCCCGGATGAAGAGGCTGTGACTATGCTGGTGTCTATGGGATTTGACTATGACCTCAGCGTAGCGGCTCTCCGTCTGGCTAATGAACGTGGTATGCCCGAGTCTAATCTGGAACCGATCATCGACTTGATTGTCGGCGGAGAAGCAGCTACATTCGCAGCGAGTGCGGCAAAACCACGGAATGCTAACCAAAATGTTGATTCTGAGTCGCTTGGAATGCTTGAATCGATGGGATTTGACTCTTCCCAGGCAACTATGGCCTTGATACACAACAATGGAAACGTTGAAGCGGCAGTGGAGTGGCTTTTTGCAGGAAAATGGGAAGAGGCTGTACAAGCTCAGCAGAAGTCCGTGTCTAGATCGTCATCACCCACCGTGCGAGGTGATGCTGCCCTTCCAGCTGACTATGAGCTCCGTTCCACCATTTGCCATAAGGGAGCGAGTGTTCATGTAGGCCACTATGTGGCTGCTATCCATAAAGGCGGTGAGAACTACTTGTTCAATGACGAAAGGGTTCTCAAAGGAAGCAACGCTGACGAACTTCAAAAGTTCGCGTACATATACATGTTTCACAAACTCTAGATATCATTATATAGGGCCAATGAGTGTGTACTTATAAGATATCCTCTTTGGGGTGCGTCATACATATTAAGCCATATCTGACCATGATGCAGTGATTGCCACTTTTACTGCAGCTTTCTGCGCTCAATAACAGCGTTAGCAAGATTACGCAGTACCTCCTCAGTAGTAGGGAAGTCAATGCAAGCATCGGTAATGGACACACCATACTTGAGGGCGTCTTTACCCTCTTCGGGTACATTCTGGCGACCAGGGTTAATATTGGACTCAATCATAACACCGCTGATCTTACGGTTCCCATTGCGGAGTTGTTCGGCAATGACGGCCGCCACCTTGGGCTGGTTGTTGTGATCCTTTTGAGAGTTACCGTGGGAGCAGTCGATCATGATACGGGCATCCTTCTCGCCAACTAGCTTAGCCTTCTCCAACTGCGCCTGCGCATTATTTACTGATTCCGCATCATAATTGGTACCACTCTTACCACCACGGAGAATGATGAAACAGTCCTTGTTACCCTCGGTGCCGACAATAGCCACGTTACCAGGTTTAGTCACAGACAAGAAGTGGTGAGGGTGACTAGCAGATCCAATAGCATCGAAAGCTACCTGAAGACCACCATCAGTACCATTCTTGAATCCCACGGGGAAAGAAAGGCCTGAAGCAAGCTCGCGATGAAGCTGGCATTCAGTGGTACGGGCACCGATAGCACCGACGCTGAACAAATCGCTAAGAAACTGAGGTGAAATAGTATCCAGCATCTCGCCAGCGATAGGCAGCTTCTCGGTAAGCTGACAAAACAACTCTCTCGCAATGCGAAGACCCTTGTTGATTTTGAAAGACCCATCGATATCAGGGTCATTGATGAGACCCTTCCAGCCGACAGTGGTGCGTGGCTTTTCGAGATAAGCTCGCATGACTACCAAAAGTTCGCCTTTGACTTCCTCGTTGAGAGCAGCCAAACGGTCCCGGTATTCGAGGGCAGCCTTCGGATCGTGAATAGAACAAGGCCCAACAACAACGATGACACGGTCGTCACGACCCTCAAGAATAGCAGTGGCTTCCTCACGAGCGTTCACAATGGTCTTTTTAGAAGTCTCACTCAAGGGCAGCTCACTCTGAAGCAAATCAGGAGCCACCAGGGGAGAGTAACCTCGAATTCTCCAATCCTCCTGCTTCGTGCGGTCACCAACATGTTGATTTAATTCGTGAAGTGGAGCCATTTTTTACCTTATGTTTTTCCTCCCGTTTTGAATTTCTATGCAGGCGAGTAAATGCAACAAAATTCTGAGCACTGAATAAGATAAGTTTTCGGCGTAGTCGTATTATATATATGAGAATAGTTCCCAGTTACTCAGTATGCCGATGATTCCTTTTTTTCATATGCATTGACTCACAACCCCCAACCCTGATACATACGGATAGTCTTAAATGTGGGCCTTCCGACTTCCAGCAAATTCACGTGCTGATATATTGATAGATGATTAAACCCCTCCCCTAGCTATGACGAATAGAAGTCTTTGTAGTTCCATACGGGTCTAGTACTAATGATCAATTTAAGGAAAATTTATAGACTCTCTGACTATTTAATCTGAGTATTAGCTAAGGGGTAAAGATACTATAATACAAAATGGGAAGTTCAAAGGGGTTGCTCTAAGTCAGTGTTCAACCTTCGGAATATGCCAGCGTGTTTCTTCGGTGCGTTCTGCTCGAGGTACTGAATCAACTGCCGTGTTTGTGAGTTCAATTGCGGTCTTTCCGCAAGTATTTGTGGAGAGTTCTTGTAAATATTTTCGTAGCGTCGAATTTCATCTTCAGACAATTCCTTTCTCCGTAGTGTCTGGTAAAGTGTTTCTAGTCTCTGTAGTTTTGAACTCGTCTCTTCAGAATCCGTTGTAACCGAGAGAGAAGGTTCATCTCTAATAGAAGGAGTACTTGTATAGGGGGCGGCTGCTGTGCTGGCAACACTCGAACGCGGACTCGTCCGACGAGTATGGTGTACTGAGCTTTGCTGATTGGGGAGTGGGGTTACCAATAAATTAGGAAGAGAGTGAATGGACTCATTAGGCTCCGCATCAGAACCAATCGAAGATCCAGAGGAAGATAAGGAAGGCACTGAATCTATAGAAGGGCTCCCAGTGACACTCTGTCGTGACGTAGACTTTTTATCCTCAGAATACGGGTGGTGTTTTCCATTCTTGTGATGGCTGCTGGGGTCCTTCTGATTTAAAGATCGTTCCATTAATGTTCTAAGGAACTGAAAATGTGATCGTTGTTGGGCCATTTCCTCACTTTGAGCTTTAAGCTTCTCAGACAATTCGAGATTTGATGATAAAACTCGTTTGAGTTCGTCTTCAAATATCTGCGAACGCCCTTTTGGCGCTGGCTCGGAAGGAGTGTGATTCGGCGTACTATTTTGAGCGGGGTAATTTCTTTGAGGGGACGGTTGCTGACCTGGAATAGGAGAAGTGCCGATCATATCGCCATTTTGGCCAGGAATAGTCGGATCCACGTTTGAATGGGTTGAGGTCTTGGTTTTGCTTTCAAATTCAGTCCGAAGGGCCAACAATTGTCTGAGTTGGTTATTCTCTGTCTTTAGCTCTCGCATTTCGATGCGTAATTGTTGAATTTCTTGACTCAATGTCACAATTGGATCGTTTTCAGTGATGTCGCCATCATTTTTGGAATTCGCAACGTTCTCTGATGATGTTTCAGCTGGGGGGAAACTTGAGCTTACTGTCCGTGCAGGATGTGTCAAAGTTGCCCTATCCACTCGTCCGTATTGAGGCTTCTGCTTGGCCAGCTGACGTTCTAGATTATCTATCTTTGATGTCAGTGCTGAAACAACCTCCTTGTACTCCCTCCGGTCCAGTTGGAGTGTCTTTGACAGGTTCTGAGAATTCTCGACCTCCGCTCTCAATTTCTCCTGGACTTCCCACAACTCATGACGCTGAGTTGTAACTTTACGGGAGAGACGTTCTACAGTACTATACCATTGGCTCGCACCATCGTATACTTCCGGAAAACACTTCTCTCGATTGGGACCCATCAGTTGCTTCACATTCTCGCGAAGCTGACCCAGTTCGGGACTGGCATAAGGTTCGCTAGTTGTCATGTTCCATTTCTTGACAGGTGGCGGCCCCTTAATTCCTGGATTGCTCCACCTGGAGGTATACTCCGGCCTAGAATCTGAGATCATATGCTGATCACAACCGCGCTCCCCGGTAGTACTCTCACTCTAGTTTGTTGTTGTAGGTCGCTTACGAGAGTGTTTGTTTACCCTCAATTCTACATCGAACCGCTTAACGCAATATAGTTAACCCTAAGATGACAAGACCTAACCTCGCACATCCATAAACGCACAGACAAAGGAATAGTCAGCGAGTTCTGATCTGCGTCAACACAACTACCCCAGGGAATAGAATCAAACATACATATATACAATAGAATAGAATAGAATAAATAAATCTACTTTCCGCGCCTTGCTACCGGCTTACCTCTTTGAGCATTCGGTTTCGCACCGACTTTGGTCGACGTGCCCTTGCGTGTTGTCTTGGGTTCAGGGGTGGCTTTCTTCGTAGTTCGTGATGACGCCGAACCAACGGCGAGTGTTGCCTCATTTTTTTTTCGAGCGCCGACACGTCTTCCAGTCGTTGCGGGAGCAGATGTCGCCGCAGGGGATCGTCTAGAACTAGTCTGTCGAGTTCTTCGTTTGGCAGGTGGAAGGTCCTCAGATTCGGAATCAGAGACTTCTCGTTGCGTTTCCAAAGTTCTCGTCCGCTTCAGATTATTAGCATTCGATTTCGCGACGCGGGCGGATGGTGCTGGTGCAGATTCCTCAGTCTTGGCCCGCTGTGCAGTTTGACGAGTTCTACGTTGCGGAGACAAAGAGCTTCTGGTCATGGACGGTCGGGCCGCTCGGGATATGCGTCTGGACCGAGGTTTTTCACTCTCGCTTAGATCCTGATCAACCAAGCCGTCCTTTTTTAGGGCGTCACTACCAACATTTCCAGGGTCTTCGTCAGCGTTTTCCTCACCACCAGTCTCCGAGTTCGCGTCATCTAGATCTTGCTCATCATCTGAATCACTTGCTGATCCCCCGGCTTCCTCACTATGGGGATAGTCGACTTTGGCATCCTGTCTGCCGGTGTCAGCCTTTGTTGCAGGCTCGGCATCCTGGATTGCCTCATGATCCGGGGACCGCTTTCGCCGCCTGCCACTTCTGGTGCGCAGAGGCTCCAGTTCTTGGTCCAGGTCCTGTTCCGGTTCAGGCTCCTGCTCTTGCTCCTGCTCGGACTCGGGTCCAGATTGAGGCTCCAATTTAGGAGCGTCCATGTGCTCTGGTTCGGATGGGTGGTCAGCCTCATTCTTATTTATTTCCTTATTCGCACTTCGATCCTGGCTCGGTTCCACGTCTTGCTTATCCACCACTTTGTGATCCACTGTTTGGCCCCCGTGTGATTCCTTATTTGCTTCAGCTTCCGATTCCTCTTCTTGATTGTCTTTTCCATTATTCGCAACTGCCTTGACGTTATATGACTTTAGTATCTCCTTGACAATATCATTTAGAGTGAACTTTTTTTGGAAGCGTTTCAGGCTGCTATTTAGTATACCTCTAATTGTTTCTGCATTCTCTTCAAAGGAATCACCAAGTGGTGGATACTCACAGACACTTTTGAAGAACAGAGCTCGGTGGTAATCTGACCAACTCATAAATGAGATTACGGTCAATGTGACACGAGACAATTCTGATTATTGTGCCAAAACCCGAAGAACGACGTTGGTGGTGGGGTGATGCGAGTCGAAGAACCACGATATGGCTGGGGGCGCAAATTGAGGCTACACACTTACATTGCAGCAGACAACTCGGCGGGAATAGTCACATGATTATATATAGGAAGAAGAACCCCTCTCCCCACCTGTAGTACGGGCGGCTCTCATATTTAAATGATTTTACGGGCACCACCATATAAGTGTATCAATAGCGTGGGTTCCACACTATAAGGGCTCCCAACCTGGCACCCCCTTACCATAGCTCACCTTTTTCATAACCACCGCTCGGCTGTAAACAACTTTCACAAGGGAAGGCGCACACATACCTCTGTTGCTATCTTACTGTGAATCTGAAAGGACATTAGCATAGAATATTACCGTTGATGTCGTACTACTCTCAGATTCGTCAAGCGGTTCCTGCTATTGACGATATTGTGACACGATATGCAGTCGGTTATGTAGAGAACGTTGAAGAGAACGTCTCGCAGCCTGAGTCAGCCCAATCCACTGATTTGAGGGCGGAGCTGGACTTTGTCGTTCGGCTGCTGCTAAGTGCGGGCGGCGATGAGGCCAAGGTGGGCACTCTCCGGTCGGCCTTGTACACCAAGCTAGAACAAATCTATCAAAAGAACGTCAATCGCACATTTGCCAATTCCTCGCAACGGAAGTTGGATCAAGATGTTCTGCTGAATGCCCAAAAAAGTAATGCTGCTAAATTCGACATGGGCGACCGTGAGAAGATGGATCTTGACCTGTTGAGCGGAACTCGGGGCCGAACAGAGACTCGTGTCGACCGAAAGAAGCTGGCTAAGCAGGAGAAAAAGATTGCAGCCAAGTTGGCCAAGCGTGAGAATGCCGGTTTCATGAAGGAGCTGAAGTATGAACAGTCGAAGCTTTTGACGGAGGATTCAAACGCTGATTACGACGAGTTCTTCTTGACCGTCAATCCTCTTGAAATGGGTCCCTCTGAAGGCAAGACCAAGGACATCAAGATTGATAACTTTGACCTTTATGTTGGTCAAGGCACGCGTATCTTGTCAGATTCCACTCTGAGTCTCAGTTACGGCCATCGCTACGGCTTGGTGGGATCCAACGGTATTGGTAAATCTACATTGCTTAAGGCACTGAGTCGTCGTGAATTGGCGGTACCAAAACATATCACCATCTTGTACGTCGAGCAAGAGGTTAAAGGTGACGAAAACTCGGTTCTCAAGACTGTTTTAGATGCTGATGTCTGGCGTAAACTCTTGTTGCAGGATCAACAACGCATCACCGAACGTCTTTCTGCCATCTCTGAGGAGCATGCAGAGGCTGATGAAGTTGTGCAGAAGCAACTTGATCAAGAGGCGGATGACCTCAATACCAACTTGAACAACATTTTCGAGAAACTCAATGAAATGGAAAGCGATAAGGCCGAGCCTCGTGCCTCTGCCATCCTCAGTGGTCTCGGATTCTCTACAGAGTCTCAAAAATTGCCGACAAATACCTTCAGCGGTGGTTGGCGTATGCGTATTTCTCTGGCCCGTGCCTTGTTTTGCAAGCCGGACCTATTGATGTTGGATGAGCCCTCAAATATGTTGGATCTCCCCTCAATCACTTTCTTGTCCAACTACTTGCTGACGTACCCGTCCACAGTCCTGGTGGTTTCCCACGATCGAGCTTTCCTTAATGAGGTGGCCACTGATATTATCCACCAGCATAATGAGCGTCTGGATTACTACAGAGGTGCCAACTTTGATGAGTTCTACAACACCAAGGAGGAACGCTTTAAGAATGCTAAACGTGAATATGAGAACCAAATGGCCTATCGAAAACACTTGCAGCAGTTTATTGACAAATTCAGATACAACGCAGCCAAGAGTCAAGAAGCCCAATCTCGTATCAAGAAGTTGGAAAAGTTACCGCAATTGGAGGAACCCACGGAAGAGGCGTCGTTCTCTTTCCAATTTCCTGTTCCGGATAAGCTTTCCCCGCCTATTTTACAACTCTCAGAGGCCACTTTCGGCTACGGTGCCGGACGTGAAATTCTCAAGAATGTGGACATCTCTGTCGACATGGATTCACGCATCGCTTTGGTGGGTGGTAATGGTTCCGGTAAGACTACACTGCTGAAATTATTATTGGGCACTAACACGCCTCAGGTTGGTCATGTTTCTCGTCACCCCAGGCTCCGAATTGGCTATTTTGCTCAGCATCATGTCGATGGTATGGACCTCAGCCTTAGTGCCGTTGAATGGTTGGCAAGTGTCAAACCTGGTAAATCCGAGGAGGAGTATCGTAGACATTTGGGCGCGTTTGGTATCACTGGTCCCCTGGGTCTGAGAAAACTTGGGGTATTATCTGGCGGTCAAAAGTCAAGGGTTGCATTCGCCGCCTTGGGTCTGTCTGAGCCTCACATTCTCATTCTGGATGAGCCTTCTAATCATCTTGATATTGCTGCTATCGATGCCTTGGCTGATGCACTTAATAACTTTAAGGGTGGCATTCTTATGGTTTCTCACGATGTTGTCACTATCAATCGCGTATGCAAGGATATCATGGTTGTCGAAGATGGTCGTGTCTACAAATCGCTGGGTAACATCGATGATTACAAGAGACATATTCTCAAGCAGGCTAATAATGCTGGTGTCGTTGCTGAACACTAAAGATTCCCTTAATGTAAATCATGATTGGTTGCTATAGAAAGATCTTCTGTAGCATTATATTTATCCTTTTTTTTAGCTGCTCCTTTCCTAGTGCGCTTATGAACGGTCTTCTTCTCAGTAGATTTCTACAGTGTATTCAATTAGCATGTACATTACATTATTCAATCACTCTTCTTTACCCAGCGTCATACGCACGAACCGTTTTCCGGTGCTCTCGTTTTTGACACTCTCAACCACGACTGAAATTTTGTCAAAAATGGAGAGGCTCCGCTTGCTTCCATCACGTAAAACCACATGAAGAGTGTAGTTCTCCTCATCTAACTCGGCGTCACGCTCTGGATTGATGCAAACGTCCTCAAGACGCACGACACTTTCCAAACCATAGCGAGGAACAAGAATTCCAATACCATTGGAAAAGACCTTAACAACATATCCTTCCAGTGTTTCCGAAGTCTGCTGCTTCTTCAGCATCTGTCCAACAAAATACTCCACAGAAGCACGACCTGCAAACTGCGCATTTCTGTGCCGCGTATTGATATTATCGATAATCCCTTCTAGATTTGTTTTCCTGAAATGGCTAGCAGGCAAGTTTTCGTAATCAATTGCAGCAGCAAGCTGACGGTGTACAACCACATCGGCATACCTTCTAATTGGCGATGTAAAATGGGTGTAAATGTCCGTAGCTAAACCGAAATGCCTGAATTCAGGATAAGCGTAGTCGCCAGCAGGGAAGTATTCAGCCGCCATCATACTGCGCGTTGCTAGAATACGTACCAGAGTATTGAAAAATGGGTCCTTCGGATCCTCGATCTCATCCAGACTATCTGCTATTGTTTTCGATGAGTCTAATTTGATAGTTTTGTACCCCTTAAGGCGAAGCTGATCGTTGAGGATATCAAAGTTAGTAGCAGGCGGGGCGCCATGGCGACGCAACAAAGCCGTCTGGGGAGCAAATTCTTGAATTTTCCGAGCAACGGTGATGTTTGCAAGAAGCATGAATTCCTCGACCAGCGAGTTTGTGGCAACTGGCTTCTTAACCTCAACGCTGGTGGGATCATTCATCTCATCACCAGTGATGATCTTGACCTCTGGCGATGCCAAATTGAGAGCACCAGCTTCCATTCGTCGTTGTTTGAGAATTTTAGAAATTCGCAACAAGATTCTCATACTCTTAGCAAGCTCATCTTGCTGAGATTCGTCATCGATTTTGGCTTGTGCCTCTCCATATTCGAAGGCTTGGCGTGATTTGATGAGAGACTTGGTAAAGTCTGTCGAGATAATTTCACCATTAGGGGTCATCTCCCACAACACACTGAAGGCATACCTCTCTACAAATGGTCTAAGAGAGCACAGATTGGTACCCAGCAAAGACGGCAGCATATCGATTCGTCGATCAACCAGGTAAGTAGAGGTAGCCCTTACTGAGCCCTCACGATCAAGAGGAGTGTCGGGTTTTACAAAATGAGTCACGTCGGCAATATGCACACCCAAGCTCAGATTCCCATTAGGTAAAACGTGGGCATGTAAAGCGTCGTCGATATCTTGACAGTTAGGAGGGTCAATTGAGCAAATGTTCAAATGTCGCAAATCACGGCGTTTTGAAGCACCTTCTTCAGGCAACCACTTGTCGCCCTCTGGAGGCAGGCAGTTCATAGCCGCCTGTGGGAAGGGACGATACTCAATATCATGCTCTAATAAGATGGACTCAGTTTCAGCTTTATGGTCCTCGATCTCGCCCAACAAGCGAACAAAATGCCCCTCTGGCGACCGCGACCAGACCGGCCAGTCATCGACGGCGACGACAATACGTTGTCCAGAGAGTTCAATAGCCCGGCGAGTTTTAATTCTGATTCGTGGAATTCGGTTATCCATGGGCTTAAAGAGAACAGATCGGAGAGCTCCTGTATCGCGCGCTCCTGGCGTTGCTGCATTGTCCGAAACAATATTACCCACATAGAAGCGCCAGTTACGCTTCAAAATCGCCACAACTCGTCCTGTAGGTTGGAGATTCTCTTTGCCATCGTCTGACTTCTGTTGTTGAACCAATTTGGCCTCGTTTGCCAGTATTTTCCGCTCTGTCTCATCTACGATTGCCTCTACTTCTTCGTCTTCGTTCCCATTCTGATCATCTGCATTCTCCTCAGCCATGTCGGAAAGTGGACGACGCCACAGACGTTTGGGAAGAATTTCCACAACAACCTTGTCACCATCAAATGCGCGGTTCATGGACTCGCGTCCAATGATCAATAATGGCTTGGTGAATCCTTGGACGCTGACATTAGCTTCAAGATAATTGTAGCGGCTAATCGACAATTTTCCTTGGTGGAGAGTACCATTCTGTAATCCACCAAGGACTCTAGAGGTAGGAAGGTGTGCTTGGTAGACATTTTCAGGCTTACCGTTCTTCGAATCGGTATTCTCATCTTCCTCAGCAGAACTGGGAACTGAGTCCAGCAGGTCCTTAGAACCGATCTCTTCCACATACTCTCGGAGACTGATGGCGGGGATTTTGGCTTGGTGAGCAGCGTCACGATTTAACCGGTCGTTAGAAACGAGGATCGTCTGAACTTTTGTCAAATGCTCGTTGTAGAACTGAGTCACCCGGCGAATAGCTCTGTCATTATAATCATTAACACTCTCTTCCTTCTTCCGGGCGATGTAGGTGTCTTCGCTAAATTCATTATGGAAAACGTAGAACCGCTTTTCCGATTCTGCTGAGGAGGATGCAAGCGACCGCAGTCGAGTGTAAACCGGCAGAGAGATATTGCGAACTTCTTCGAGAACGACATGGGGAATAATCACATCATGAAAAGCATCGGGATGCTCTAACAGATCAATCGCTTTGATGCACACGTTCGTATCAACTACCACATAAAACGGTTTTCCCTTGCGAGTTTTATCGGGACTATCGCTGAGCACGGGTTGAATTACATTGCCTTTATAATCAGGGATGACTTTAGACACGCAGTCAGGACACACTTTGGAACCACACGGAATGTCATCTCGTAAATACTGTTCCCGAAAGACTTTGATGGCGCCACCTGCCTTGGTGGATCGCACAAATACTTTTTGCGCAACGCTTTCACCAGCACTCCTTTTCGCAATCATTACCATGGAATCGATATAATAATGCCAGCGAGATTTTTAAATGACTACGAAGGCGAATGAAATGGGTCTACGAATAGGCTGAAACTTTTGGGAAGTTAGCCCTTAGCGGTTACATATTACCGTCTGGAGCAACTATCAATCCACGAGCCCACTGATAAGATACCAACGCAGGAGAATGTGTCACCATAGGAAGCTATTCTACACACATCCAGTGATAACTAAAACGTATCGAGATCGCTATTTGAGACTATTACGTAGTAGTCATCGAACTTGAATGCTTCTCAGTGCCCCATTTACTGGTTCTCATTAACTTGTTCATAGTATCCTTGAATATATATATAGCCTCTACTTCTGTGATTATTGCTTTTCGGAACTCAAATTTTGGGTCTTTCTCCAATCAAGGTAGATCTTGCGTCTGGCAATGATATCTTGAAAGTTTGGTCTGGTTTCTAAATAGGCAAACTTTTCGTCGCCTTTGAGAGTATCGTTGATATTCTTATTTGTGACCTTGATAGGCTCCATGTTTCGGATACCAGAAGAGATCGAGCTGAGAAGAATTATCACAAGGCCAAGGATGATTTGCGTAGTTATGTCCGCTGGAAGGCTCTTCTCAGTGGAACCCCCACTGAGCCTCACGGAACTCACGTATTCATAGGATGAATATATTGCATGGAGTAAAACTGTTGACCCGATTATTACCCCGGGGGAAGGCATGTTGATTCTCTGTTTTCAACGCAATGGGGACGATCCAGGCAATCGGAATAGGACCACTCCACTACTATCTAGATTACCGTGCTGTCAGTATAGTGTAGTGTACAAGGGTCAGCTTAGGTTATGTAGTACCACCACACCTTCCGCCATTGATAAATATCGAATTACTGTTATAGCGTGCCTTGATGAGTTACTACTATATTGCACCTCTCGTAGAACTTTAGATATCTTGAAAGGGGTTGAGATCAATATATATAGGGTAATGAATACCAACAGGATACTTGCGAACCGTTCAGGGAAGCATCATAATTTAAGACAGTGAGAATTTCCAGCGAAGAGAGGTCCCGTGCCACTAGTTCCAGTGTAAAAAAAAACGTTATTTTTGAGAAAACTCGTCAATGTGTTTCTCTTCGCTTGGCTAAAAACTTAGCACTTTTGTTTTGAAAAGGATTCTTTTGAAAGAGTCGTGATTTTCTTCAGTGTGGACAGTATTTCCCATTTGCCATTACAATAAGGAACTTTTCTTTTCTTTAGGAATACGCGATCATCATCGCTCACTTGCGCCGCAAACCTTCTCCGCATGTCAGGTGGCTAGTATAGACTACGCACCGTGAAAATTTCCAAGGACTCAGCGTAAAGAGCATATTTTTGGAAATAGATTAAGTCAATCAAAAATTCGTAGTTGAGCTTAACATGTGGTCTTCACTAGATAGGTATTGATCGGTATTCAAGACATATTTCAACGCCTTTTCAGCAGGGTATAGTCCCCGGTGGTTTTTATATTCTATGATGTCACCGAATATTACATATATTCAACGCCCAATGGTTATAGTTCAGTCGTGTTATTAAGACCACTGCGGTGGCCCATGCGTTCATTAACAGTGAGGACTGAATGCGACGTATCAAAAAGGCGTTTCGGATCTGGCAAGCAGGAAAGCAGTGCTTCAAGTTACCCCTAACCTGTAGCGAAGGCGAAGGGTTTGGGTATGAGAATAATCAAGACAACCCTTACGAAATTTGTAGCTTATCTTCCTAGCTTATTCTATTCGGACAGATTCCACGTCATTTGAACCATCAAACCTTCGAACGAACTACATGTTTCTCGCGCAGCTTGATTGAAACCCTTCGACGCGATATCATTGGTTTTTGTTTACGTTCATTATCATTGTTTGCAGAGTCCACAACAGATGCAGAAGGTTCCGGGTACGGGCATTCCAGGTTCACCTTGGGGTAACGAACGAAATCGAGTTATACGCGATGTTATTAAATAAAAAGCATGCTAAGTTAAAGTCCATTCATTCGTTGAAAATATTATCCCAAATACCTCTTCTTTCCCTTCACCCAACGCACATGGATTTTCCCTCCATACAACTAAGATTTAGGCAAGACATACGCATGATGTTCGGACATATGTATGAAAAGCCATGAGGTGCTTCATGTAAGGGTTAGGTCGAGGAATAGGGCTGCTGCACACCACATTGATGTAGGCTCTTTTCTTTTTACCCACTAAAAGCAGAACGGGGCAAATACCGAAACACCTTCTTAATTTTGCTACCGATCTTGTTTGCCCCACGACAGAAAGGTTGACCATAAGACAGTTAGCGTGAAGCTCAGCAATTCAAATATGGCACGCAAGCTGAGACAACGGGATTCAGGGACAGGTACAGAGAAGCGCATGCTTCGGTCGACCCGTAACAAGGAAGAGCCTCAGGAAGCAAAATCACAGAGTTTACGGTCTCTTCGAAGCTCGAGAAGAAGAACGCGGGCGGCCACCAATGGCGAGGCATTGGACAAGAGCAGTACCCCGCCAGATAATGGTAAGGCACCGCGCACGCGAAGAACGACAAATGGACGGACAGCCGCTCCACGATCGAACGGGCGGCGTGCTACGACAAGGTCAAGTGAGGAGCCGGCTGAAGATTCTGAATATGAAGCTGATGGTACCGTCGAAAATAGCGAAAGCAGCGAAAGTGGCTCGGTTGAAGACAGTGAAGACGAAAGTGAGATGGAGGAGGAAGAAGATAAATCAACACGAAAACCCATGAATGGAAACGGAAAGAAGCTGAGTCGAAATACGGCACGAGTGCCGCAAAAGAATGGCAACAGTCTCAACAACAGAAGAGTCTCCCGGCGAGCCAATGTCTCCTCCCCTGAAGACTCTGATGATGATGACGATGATAATGACGATGTTGATGAGATCTCGAAGGATGATGAGAGCCCCTCTGAACAGGAGTCCTCCGTGGATTCTGATGATGATATCAAACCAAATCGGCGAAGAAATGCTCGAAATTCTCGATCTAAAGCCAAGGACATGGATGAGAGAGCATCATACTATTTTGTTAATGATCTTGATATCAAAGACATTCGCAGCCGAGAGGTGATAACGCGCTTTAGGTATCTCTTGGGACTTGGTGATCTTTTCCGCAAATTTGTTGATTATCGAGCTCAAAAAGATCCAGAGTTCAAGGCTTTGTTAGACCAGGCAACAAAGGAGAACAGGAAGGCAGAAAGGGCAGCCATTCGTGGGCCCGCTAAATCAACGAAGTCACGTACTTTCCGCTCACAAAGTTCCACTGATATAGCTGAGGTTGAAGACATGTTGGATGATGAAAAGATAACGGTGTTCAGTGAGAGTCCCGGATTTGTCACAGGTAAACTCCGTCAATACCAGATAGATGGCCTCAATTGGCTAATTTCTCTTTTCTTGAATGACATTAATGGCATATTGGCAGATGAAATGGGCCTGGGTAAGACGTTCCAAACAATTTCGTTCCTAGCTTATCTTCGCAGTATCCAAAATATTCGTGGCCCTCATCTGGTCATAGCACCCAAATCGACCATTCAAAATTGGGCCCGTGAATTCGCCACTTGGACGCCAGAGGTGGAGGTTCTGGTCATCGCTGGCGATAAGGACGAGCGTGCCGATTTGCTCAAGAACAAGCTGATGAAGGCCAAATTCGATGTCTGTATTACCTCTTACGAATTGCTTATTCGCGAAAAGAATCACTTAAAAAAGATTGCATGGCAATACATAATTGTCGATGAGGCCCATCGTCTCAAGAACGAAGAGTCAATTCTTTCAAAGCTTATGAGAGTGTTATACTCTAGACACCGTTTGCTTATCACAGGTACCCCCCTACAGAACAACTTGCACGAACTTTGGGCACTATTGAACTTCCTGCTCCCAGACGTGTTTTCTGATGCACAGGTATTTGATGAGTGGTTTTCTCAGGATGGTGAAGATGAGAGCTCAGATGAAGAAGCAACTGAAGAGGTTCCTCCAGCTGTTGAAAATCCATCGGAAGATGAGGAAAACAAAAGTAATGGTCAGGTTGTTGATCAACTTCGATCTTTGCTAAGTCCATTCTTAATGCGTCGAGTCAAACGAGATGTTGAGCATTCTCTCCTTCCTAAGAAGGAGATAAACCTCTATGTCGGTATGACAGATATGCAAATTGAGTGGTACCAACGTTTACTTGAGAAGGATCTTGATGCTGTCAACAACGTTGGCAAGGGTGGAGCTGAGAAGCGCATGCGTTTGTTAAACGTAGTGATGCAATTAAGAAAATGCTGCAATCATCCTTATCTGTTCGAGGGTGCTGAACCTGGACCTCCGTTCACTACTGACGAACACTTAGTCTACAACAGCGGGAAAATGATTTTATTGGACAAGCTGCTTAAAAAGCTGAAGGATCAAGGGTCACGCGTCCTTATATTCTCCCAGATGAGTCGGATGCTGGATATCCTTGAGGACTTTTGTGTTTTAAGGGGATACCAGTATTCACGTATCGACGGTTCCACTCAGCATGAAGACAGAATTGCTTCGATTGATGAATATAATAGACGCGGAAGCGACAAATTTGTCTTCCTGCTAACTACTCGTGCCGGTGGTCTTGGTATCAACCTTACTACTGCTGATCAAGTCATCATATATGATTCAGACTGGAACCCCCAAGCTGATCTTCAAGCTATGGATCGAGCTCACCGCATTGGACAGACAAAGCAAGTTTTTGTCTACAGGATGATTGTTGAGCATGCTATCGAAGAAAAGGTTTTAGAGCGTGCTGCTCATAAGTTGCGACTTGATCAGCTTGTGATTCAGCAGGGCTCAAACCGGAACAGCGCTCAAGAAAAGGCCAAAGCTGCCGCTTCAAAGGAGGAATTGGCAGATATGATTCGACATGGAGCCCAGGATGTGTTCGATAACAAGAAGGGGACATCCATTAATGACATGTCTATTGATGAGCTCATTGCAACCGGTGAAAAACGCACACAAGAACTGAATGAGAAGTATGTCACCCTAGGCCTAGACGAACTCATCAAGCTTACATTCGACAAGCCACCTTCGAATCAATCACCTCTCGTTAATAAAAATTCAAAGCAAAACCCTGAAGATGATTATAGGCACCATCATAGAAGGGCTCGAAATTCGGCGATGTTTAGTGAAGATGCAATGTCTCTTCACAATACAAAATACCCGCATACAATGAGAGCACCGAAACAAATCACGCTCCATGATTTCCAGTTCTACCCCCATGAATTACAAGATCTACAAACCCGTGAATTGGCATGGTACCGCAAGGCAGCAGGAATTCGCTTGAGTTCAGAAGATTATAGTGAAGACGAAGAAGACGATAGTGAGCAAGCCAATACTGAGATCGAGCAGGCGGAACCCCTTACTGCAGATGAGATCGAACGCAAAGAGAAACTAGCAAACGAAGGTTTCCCCAATTTCTCTAGACGGGATCTCTTCCATTTCTTCCATTTAATAGTGGAATTTGGTGGTCATACTCAACTCGATGAGTCTGCGATTAATAGCATATGTGAGCGATGGCCGGAAAAACCGGAAGATGAACTCAGGCGTTATATACAGGTCTTCAAGGAGCGTTATAAAGAGCTGGCTGATGTTGACCGGTACACTCACATGCTGGAAGAAGGTCAAAGTAGGCAGCGCAAACAAAGCGAGCGCAGTGACCTCCTGAAGCGAAAAGTTGAGTCCACACCCGCACCGATGTCAAACATGCGCATAACCCAGCCCACTGGTGGTTCAGCATCCAAACATCGCTTCTCTGAATATAATGACCGTTTCCTGTTGGTGCAAATGTACAAGATCGGTCTGAACGATTCTGAATTATCCGAGAAGATCAGTGATAATATCCGGAATTCTGGTCTCTTTGATTTCGACTGGTATTTCATGTCGCGAACGCCCGCTGAGATTGGACGACGTTGTACATCCCTCTTAAACGTTATCACCAAAGAAGAAAACTCAGTAGCTATAGCCTCGAAAACTCAAAAGAGGAAGGGCAGACCCCCGGGACCAGCATCTATTCGCAAAAGTGAATCAAAACGTCTCAAAGCATCGACTTCATAACATTCTCATACTGTGTATTTGTAACAATTTCTACTTTTTTGGTTTTATCAGATTGGGCATATATGGACATAGCATAAACGAAACTTAGTCGTAAGGTTTTAAAATATCGTCATTTCACTTTAGCTCCTTTTTCATTCGAAGGCTCATCAAAAAGATTTACAATTGCACTGTTGACACTCTGATAAGTTTGCAGTGACAAGCTGGCCGCATGCATAGCGCGTGAAACATGGTCCAACTTGACAGGGCCATCGTCTCTCAGCCACATGCGTGACTTCGCCAATTGTGAAACCAAGGCACCACAAAGAGTATCCCCAATGCCATTCACACTTTTAATGTCTTCATCAGCAACAGTAGCAGTCACAGGATAGTGCTGGATGAGAATGCCATACGTTCGGTTCTTACTCAAAATGTACACAGAGTTGGCACCGCCCTTCACACCGCCGGTTCGGTCTTTCAGATTTTCAATTATCTGAAAAGATAGAACACCATTGGGGCCATTCGTGACGAACAAATTGGGTATGTAGGGCAGGAGCTGAATGCTGGCTTGAATAAGACCAGACTCCACTGCATTTTCCAAAGCGGGATGCGACCTCGTGAAAATGTCCAGTTTCATCCGACTTATAGTGTCACTCAGAGGCAACTGGTCAATGATGGGAAACCATTTGTAAATGTCAAATTTCTCCCTGAATGAGAACTCTTCGAACATGCTCATGAGCTCAAGGTAGTTGGGAGTAGCAATATCGATAGATGCATTAGGAAACACGTCCAGATCCTGTTGGGCAGCCAATCTTGCTGCCTTTGGTACACTGGTGGGTTCAAAGACCAATAATGGATCGCTTTTGAGGTTCTTCTTGACATTAATGATCTCTGCAATCTGTTCTTGACCAAGATTACCATCAAAAACGCATACTTTGGGCTGAGATTTCTCCAGCTCCGTTCGAATAAAGGTTTTGTCCAACGAAGCGATAGAATCCATATCGGCACAAGCAACAATGAGTTCGCCCTTGGCGTCATTGGTTGAGACGTATCGCGGTGTGCGGTCTTTCGATGAAACCATGACTCCGCTCACATCTAAGACCGGCGAAACGGACTTTGCGATCGTGACCTCTTCTCGGTCGCCGATACACGACACAAGTTTGGTGGGGGCACCACTATATGCCGACGCCAAGGCCACATTATGGGCGGTGCCCCCCAATGATGTGGTGATCCGGCCAGGATAGCTGGACACAGAAATATTCTCAGCATCCAGTGTACAAGTAATATCCTGGCTCAAGGCACCAACCACAACGACGGAACTTTCCTTCTTTTTGGGGGCGCCTAGCGAGCGAGTTCGGCTAGCTTGCGGCTTAAGCTGAACCGGCATATGAATCCCGGGAGATTGTTGAAATTGCTGCTGTCTATGTACAGGAGTTGAGGATCTGAAATCCTGATCGTCGGTGCTAGTGGACAAATTATCACCCGTAGTGGCACTAGAGACGCCGCCTTGAACGGGACCACTGAATGGACTTATGATGCCAGCCCCGATTTTGCCAATATTGACGGCAATTTGAGCAGCCATAGAAGCATTATTACGGACAAATTCGACGTTTGTTTTCAGAGAATCGCCGCCAGTGGCTTCCCACACTTTTTTCAATAAGAATGGAGTGACGGCTTTTCCCGAGATTCCCAATCGGGCTGCTTCATTAAGGGCAAACTCAGTTGCGTCGTTAACTATTTTCTGATCCATGGCGACTTGAGGGTCAGCTGGCACGCAAAACATATAGCCCGACTGTAAGCCGAATTCCGTTCCCTGGTAAATAGTAGTGGCAGCGTCGATTGCATCGACGAATCGGAAAGGCGACGCCACACCAGAGTCAGGAGTGAAGAATCCTGGAACGTTGACAGGAGTATTGCTCGGGCTAAATGTTGAAACATGGCACCCCTTTGTCTCAAGATACTCAATAGTCTTGGGTACATCTAAAATACTCTTGGGCCCGCTACAGACCACTGCTACGGGGGTACGGCCCAATTCCTCTAGATCAGCACTGATATCCCAATGCTCCGCAACTCCACGGTGAACACCACCGAGCCCGCCAGTTGCAAAGACCTTGATACCCGCCATGGCTGCCATTATCATGGTGGCGGCAACAGTGGTTCCACCCGTTAAACGATGGGATAAAATGTAGGGCAAATCCCTTCGCGACACCTTCTGTGGATTATTGTGCTCAGCCAAGCTCAAAAGGTCATTTCCCTCCAAGCCCACCGTGGGCTGACCCCTTAGAAACGCCATAGTAGCGGGCACTGCACCGTTAAGTCTCACTGCATTCTCTACTTTCTGTGCCATCTCAACATTGGTCGGAAATGGTAGGCCATGCGTGATGATTGTGCTTTCGAGTGCCACCACAGGCTTCTGAGTAGCCAGTGCGTCTCTCACCTCCTCGCCATATTGCAATTTGCTTTTGAAATTCAGCCTCGCGCTGGATGAGAATAATTTGGATCCCCTAGGGATATAAGTGCTCAATCGCTGGGTTACCATTTGCGAAAAACATGTCATGGCAATTATCAGAGGATGCCGCTGTGAGTCTGTTATGATCACCGATCTCCTCCCATACCTGGAACCCCTGCAGCCATGACACCCTTAGTTGGTGGAGATGGTATGGTGCGCAAATCCCCCCCCACCGCATGGGTTGTGGCTACTTTGTCCCACTAAATGCACCACCTACACACTGACAAGATAAATCAATCACAATAGAACATTTTGACAACCACATACTCTTCTGTATACATATTTCTGCTCATATGTTCGACTTTTTAAACACCATTTGCCGGCAAGGTCAGTTGTGGACGCGCTACATGGCCCTGTTGCCAAGACCGCAGCTTCCACACGTGACATGATCCGCTTTACTAATCAGCGACAAGGAACGCCAGTTCCGGTTCCACCTCCACCGGCTTTTGGGTGTCGCATATTCGAAACAAGGATACATCTGTCGACTGTCTTGTTGGTGGCACCATGTTCTTCTTGAAGGGACTATCACTGGAGCTGACGCTTCACCCGTCCTACTTTGGGCCGCAAATGCATCAGTACTTGCGTGAGAAGCTGCTTCAAGAAGTGGAGGGCACGGTCACCGGTCAGTACGGATACATTGTCTGTGTCATGGATGGAATGAAGATTGACGTTGGCGCAGGCTCTGTTCCTTCTGGCCAAGGCTCAGCTGTGTTTAATGTGAAGTACCAGGCTGTGGTCTTTCGCCCGTTTAAGGGGGAGGTTGTCGATGCCATTGTGACCAACGTGAACAAGATGGGCGTCTTCTGCGATGTTGGCCCCATGTCGGTCTTTGTGTCGGCTCACCTCATCCCGTCGAATATGGCTTTCAATCCTACGGCCAACCCACCGGCTTTTGTTTCGGAAGACCAAAGCATCGAGAAGGGATCCAATATTCGTGTGAAAATAGTTGGTGTCCGAGCAGATGTTGGCAAAATCTTTGCCATCGGGTCTATCAAGGAAGACTTCTTAGGCTTGCTGTAATGAAGCTAGTTGGATGACATGCTGGACATGTTATTCGTTTTGTTCCCATCTGTCCGTTGAGTCGATACCATCACTGCTGTCCCAAAATTAAGAAGACTATGCGTGCCTTAAATGACACTTTCGTCGACCATGTTGACTTTTGTAGAATAAAAGTACGATATTGCTTATAATATAATTTAATGACTTAGGCCGTTATTTTTAGAACTCGGTCGGCTGGGCAACAACTTCGTGAAGATGCTGTCTTTCCTCTGGTGTCGGTAGTAACAAATCAAAAGCGTTGGTGTCCAATGCATTTGCTTTGGCCAATCCGAACATCAGTGTGTAGCGGTATTTCTCTAGGCGAGGCCATGCCCACTTGATAGAGGTCTCCATCACAGAGCATGTGGTTCTCACTAGCGGGAGGTTGCAGTCAATAAATGGATCCGTGAGGATTTGATTGAAGACCTGAATAATTCCATGAAGGTGAATCACTGTCAGAGATCTGAGCTGGGTATCGATAAATAATTGCAATGATTCCAAAAAGTATTTGAGCAAATCGATCTTTTCCTCAGAATGCAAAAAAGGTTTTAAGCAGCCCTCACGAGCCAGGTAGTTCATTCGGGCATTATATCTCACACTGTTAGAATTTTCATAGGTGTTGGCCAGTTTACCCAAACAGATCAATGCTGGGCGGTGTATCAACTTGGTTTTGTTGATGGCCACCATGGGGGGTAAAAATGAGAGGCAGGGCTCCACCGAGCTCTCAAACACTGGCACTAAACCAGACGAAGCCAACTTAGTGGCATGATGGGTGGCTAATAAATCGACTAGTTGTACGCCGCGAAGCTTCACATCGAGATCCCCAGTGTCTAGATAATTGAGCAATGCCGGTATCACCAGCGGCCACCACTGGTCTACAAACTTTCGGTGGGAGCTCGCTGATGCTTCTAGTAAAAACTGAAGGAGCCAAGGCCGTGTGCCGAAGAACCCTTTGGACCTTTCGTTTAAAGATGTGTTGTGACGATGCAAGGAAGACGAAGACTGAGGGGCATACCCGGCTGAGGTCGCATCTATACTGTGCTCTTTGAGCGATTGCCACTCGAATAAGTCTAAGTTAGGGTCGATTTCAGGCAGATGAAGTGGGAAGTGCTTCTCGTACTTACTGAAGGCCAGAAACTCAAGGGCATCAAGATTTCCTGATTGATTGCGCAAGTAGACCACTATGGCTGGGAGGATCCCTTCGTTTTCAAAAACATTATAGTGCTGGATCGCGGCGGCGCTCAAAACATCGACTCTATTTGCACCGATCGCCTGGATGGCAAAAAGCACAGGGGCGCTGGGAGAGAACTTCGGATCGGAAGAGGCATACTGATTTAGAATTTCCTTGGGTATCTCACCAATGAATGCTTTGTGAGTGTTGAGCCCTAGCTTGTTGATTAACTCTAGTTCCTCCACATCCATTGCAGCGACGAATTCCGAAGGTAACGCACTAGCACGTTATTATGTATAATTACCCTAATGTATTGCATCGGACGATAGCTATCAATAAAAAACGAAAGACAAAAGTATTTGCAATATGGTGTAACAAGTCACGGTGTAGATTAATTCATATGTATATATACAAACTTAGATACCAGCCTAACTCCTGTCTATCTGTTCTATTTTTGTCCCCCTCTTGTGGTATTAGCCTCAGCGTTCACTGGGCTCGGCCAGTGATCATCTCGACAATACTAAGATTTGTGTCCAAAAATCTGTTCACGCAATTCTTCATACAGTCGGATTCTGCAGAATTCAGGCTGCTCGAACTGGCATCGCTGACGCACTTCTTAAAGCACATATCTGTGAAGCTATGAATGGCGGATCTCACCTTGGCCTTGCCGACCTCGGCCTCGGCCCATTTGGCTATGTCAGCTCGGGTACTCTCGTCTAATTGCGCAGCCGGGTTGGAAGACATGTGTCCTGAGTCGATCGGCCTATGTATGTGCTACGGAATTTGTTTTTTTGTGTGAGCACAGGTGTATTATTAAAAGGGCCGATCGCATCTTACGATCCTTCCAAACTATGGGGAGTGTGTGAGCCAGATATCGACATTCGGGTCTAGGGCTCAACGTGACACATTATTTACGATTGAAACCGGCGACCGAGGTATCGTCCTGCTTGAGTGCCTAGAATTGTTCCGACGTTACCAATATTTTTTCAAAATGAGCATCAGGGAAATAGTCAGACCCAATATTCTCAAACTTGAGCCGTATCGCTGCGCGCGCGATGACTTCTCAGAAGGGATCCTTCTGGACGCCAATGAAAACACGCATGGCTCTGCCGTCCATGATCTCAGTAGTCAAGAACATAAGCTGGAGCTCAACAGATACCCGGACCCCCACCAGATCGATTTGAAGCAGAAAATCGTGGCTTTTAGGGGCAATGGTTTGAAGCCCGAGAATTTGTATTTGGGCGTTGGAAGTGACGAATCCATTGACTCCCTTATCAGAGCGGTTTGTGTCCCCGGGAAAGATAAGATTCTCACTTGCCCGCCAACTTATGGCATGTATTCTGTGAGCGCCGATATCAACGACGTCGGTATTGTCAAGGTTCCGCTTGATTTGGAGACCTTTGAGTTGCGTCCGGATGCAGTACTGGAGGCTTTGAATGCCGATCCTAAAATCAAGCTTGCGTACATTTGCTCCCCTGGTAATCCTACCGCAAAGCGGGTGAACCCAGCTGGTGTGCTCAAGGTGCTTGAAAATTGGAAGGGAGGCATTGTGGTAGTAGATGAAGCCTATATCGACTTTACCGAAGGGATGCCATCAATGGCAGCGCTGGTCAATGAACACCCCCGTTTGGTGGTTATCCAAACTCTGAGTAAGAGCTTTGGTCTGGCAGGCCTACGGCTTGGTATGTGCTTTGCAAGTGCGGAGTTTGCGCGGATCCTAAATGCCATGAAGGCTCCATATAATATTTCTTCCACCTCAGCCCAGTTTGCCTTGCGTGCCCTGTCGCCGGAATCTATCGCCATCATGAAGCAGCACGTGGACTCAATTATTAGAGAACGCACCCGAGTGCTGTCAGAGTTAAAGAACATCAAAGGCATTGGTCGTAATCGCGGTGGCCTTGACGCCAATTTCGTATTAGTTGAGGTGCTCGACAAAGATGGGAACAAGCCCTCTAATGACCGGGCCCTCGATATCTATAACTCGTTGGCTACCGATCGAAATATCGTTGTTCGTTTCCGTGGCAAAGAGGTCGGTTGTGAAGGCTGCATTCGTATCTCCATTGGGACGCACGATGAAAATACGCGGCTTTTGCGAGAGCTCGCTGATCTGCTTAAATGAACTAGCGAGCTGCGATTTCGTCGGTTATAGGTTGAATCATCTAGTAACAGTTATTAGACTATATATATCTATATTCACGCATTACACCTACGGCTCAAAGTAAGGCCGAGGTGACATTCCAGATTGCAAGCCCTAGCTTGAGAGTAGAAGGATCCGATATGTCGATCAAGTCGGGATCTAGGTGGTACGCGGTCTTCCATATCGGAGCAGAGGTATTCATATAAGCGTTCAAAATTCGCGTCTTGGCTACAGGCGCCACCAAAAACAGATCACCATCGCGCCGAGAAGCCACTTTGAGCATGCGATGCAAAACCTCTGGTGGTGCGCCTTGCAAATCTAGCACAGTCAGGACATCCTTACTGTCCTCGCTGGTGCGACGGCGCTCTTGGTCATGGTCATTGGCTGTTCCGGAGATCAGAAACTTTTCAACGCCTGCCAAATCATCCCCAAACACGCCAAGCTCGTTGTAACGAACTTGATCGGATTTAAGTCCGGTAACCCACAATGGAGGCGTGTAGGTCTTCCACCAAATGACCGTTGACGGCCGAGCGAAATCTCTTACCTGCACTTGAGCCGGCACCACCCCTGCCTGATGGAATACGCCCATCAAAAGACCCAGCACCAGGTTGAACCCCATCCATGAGTACAGCATCAGATTGCGAAGTTTTGCCGATCGAATGTGTTCAAAGTCCATCTGAACGCAGAAGAGAGGCACCAAGGGCAACAAAAAGCGTGCCTCCTGGTGCGTGAAGTATGAAAGGGCACACAAGCCACCAACAATGGAGAGTAAAGGCACTGAGAGTAGTTTCCCCGATTTGCTCACCAAACGTGGTCGCAATAGGAGGAGGCCAGGACCCAGTAATTGAGGTAAATTCACCAACAAGTGGGTCAATCGATTGTGACTCCCATGGTCACTGAGATTCTGCGCCGACATATTGTAGCGGATAAAGTTCAGGGGCGTGATGACCCAATTGTGACTGCCGTAGAGCAAAGTGTCAGTGTAGACACATATGGCGAATACAAGGCTAGCGCTCGCGGCGAAGCTTACGAACGTGGACGGATGGCGATACCACAATCTCAGTAGGCGGAGCCCAGGCAGCACCAGGAACGCCAAAAATGTCGGTCGGTTAAACACGCCAATCACCACAATAATCCCTGCCAGAACATTGTCGTAGTGGCGATCAAATGGGCTCATAAATGTTGCCAATGAAGCGGAGTCAGCCTCATGCAAGATAACCAGGAACCAAAGTACCAATACAGTTTCTAGACTGTTGGAAAAAGTGTGTGCCTGCCATGTGAGAGTGACATAGGATGTGCTCACAAAAAAGAGGCACCGCAGTTTGTCGTTACGGGTATTGGCCAGCCGGTCAACAGCCATATCCTCGAGGACCCAGGTAAGTGTGAAAAACACGGCCCTCAGAGTATACAGAACGTATATTGGGTTAGAATCTTCTGAGAAAAAGCTCATGGGAATACCATAGACCAACCACAGCACCATGTAACTTCTCAATGGCTGTTCACCTTTGAATTCCCATGGGTACTGAGACGCCCAACCATAGCTTCCATGCGCGATCTCCTGTGGGCCCTGTAAATGTTCGTCTGGATGGAGGTATGAGAACCTCAAAGAGAAGAGCAACCGGGCAGCAAACGCTAGCCCTAAGAGGATTCGGGATCGTTTGGTATCACTCCACATTGCTTATAAAGGCTTTGTTCCTTGATGTATCGGGCAAATTGACTGAGGCGTATAAATAGTCTGGTTCAATTTTAAGTTCCACGACACACTTGCGCTTTTCTACGCACTCATCACTTGCAAGTCAAGACCGGTGGAGATGCTCCAAAAGGTAGGGAACGGTTATTAAGGCGGCGGGGGGAGGGTTGCCAGAGCGACCGGCTACCCATGTCATCTCTCTACCCTTCCTCCCATCTGTCCATCATCCTATATAATTGACATCAAGCTTAAAGCGCGCTTGGGTAGTGCCGGCTATTCTCTATATTAGTAAACCCTTTTAAACCTGAAATTTTTTTATTAAGGTGGACCAGCCAAAAACACACCACTCTCAGCGTAGGAATAGGAGGTCAGGCGCAAATTTCCGACATTTTCACTGGATTCAGTTGCTTCCGCAAGATTTTTTCATTGAAAATGCCGGCTCCTACTGCATTGAAGAAGTCCCAGGCCGACCCGGCCCCAGAAGGCGCGTCCGTCTCTGTCGAAGACAGTAGCAGCATTCCGGACGACATAATTATTGACGTGTCAACGACCGTACCGATTGAACTTAATGAGACTGATGATAAAGCGCAGAACGCATTGATGATTGATGAGGAAGGACGGCCGCAGTTTTCTGCTGACTCTAATAAGGTCACCGCAGTGAAATCCGAGAGGAGAGCAATTGCGGTTCCTCCCCACCGGTTCACGCCTCTAAAGAACTCATGGCCCAAGGTATACTTCCCACTGGTTGATCATTTGAAATTACAAGTCAAAATGGACATCGGGCGCAAGCGTGTTTTATTAAGAACATCTAGAGAAACTACTGATCGCGGTGCAATTCAGAAGGGTGACGACTTCATTCGCGCTTTCATGCTGGGATTTGACATTGATGATGCAACCGCTTTGCTTCGTCTGGATGACCTCTATATTGAGAGCTTCGAGATCAAAGATATAAAGACGCTCCACGGGGATCACTTGAGTCGTGCCATTGGCCGTATTGCCGGTAAAGATGGCAAGATGAAGTTTGCCATTGAGAATGCCAGCCGGACTCGGGTGGTACTTGCTGACAGTAAAATTCATATCCTCGGTGGTTTCAAAAACATCAAGATCGCGCGTGAGTCTGTGGTGAGCTTAATCTTGGGTAAACCGCCGAGCAAGATCTATGGCAACCTCCGTATTGTCTCGTCCCGCATGAAGGAGCGCTTTTAATCATGCGGATAAGGACTTTTTCTTTGAAGATTCACAAGCACGGAACTATCGACAATCGGAACGTTAAGTTCGACGTGTGTCATAGGAATAAAAATATAATTATTATTTATTACACACTAAACGGCTGCGTTGACAGGCCATCCTCTGCGGATCATGTGGGCCTCAATTCTCTCCCAAATGCGTTCTACGACTTCACGGTCACGGAACCTTGCATTTCTATCCAGTGGTTCGATTTTAACGTTCCATTGCTTCATGGCCTCGGGAACGGGGTCGTTCTTGTACACCAGGCCGAACCCGAGAACGTGTTGGAACAACGAATTGGCGTCGGGCCAGCGATATCCTCGGAATTGCCACGCCTGGCCCGTTACAAATACGGCCACGACTCGGTCCCAATATTCGGGCTTGAATTGATCGATGTTGTCCACCACCACAAATCTGACCTTGGAGCCGATCACTTTAGAATGCCTCACCACCCGCAGCAGATTGGATGATCCGGCAGATTTCAAAACCGGTGTGAAAAGTCCCTTCTCCAGGAAATCCTGCACGTTGGCCATGTTAATTAGACTGGACGGACTAGGCGACAACAGAATGATGGGATCTTTGCCCTTGGTGGGTTTAAGCGGGGGAAGCGAGCCCGATTTGGATGCCGCTGAGCCAGACGACTTCGTACTGGCGGGCCGGAATGACTGTGATCCGGGCACCGCTGCGTGACGGAATTCGGACACAAGGGTTTTATGGCTCAATGCCGCTATGCCGCTGAAGTCTATCATCTTTTGACCGTGCAGAACCGTCGCGTGATTCAGTGCCGCCTCTCTTTCGATCCCGGCCGAGGGATCTTGAGTCGCGAGATCCGGCATTTCCACGTCATCGTCAGCTTTGGCTGCACCTTTGTCGGAAGCGGCACCCGATTTTATGTATTCACTCTCGTCTGAGGAGCCATCGAGCCATTCGATGAGATCGGTTCTCTCCAAAAACTTCAAATTGGGAATCCCCAAGCTGGCCGATCGCTGAATATAGTCGGCCACCGAGGCCTCTCTGTTTTCCCAACAATTCACAACTGTGCGGAGATCTATGAATCCGAGGGCGGCATCAGCCGATTCGAAGGCAGTTTTGGTCTGAAGATCAAACTCTTTGCCGGTGGGAGTGATTTTCAACACCGCGGCCTCGGCCAGCCCGGCAGAAGGGCCACCGGAACTTGCAAGGGTCTCATATCCGGAACCGCCGGTTACAGTGACCTCACGAAAGGCTAGAAGTGAGTCCATGACAGCAGGGTCTCTGTCTTTCTTTAACGCAGACACTTGCCTCCTGGAGTGCTGGTGTGAACAGTGTTGACGGTGTTGACGGTTATGCTTGAGTCACGCGCTGCAGCCTTTAGGCACTGCTCTTCGAGGAATCAACCCTACTACTACGACGGCTGGCGTTGGAAACCTTGGGGAGTGTTTCTCAGTTGTATGTGCGCGTTGGGACCTCCTTCTCACTTGTATGTGGGCCCGCCCATTGAGATCCTCCCCCCTGCCCCTTTGGGACTAATGGCTGCGAGTGATTCAAGGCAGCCTTGAGAGTGGGATGCGAGTCATGTGAACCCCGCCGTCCATGAGCCGCCTCAGCACAACTACTGGGCCCGGAGGAGGTGTCACAGCGAGGGTTGTGTAAGCCAATAGCAGAGAACCGAAATCCACCTGAACGTTGGAGAAAATGGCTATGACGGAGTTTCCGAGACAGCTCACCGAGCAAGAAATGAAGGACAACAAGGTGCCTCTGCAATGGAGAGACCGTTGTGCCGCCCTGCTGGTGCCTCTCAATCAGTGCCGTCGTGAAACCGGCTTTCTTCCGTGGAAGTGTTCCCAGCTCAGACACGACTACGAGGAGTGCCAGTATTTGGACTTCCAGAGACGCGTCGCTGAATATAAGAAGAACTCCCAGTAGAACCGTGACTGAGTCGATGAAATAGAGTCCACTTGCCGAATCCGCGAGGCGATCTGACGTCTCTCGCCAAGGCATTTCGGATGAAATATTATTTAATTATAGCTTCCACTTCGAGCGTGTGATGCTAAACGAGGAGCTATTTCGCAAGGGACGGCTCCTATAAAACCACATAGAATTGAGTAAGTATTAACCTTATACAGACGGTCTTGAATAGGCGGAATTGCTGGATGTGGAAAAGTACAAATCTATATGGGGGCCAGTAAATAGCAGATTCTAGTCGCTCATCACCGAGGGACGTTTTCGCAAGAGTCGATTGGCCTCTTCCTCTCCTTTTTTACGGGCAATTTTGGCATGAAATAATCCGCAGGCATTACACAGGGTGCGAAAACCGTTGGGCCCACGTCTCCACTCTGGGGTGGTGTTGGTGCCACACTGCTGACATTTGATATCGTCTACTAATTCATGGCGGGCACGCTTTCTTGATCGTAAAAGGATAGGGGAAGGCCTTGAGGAGCCCCCATGCGGCTCATCGCCGTGCTCTTCTAAGATAGGATGGAAAGGCCCAGGAAGACCAGCCTGACTGGGGGTCGTCCAAGGGGGGCTGGATGCCGTACCCGGAAAAATGGACGTAACGGGTCCGTTTTGCATGAGTAAGGGACCATTTGGCGATAAAGCACAACTCTTCTGAGGGATGATGGGGGTGAGTAGATTAGGTTGAAAGTTCTGATATTGATATCCGAGCAAGGCCTGTTGAGGTGATGAGGAGGCTCCATTGGGAGGTGGCAGCCCGCCACTAGCTGGCCCAAAATTGGATGGAGACGATGTAATATAGTGACTCGGAGGATAACAAGGCCCCAGGTAGCCGGCTCCGTTGTAGGCGGGGTATAGCGGCGTTGACTGACCCATGAGCATGGGCGCATTGGGATGAGGTAAAGAGTAGAGCATATGATTTGGATGAGCTATCTGGGATTCAGACGCAGTAGAATTAGCTGGCTGAGTGCTTGCTGCCTGGGCACCACCAGTTTGGGTTTGGTCGAGTGGTAATGGCGGACTCTGAGCTTTGTGCGTCTCCGATTTGGACGGGAGTGCAGCTGCGACCGCCTTTGTTTCAACCTTTTGGACGGGTGGTTGGTTATGACCACCCTTTTTTGTAAAGTCGAGACCCTCATTTGGGGTTCTTTCCAAGCTTTGTTTGTTATCGCTACCATCAACAAACTCGTTGATATGACGCTCCAGACGCTGTTGCAGCATGTTAATCATTTGAGCAGCTTCAGCATTAGAATGGTGCGTTTTCAATGTGGTCTGGACTTTTTGGGCATCCGTGCGGATGTCTTCTAGCAGCTGTTTTATAGTGAGACCACCGCGGTGCGGACTTTTGGGTCTTCTGTTGGTGGCTTCTGAGACTTTGTCTGCCTTCGAAGGGAAGGACTCGTTTCTTATATCCTTGTCATTGAGGATGATCGACACCGACGATCCATCAGCTCTAGTGACCGACAAGGAGGGGAACGAAGTGTCACTCTTAGATGGAGGGGTCGCCATACCCATGAATGTTGCTTTCGAGACATTATTTTCTCTAGGAGAGGGGGATAATGATGCTGACTTTTTGGAGCGCATTTTCTCCAGGATCAGAGCCGCGTAGCCTCCGGAGTCTTGAGGCGATAGAAGAGCTTCTCTGTCTTTGAAAATATCGGTAGAAGAACTAAGCTTGTCTCTAGTAAAACCTACTTCACAAGAGTCCGTCGTCAAGGGCGTGAGTGGTTGACGCAATTTAGCTGAGCTGCAAGAATCATGTATCCGACTTGAATCACTGGCACCGCTGTCTGCGTTTACTTGCTCACCTCGATTGTTCTTCGATGGTGTGATTATAACCGAGGACTTTAATGCCATATTTCAAATTGTCTCTAAATTCCGCCTCAAAGGTAATCCGTCTGTGACCACTTTTCCGCCTCACTAGTTCTAAATTCTTTCCTTACGAAAACCACTCGCTAACGCCGCCCTGGCGTTCATATATTTGAGTGTTCGGAAATTAGATAACGTTCAATTGTTTCGCACAATCTTGGATTTAATCTAGATTAATCAAATTATATGAGATACACTGCGAATCTAAAGCTGTACTGGAACAGTTCCGCCCGTCTAAGCCTCTTCAGAACTACCTCCACTGCATTCGGCGGGTTCATTGACACTTAAAGTTGTCAGAATAGCTGCACCCCTTGCCCCGATCATGCATGTGGCCAGGGTTAACCAATGACGCCAACCAGCTTTATCACACATGCTCCAGCCTAGATAAAAAAAAAAGGTCTACAATAACAGGTATTTACTGCGCGAGAAGCTCGGCGCTTCATACCGGTTTACAATGAAATACTCGCGATCCTACTTTTTAGGACTGGCCACATCGTGTAGGAACTGACCTGCGAACACCTCTAAGTTGTAAACTCCTTTAAAGTTTTGTGAGTGAGTCGTTTGTGCTTTAGTAAATATGCTGGATGCTTCTTGGTGACCCATAAAATTCATTTTTAATAGGCAATTATTAGGAATTATTGGCACCGGCATCGAGTAATTTTGATAAGTCCTGCGTATAAGAATATATTAACGGGTATCCCTAAGTCAGGAATCTCCCTATGTCAGGATCGAGGCGGGGATGAGCAAGAAATATAGGTGAAACGCTAATTGTTCAATATGATGGGATCTCTATGATCCGGCTAGAAACGGGTAATAAAATTATTAACTCGAGCATTAATAGTGCCAAATTCAATCTCAGAAGTGATAGTTTAATCGCTGTCATTCAGCTCTCACATGCCGCAACACCTAAAAAATCTCCGCACGATGGCTCCGCACTCTATGAGACATCAAGATTAGCAGTAGAGCATGATGTGCATCTCGTGTATCTGGGTTAGGAGATAAGATCATTACAACCGGTTCTCTATCAAGTCAATCATGTGGATGGCATATGCTGACTGAGCAACCAGCTAGGCTGGACTCTCTATCTCCATCTTCATCGACGTAGCGCAGTCCAACGCTACAGAGAAGACTCGCGACAGACACCGTCTGGGCTTAACATCCACCAAGAATTCGCTCAGTCTTTTAGAATGGGGTACTTAACATATACAGCCGCAAGCCTAACGGCCATTGCGTTCATAATCGGTGGGTGCTATATGCTGTTCACTGGTCAAGGTGAACAGTTCGATGTCGGCAACTTCCTAGTGACTACTAGTCCCTACATGTGGGCGCTTTCAGGAATCGCTCTATGTACGGGTTTAAGTATCACTGGTGCTGCGTGGGGTATATTTATAACTGGCACTAGCATTCTGGGAGCAAGTGTGAAAGTTCCCCGGGTGACTACGAAAAATCTGGTGTCTGTTGTCTTTTGTGAAGTTGTCGCGATTTTTGGCCTGATCACATCTATTGTGCTCAGCTCGAAGATTTCATCGGCTGGACCTGACACTGCACTTTCAAAGGAAAACTTGTTCACTGGATACGCCGTATTCTGGGCTGGGCTCACGGTTGGAGTCTCCAATTTGGTGTGCGGTATAACAGTTGGCATTGCTGGAGCAACAGCCGCGATTGCAGACGCCGCCGATCCAACCTTATTCGTCAAGATTTTGGTAATTGAAATTTTCGGATCAGTAATTGGATTGTTTGGACTTATTGTCGGCTTGCTAATGTCTACTGAAGCCCCTGAATTTGCATAGCATGTTGTCTGCAAGACTTTCCGACATTATGTTAGAAGCCTAGTCCTTTGCTGTTGGCACGACAACAAGCTCAAGTGAGGAACGCGGATGCTACAAAACAGTATGAAAAAATGATCTTGAATATACGACCTCTCTCCCGAACTGGCTTAGCTAGTTTTGTTTACGTAGTCTCGTTGCAGTCAATTTCTGAGAAGCTCCAATGCAGGATGATCAATAATAAATTTTGTGATGAAAACCACACACCTTATATGTTAGAATTGTAGGATTCAAAAGGTGTCCAAAAGAAGTATCATCAAACGTACGTATATAGATAGATATCTATAGACATCTATTTATATAGATATTTGACAGAACTAGTGAGTGGTAAATCTGACCTAATAATGCATACGCAATCTGGAGGGCGCGTAATGAGTTACACTATGTAGTGCCTCCACTGTGTTGAACCGATACCAATTGTGCCCCCAAATGATATGTACATATAATTCCGAAATAATCACCGTCATCGGAAAATGGGCTTGCAGGTAGGATGCAAGCCGAGGCTGCTCCATTGGCCACCCCAGAGCCCTTACCCACACTGAAATGCGGGGCATGTACTGCTACAGCCCGGTCCACAACTTAACCACCCTCGGTCCGAGCACGCGTGATCATTAAGCGGGGTTAGCCAAGCTTTAAAAGGGCCCCACACAACTTAACAATCCTATTGAAAGTGAGTGAAGTAAGAAATTGATTACTCTCACGTTATCAAAATTATTCAATGTCAAACCAGCTTCGTTATGATGGAAAGGTCGTAGTCATCACCGGTGCCGGTGGTGGTCTCGGTAAGGCCTATGCTTTATTCTACGGTGCTCGTGGTGCATCTGTTGTGGTCAATGATCTGGGTGGTGCTCTCGATGGTGCAGCTGGTAGCGATGGATCTCGAGTAGCAGATGGTGTTGTGAAAGAAATTGAGGCCCTTGGCGGAAAAGCTGTTGCTAATTATGACAGTGTTGAAAACGGCGACAAAATCATTGAAACCGCTGTCAAGGCGTTTGGAAGTGTTCACATTGTTATCAACAATGCAGGAATTCTGCGTGATGTTAGCTTCAAAAAGATGACTGCCAAAGATTTTAACTTTGTGCAGACTGTGCATGTGTTTGGCTCATATAAGGTGGCTCATGCCGCTTGGCCTTATTTCCGTAAGCAGAAATATGGCCGTATTATCAATACTGCAAGTGCTGCTGGCCTCTACGGCAATTTTGGCCAGGCGAACTATTCTGCCGCTAAATTGGCACTCGTTGGCTTTACTGAGACCCTAGCAAAGGAAGGAGCTAAATACAACATCACTGCCAATGTAATTGTACCTTTGGCCGCTTCCCGTATGACGGAAACCGTTCTCCCCGAAGACATTCTACAGAAGCTGAAGCCGGAACTCATTGTGCCCGTTGTGGGCTATCTCACACATGAGGACACCAACGAGTCCAACGGCATTTATGAAACTGCTGCAGGGGTGGTCACGAAGGTGAGGTGGGAAAGAGCTGCTGGCGTTCAATTCAAGGCTGACGACAGTTTCACACCGTCTGCTGTTCTACATCAGTTTGAGGGTGTCAATAACAATTTCGACGGTGCTGAACACCCCACTGGACCCAAAGATCTGATGACCGCTTTCGAAGAGGGCAAGAAACTGTCGGCCAACCAGCAGGGCGAACAGATTAGCTTCAAGGATCAGGTTGTCATTGTAACCGGTGCTGGGGCTGGTATTGGTCAGCAGTATGCTCTTAGCTTTGCCAAGCTTGGTGCTAAGGTTGTGGTGAACGACATTGGCAACCCCCAGGAGACTGTTGATTTAATCACTAAGGCTGGAGGTATCGCTGTGGGCGATAAGAACAATGTGACCGATGGTCAGGCTGTTGTGAAGACTGCCATTGACAACTTTGGCGCTGTGCATGCGGTTGTTAACAATGCTGGGATCATTCGTGACAAGAGCTTCGTTAAGATGACCGATGATCTCTGGAATATTGTCCAGCAGGTTCACTTGTTTGGTACCTTCTCTGTTACCAGTGCCGCCTGGCCTTATTTCCTTAAGCAGAAATATGGCCGCGTTGTGAATACCACGTCTACATCTGGTATTTACGGAAATTTTGGTCAGACGAATTACTCTGCGGCAAAGGCTGCGATCTTGGGCTTTACCAAGACGATCGCTCTGGAGGGCGCTAAGTACAATATTCTCGCTAACGCTGTGGCTCCTACTGCTGGCACTGCCATGACAGCGGAGGTCTTCCCTCAGGAAATGCTGGAAGTTCTCAAGCCAAAGTACATTGCTCCCATCACCGTTTTGTTGAGCAGTAGCTTGGCGCCTGAAAACGGGAAGTGCTATGAAGCCGGTGCTGGCTGGGTTGGCCGTACTCGTTGGCAGCGCACTGGTGGTGTGGTGATTCCGGGTATCACAGTCGAGAAGGTCAAGGAGAATTGGCCTAAAATCATCAACTTCGATGACGGTCGGGCAACAAACCCCGAAACTGCTGCAGAATCGAATATGGCGATCTTCGAGATGGCCTCAGAAGCTGAGCAGGAGGAGTCTGATGAGTCTGGTCCTGCTGGCAGTGGCGAGTATTCTTATGACGAGAAGGCGATTGCACTTTACAACCTCGGTGTGGGCGCAAGTGAGAAAGAGCTGAAATATGTTTTTGAGAATGACCAGGATTTCCAACCTGTCCCTTCGTTTGGAACGATCCCTATGTTCTTTACTCCGTTTGACTATGATAGTGTCGTCCCAAATTTCAATCCGATGATGCTGTTGCACGGCGAGCAGTACCTCGAGATTAAGAAGTGGCCCATTCCCTCGGAAGGCACTTTGGAGACTACCTCGCGACTATTGGATATCAGCGACAAGGGCAAAGCAGCGGTGTGTATGGTTGAGTACAGTTCTGTTGATAAGGAGACTCGCGAACCTGTCTTCTATAACGTGATGTCAGTGTTCATCCGCGGATCTGGTGGCTTTGGCGGTAAAAAGGCTTTTGATGACCACGGTAGCATCACAGCGGCGAACTCTGCGCCATCACGCAGTCCTGACAACACTGCCGAGTACAAGACCAGTAGCAATCAAGCTGCTATCTACCGTCTATCTGGTGACTTGAATCCTCTGCACATCGACCCTGAATTTGCTGCTGTTGGCGGTTTCAATCGCCCCATCCTTCACGGTTTGGCCACCTTTGGTATCTCCGCTCGTCTTTTGGTTGAGAAATACGGCGTCTTCAAGAATATCAAAGCTCGCTTCACTGGCCATGTTTTCCCTGGCGAGACTCTACGTGTGAATTCGTGGAAGGAAGGCTCCAAAGTGATTTTCGAGACCATTGTTGTCGAGCGTAACACCAAGGCCATTGCGGCAGCTGCTGTTGAGCTCGACAGCGACACACAATCCAAGCTTTGAACCAGCATTTCTTTTGAATATCATTACTTGCATTCAATGCAGTAGCAGGCTATCATACCAATAGTGTATTGCTATAAAGTACAAATGAATCAATCAAATAGGTAACAAATCGGAGACGCAGTGCCCACTTTCATATTCGCTTAAATTTTCTGATCCGTAATAGTCCGTAAAAGCGTCTTTGCTCAGGTACAAACGGAAGTCAAGTGGTGGTATATCGTCTTTCACTATCCGCTGTTTCTTGGTTTTCGGCTGAGGTGCAGTGGGATTCTCTTTAGTATAAAACTCGCGCAACAGCAGCACAGCATCTCTCCTCATTAAATTTGGATAAACCGGATAGGGGGTACCTAAGGACTCTTCTTCCGTATCGCGATTGATAGCTAATACTGATCCACAACCACCAAAACGTTCATTGCCGGCCCCGAAAAATACACGACGAATACGAATTTGGCGTAATGCAGAGGCACACATAATGCAAGGTTCGACAGTCACATAAAGATCACAATCTGCTAACTCCGAGTGAGGGCGAGTTTCCAAAATCCGGTCAATAGCACATAATTCAGCATGTCGGGTTCCATTTTGACTACGGTTAGTGTCATTGTGACCAGCACCAATGACTTCACCATTCCGGACGAAAACACAACCTACTGGGACCTCAGCTAGATCTAAAGCCTTTTGAGCCTGCTCTACAGCTAATTTCATCCACGCTAGGTCATCTTTCATGGAAGAATCTATGCCAGCCATTAGAAGATTTACCATTGGGTTAGGTTGTATCCAAAATTAAATGGGCGAACCATTCTCACTGGATTATCGGCAATAGTCTAAAGTATGTACGCACACTCTTCTTGGTTGTATTCCAAGTGATTGAGTAGCCAAGATTTATTAACACATAACGAGTCCGAAATGATCTATATTTAGTTTGAGTTTTTCTCAACCCATTCACGGGCAGCTCTGAACATTTGTGCCCAAGGCGCGGTAGTTACATTCTCAGGCTTCCAAGATTGCGCGCTAAGAACCACATTCCGTTCGGGATGGGGCATAAGAGCAAGAACACGCCCATCTGGACTCCGCACACCCGCAAGACCTTGAGGGCTGCCATTGGGATTGAAAGGATAGCGCTCCGTAGGCTTGCCATAGTTATCAACATAGCGCAAGACACCAAGGTGTTGAGCGTAAAACTTTTGGGCTTGTTCAGCCGAGTCAAAATGAGCCCGACCCTCACCATGAGCGACAGCAATGGGGAATCGGGACCCCTTCATTCCACCCACAAATACTGACTCCACAGTGTCGCCCTCTTCGAATATCTCGACCATAGACGTGCGGCCTTCGAATTGCTCGCTATAGTTACGTTCAAATGAAGGCCAGTTCTCGCAGCCAGGGATCAGATTCTTCAGCTTGGACAAGAACTGACAACCGTTGCAGACGCCCAATGTAAACGTATCCTTACGGTGGAAAAAGTCAGAGAACATCTGCTTAAGTGGCTCATGGTATAGAACGGACGAAGCCCACCCATTGCCAGCACCAAGGACATCACCATAAGAGAACCCACCCGGGGCTGCAAGACCCTGGAAAGACTTAAGATCCACGCGACCACTGATTAAGTCAGTCATATGGACATCCACGGACTCGAAGCCAGCATTTTGCATGGCCCAAGCCATCTCCATGAATCCATTTACACCCTGCTCGCGCAAGATGGCAACCTTGGGACGGTTCTGGTACTCAATTGCAGCCTTGGGTTGAGACTGGAAATGGTATGTCAAGCCAGGATCGTTATTATCAGAGATCGAGGAAAGCTCCTGATCAGCGCATTTCGGGTTGTCACGAATGCGCTGCATGTGGTGAGAAGTCAGCGACCACGTTGTCTGTAGATCTGCCCGAGTGCTCTTATGCTTGAGGCCCTTCCAGGTTATGTCCTGGTCCTTACTCAAATCAGGCTTTCCGATAATGGAGATGTTGCTGGCTGGGACACCAGCTTGAGTAAGGATGTCCTCAAACTGTTTCATATCCTTATCTCTCAATTGGAAGACAGCCGCCGGAGTCTCACTGAAGAGAACATTGGGATCATTCTCGCTGAATTCAACACCACAGCGACCAGCGAATGCCATTTCCAATGCGCTTGTGACAACACCGCCATCAGATACGTCATGGTACGCTAGCACCAACTCAGCCTTGTGTAGCTTTTCTAGGGCCAATAGAAGCGCACGGAGAACCTTGATGCTCACATCAGGCACATTACTGCCGACCTTACCATAGGCCTGAGCCACTGCTGAAGCACCCAAGGTCACGTTCTCGGGGGAGGGCGCAGTAGTGACAAGAACAAGTTTGGTGTTCTCCTCCTTTATTAATTGAGGAGTCCAAGTCTTACGGACATCGTCCACCGGTGCGAAAGCAGAGACAACTACACTAACAGGGGAAATAACCTCCTTGTCGTCCCACTTCATCTTCATAGACATTGAGTCCTTACCGACAGGAACCGAGACGCCCAGAGGAATGCACGCAGCACTGAGTGCTTGTACAGCTTCGAAGAGAGCGAAACCATCGCCTGTGTGAGCAGGGGCGGCCATCCAGTTCGCACTTAGGCGCACCTCCTCGAGTTTACGAACATCGGAGGCATAAAGATTTAATAGACTCTCGGCCAAAGCGATACGGGAAGCTGCACCAGGAGAGACGATGGCAACTGTGGGGCGCTCACCAGATGCGAAGGCCTCACCGGTGAAAACATCGTCACCATAACTAGAGATAGTGACGGCAACGTCGGACACCGGAACCTGCCAGGGCCCAACCATCTGCTCACGAGCAACAAGGCCGGTGATTGAACGGTCGCCAATGGTGATTAAGAATGATTTCGAGCCGACCGCAGGCATCTGCAAAACGCGCTCCAATGCCTCCGGGAATTTTTCAGAGTCGAGGGCAAATTGAGACAGTACCGGCTTTCTCGTAACATCTGAGCGCTGCATGCGCGGAGCATTACCGAAAAGTACGGACATATCAAGATCCACCGGCTTGATACTGTCAGGGTAGGAGCTGTCAATAACGGTCAAATGAGGCTCTGCCTTGGCATATCCGACGATACCGTAAACAGCCCGCTCTCGTTCGCAGATTTGTTCAAACACCGGTACATCCTCAGGGGCAACTGCCAAAACATAGCGCTCCTGAGCCTCACAGCACCAAATCTCCATAGACGACATGCTGCTGTCCACGCAGGGAACCTTGCGAATATCGAACTCCGCACCAAGGCCGTTATCATGTACAAGCTCAGTGAACGCGTTAGA
The DNA here is from genome assembly GCA_030555655.1 of Starmerella floris. NCBI lineage: Eukaryota > Fungi > Ascomycota > Dipodascomycetes > Dipodascales > Trichomonascaceae > Starmerella > Starmerella floris. Next base: position 134,214 of record JANIWM010000004.1, read on the forward strand.
CAAACCACCCGCGCCCACATCGTGGATAGACAAGATGGGGCTCTTGTCACCCATGGCAATACATTGGTCAATGACCATCTGAGCACGGCGTTGCATCTCGGGGTTTCCCCTCTGAACCGAGGCGAAGTCTAAGTTGGCTTTTTTCGCATCTCCTCCAGCAGCGACCGACGACGCAGCTCCGCCACCAAGGCCAATGAGCATGGCTGGGCCACCCAAAACAATCAAAGCACTACCAGGAGGAACAACCCTGTCCTTTAGAGCAAAGCGAGGGCGGACCGTTCCAATACCACCAGCCAACATGATGGGCTTGTGGAACCCACGAATCTCCTCACCGCCATCTTCCTTATAAGGAACCTTGATGGTCAACGTGCGGAAATACCCACCAAGAGCAGGACGCCCGAATTCGTTGTTGAAAGCAGCCGATCCAATAGGGGCCTCCAGCATGATCTCCAGGGGACTGGCAATGTGATTAGGCTTGCCAATATCCAGCTCCCAGGGCTGCTCAAAGCCAGGTATGCGAAGGTCACTGACGGTGAATCCAGCGAGGCCAGCCTTGGACTTGGAGCCCTGGCCAACGGCACCCTCATCCCGGATCTCGCCGCCGCTACCAGTTGCCGCACCGGGGAAAGGTGAAACAGCCGTTGGATGGTTGTGGGTCTCGACCTTAGCTAGGTACGGAACCTGCTCCGGGGTCAGCGTATATGCGTAGCCCTGCTTGGCATCAGGGGCATAGTAGTACGCCTGGGAGCCCTGCATGACTGCGGCGTTATCGCTGTAGGCCGAGATCGTGTGATTCTGATGAGCATTGTTCTCATGTGTGGACTTAATCATCTTGAACAAAGACTTGGCACGCAGCTCTTTCTCGCCATTAAACTTCCACTGAGCATTGAAGATCTTATGACGACAATGTTCGCTGTTGACTTGAGCAAACATAAAAAGCTCAGCATCAGTTGGATCACGATGAGGGAACGATGTGTTGAGGTAGTCGATCTCCGCCTGATCCATGGCCAAACCCATTGACCGGTTGGCCTCAGCAATACCACCGTTGCGGTCCACGGTCTTGAGCGGGCGGCACTCCCCAGACTTGAAGAGCATATCTTCAACAACATGACCGCCCACAATGACCTGCTGGGTCATTCGGTCATGCAACGTGTTGAGTAATGCACTGGATTGTACATGTTCCGCAATAGGGAATCCTTTACGAACAGTGACAAGTAAGGCCAAGCCACGTTCCACCCGAGCAACGTCCTCCTCAAAGCCGCAGTTGTGCAAAATATTGGTTGCCTTAGAGGACCACGGAGAAATAGTGCCGCTGATAGGAAGGATCTGCAGAAGAACGCTGTTCTCTGGGATGTCTTCCGAAGAATTGGTTTCCACGGCCTTTACCAGTTTTGTATACAGCTCATCTCCCTCAGGGATCTCCGAGTTGTAATTGAGGATAGTCTCAATACGGGCGAGCTTCTCCTTATTTTTGTCCAAGTTGGACCCCTGCGTCGGCTCGATGTAGTGGACATACACACTTCGCAATGACGAAATGGCCGATGAGTTCAAGACCTGATTCATGGCGGTAATATACTCATTGACGCGAAAAGGCGACAGAGCAACATTTCCAGCCTTGGTAATCATTGATCGGACAAATGGGATTGCAGGTTGGAAGATTCTACGTGATCCTAAATCACAGGTAAATTTTTAAGCAGTCAAAGAAAAAAATTAAATGGAGCACACTAACCCCAATTTATCAAACCGTGGTGTACCTGGTTGATAAGTAGCGGTGACGACAGCCAGTTGGTACTCGATACCGCTAATCTCAGCTGATTAGTAGATTATCGGCCAGGTGGTCCGGAGAAGCGACTGTATGGGGCGCATATTGGGAGTTCTCAGCTGTCAAGTGCGCTCCATCATTATCGCCTTACATAGATGATGTTTTTTGTATTATGAAGCAGGAGTACCACCATAACACACAAATGGGTGATCATCTCTACGGGAAAAAAAAACTGAGAAAACCTTGATCACACAACCACCACAATTGGCCTTCGGAACTCTTCAGTCTCCCGCGTGATTTGGTACGAGAGATTGCTATCTTTCTCACACCAGCTACTAAATTAAATTGTCACCCAGGCTGGATCGATCTTAATGGCTCAGGGTGTACTGAAGAAGAAGCAAGCGACTACCGCTAAACCTGCAGCAGCGAAGCGTAACAAAGGTAAACTCACAGTGAAAGCTGCTAAGAATCTCAAGCCGAAACGCCGCAACGCAATTCAGGCTGCCGCCATCACTAAGAAACACACTGCCGCGCTCTCATCTGCTACTGAGAAGCTTGTGTCTGCCCGCGTGGGACACTTAGAACTCCTGGAGGGCACCCGTAGAGACCTTGAGAATGAGAAAAAAGCAAGCAAAAAATAGGATCACTAAACCTAAAGAGTTGCCGTTGGTATTGGAGACGCCGAGATCGGATCCTGCGAGTCCCAAGAAGCGTAAAAGGGGGTATGATTCGTACTATATCCATGATGAATTCGATATAGCTGCCTACAATATCGACCATCCTAAGGCCCGTTTGATTAGAGAGGGCGACCACCTGGTTGATGTTGGAGAATATGACGAAGATGATAAGGACTTCGTTGCTGAAGACAAGTGATCACAAGCTGATCAGATTGGAGTAGACTATAATTTATTCAACTATAATTTTTTGGTAGCATATGTAAAACATTAGTTTCGTCGGCCTTCCCCATTCGCAGTCCCGTTAGGCGGAAATATGTACCGTTACCCTTGCCCACAGACCCGGGTTCGCTTAAGCCCGGAGTTGATCTTTTAGACTATTGACGATTGCGACGAATCTGCGGAGCTGCCATCGCAACCATGAGTTCCAGGCTTAGCAAAGCTATCAAATTGGTAGCCAATAAATCCGAGAATGTTGCCCATAGGAAGTTTCTTGACCAACTTGTCCGGGTCGACCAAGCAGGCGAGCTTGCTGCTGATTACATTTATTGGGGACAGCATCTGGTTTTTCAAAACACCAATCCAGAACTAGCCCCTCTAATCAAGCATATGTGGCAGCAGGAGATTCATCACCACAAAACATTTGACGAACTCCAGATAGACGGTCGGGTGCGGCCATCTTTATTGACGCCAGTGTGGAAAGCAGCGGCGTTTGCGCTCGGAGCAGGAACTGCTTTACGAGGCAAGGAGGCGGCTATGGCATGCACCGAGGCCGTTGAAACCGTCATTGGCGGACACTACAATTCTCAATTGCGCTATTTGCACGAGAACTTTGCCAAAACGAAAGACGTGGAGGCCCTTAAGCAGCTTGTTTCCGAGTTTCGTGATGACGAACTCGAACATCTCGAGACTGCGGTGGAAAACGACGCTCATGGCGCAAGACCCTACTGGCTCTTGACCGAAACCATTAAGCAGGGCTGCCGGGTGGCCATCCAGATTGCTGAGAGAGTATGAGAGCCGTATAATGCTTGCTTATGAGTATAAATGATGATTACACAAGTTTAGAGCAGACACGCTATTATAAAAATTTGTGATATAATAATGGTTCCAGTGTCAGCGGCGGAGATAAGTGGATGCCATCATATGTAAGCTTGCGAGACCGATATTAGGGTGCGGGGTGCACTTTCCTCATGGTAGTGACGGCTGTTGCTGATTAAACATATCAACCTCATGCTTTCATCGACGGTGTTGTATGGAGTTCTGGCGTCCTTTGCCTTGGCATTGGCCGGCCACGCCGAGGACGGTCACTTCCCGGTCTACTTGATGAACACCGAGTCCTTGCTGAGTGCGGGGAAGTTGTTTGAGGCGGAGCTGGTCCCTACTCTGATCTCTCACTTCTTGGGAGACGGCCAGCAGGCATTATCACCGGATAGTGAGGCCATTCTGCGACAGTTCCCCTCCCGATTTTTGGACGACTACGACGCCTCAATTGTCGTGGTCGACAACTTTGACTTGGAAACATCCGAGCATGCATTGGGATCGCCTAACTTCTTCGTGGAAGATGAGGCTTTGGAAACGTTGCTTAATGGGGTCAAGGAAATTTCCGTGCATCGCCTGAGCTTGTCGCTCGAGTCTGGGGATGATATGTTTCGCTTGGATGCCCTGGAGAGCGGGCGCAACTATAACCAATACATTCTGGACACCATGAGGAATGTTAAGAGCACGAAGATTATGTTGATTGGCTTGACGGAACCTGATGTATACGGGCGTTTCCTTGAGGCTTCGGTGCATCATGACGTTAGATCCGCCAATGGCACCCAGCACTCATCGTATGTGAGCATCCCGAGCTCCTTCAACTCTGAAGATGAATGCGTGGCTCAGACCCGCGCCTGTTCCTCGAGGGGTAGGTGTGCTAAAACGAGCAAGGGCAAGTGGTCGTGCCAATGCCTGTCTACCAAGGTCGACGACTACACCTATTATTGGGGCGGCAACGACTGTTCCAAGAGGGACGTCAGTTTCCAGTTCAATCTCCTGGTAGGCACGACTATTGCAATCGTTGTGGCCGCCTCGCTGTCAGTGAGTCTTCTCTTCAAGCTTGGTGCTGAGCCCCTTCCTGGCGTCCTCAGCACCGCCAGTCTGTAACTAGTATTTAGCTTATGCGGACGGATTATGGTTCTGGGTTGAGCCGATCGAGTACGTCTTGAATAAATAATATATGCATAGCATCTAGACCTCAATATGAATACCTTGCCATGACACTCAGCAACGGTCAGAACTTTTGTCTCCTACATGCGCTCCGATGACCGCCACAACTTGGCGCACTGTGCGGACTCCCCCAGGCGGGGGTTGAAACTGGGGAGAGTGAGGCCTGGCCAACGGGACCTTACCCAAGCTGGTATGGGTCACCACCCCAGGCCAACCGACCATCGCTTAAGAACCATAATTGCCACGACCATTAGCTGTTCCTATTGAACCATCGCGACGACAGTATGGACCCACAGAGTTTAATTGCTCAGGCGGAGAAGAAGGCTAGCTCCAGTGGCGGGTTCTTCAGCAAGATCATGGGCTCCAGCTCGTTCCAGTTGGAAGACGCTGCTGATTTGTACATCCAGGCCGGCAATGCATTCCGACTCAATAAAGACAGTAAGTCGGCGGGCCAGGCGTTTGAGAAGGCTGCTGATCTGCAGAAACAAACCGAAGCGAAAGACGAGGCTGCAAACACCCTGATAGAGGCCTACAAGGCTTATCGCACCGATGAACCCCAGAGCGCGAGCCGAGTGCTCAAGGAGGCCATCCACATGTTCACTATGCGAGGTCAGTTCCGCCGGGCTGCCCAGTACGAGATGGATTTGGGAGCCATGTTCGAAAACGAGCTGGAGGACTTGGACAGCGCCATCAAGTCGTACGAGAACGCCGGCGACTGGTTCTTCAACGACCGGGCCGAGGCCCTGAGCAATAAGGCGTTTCTGAAAGTGGCGGAGTTGTCTGCGCTCCAGGGTAAGTATGAAGTCTCAGTGGAGAACTTCGAGCGGGTGGCCAAGCAAAGCCTGGATTCGAACTTGTCCCAGTGGAGTCTTAAGGACTACTTTTTCCGGGCCATCTTCAGCACATTAGCGCAAGGTGATGCAGTCGCGGCCAAACTCAATCTGGAAAAATATGCCGAGTGGGACCACGCCTTCAGCTCCACCAAGGAATACCAATATCTGTCGGCATTCACCGACGCCCTCAGAGATAACGACGAACAGACTTTCACCGATAAACTGTGGGAATACGACCAGTTTGCCAAGCTGGATAAATGGAAGATCGCCATGGGCCTCAAGATCAAGAGCGCCATGGATCCTCCCGAGGATGAACTGATGTGAGGCAGTTGGCCAGGATTGCCGGTGGACGCCGTAGCTAATCGAATGATCCGTCTATTTTTTACGAACTAGTGAATTTCATGGATATATGAAAGCTATCATTTCTAAAAAAACGTATATCTGAGCGTGTATAGTTAATTGACAGAAGTGGCGCTTTGATCTGCATATTGGGGTGCAGCACCATTGTGGGCGGCCACCGCAAAATCTTCCCTTTTCGCCGCCCCAAATTGCCCCGGACGCCGAATCACACTAGTCCATCGTAAAGTGTCAGAGCGCTCATAATGGTGTCTTCCTTCTTAGATCCCTCCTTAAATTCCTCAAAAGTAATCTGACCGTCGTGGTCAGTGTCCATAATATCGAACAACTTACGAACCCGTTTCTCAGGGGTGCTTTCGTCCTCCGGCAGCTTCATCATGGTCCCCACCATCTTATAAATGGCCTCGACAATCTGAAGCATCTCCGACGAGCTGATCTTGCCATCCCCGTTGATGTCATACAGCTTGAATGCCCATTCCAGCTTCTCGTCAGTGGATCCTCGCGAGCTAATGCTCAATGCAGTGATGAACTCTTTGAAGTCGACGCTCCGGCTATTATCGGTGTCAAACACCTGGAAGACGAGATCGCTAAAGGTGGACGGGTCGCCGTACGGGAAAAACTTCTTGTACACTTCTCGCAGTCCATCCTTCGAGAGCTCACCCGACGGGCAATCCTTCAAGAAGCCCTTATACCATTGTTGCAGCTCCTTGCTCTCGAAGTATGTCTGGCTCTTCAGTTGCCGGAGGTCTTCCTTAGTCAGTTTACTCGAAGCCTTCCCCATTTAGTTTATCTTGAATTGCTCCGGAAAGTTTCGAAACTCGAGATTCCGAGCTCAGGGGCTACGAGTCTGAAAGCGGGGGCGGGTGGTAGAGTGTAAGACAGGTTCACGCGAGTTCTGTGTGGCTTAGACATCAACTCCCAGGACCCCCTTCCAGGGTCCTGGCACCGTACCCTGACACGATCGGGGACCGTAGACGATAAGCGCAGCTAGATAGGCAGAAGCAAAATGGAGAATTAGGGGCCGCCCTTAAAGGAAAGTTGTCATGTGCATTTTCATTGGCAGCCGGTAGAAGTTGGACCGGGAAAACCCCGCGTTTCGCGTAATATCGCACCTAAATATAGTTTTCATTTATATTTGTCGTTACATGCTCACGTTGACACGTCCAAGAGCGTCGGTGTTCATTACTCGTAATCATAAATATCGTCATAGTCATTATCATGAAACATCTTTTGTCGTGGCATTGTCGAATCTCTGTTGCTGTTGGCGAATCGCTACTGGGGCTTCTGAGCAGCATCACGCATCACCAGGAATAGCCCTCCATAGACGGTGCGGAATGCCTCAATTGGGTAATGCGACCATCAACAATAAGGTATTCCAGGTTTGCATTCGCCGAAGCCGCTGTCACCAGATTTGCACCCTGAAGAGGAGACCTAATGTGATTGTCCCATTGGTCAAGTATACCGCCCGTTAACAACCCCATATTGGCACTGCGCCGAGTGCTTTGGATCCCGTTCGAGCGATCCGGCTGCATCGGTAATTGAGTACGTAGTTCCAAAAGTTTCAACTCGTTCATGCCTGCCGCAATTTTCCAACTGTTGACATTGTGGTTAAAGGGCAATTTCAAGACCTCCAGCTCCGACAGTGACTTCAAGGCTAGCAGATCGGAATATTGAAACTCGCAGAGAATTTGGATGTCCAAATGTTGCAGTTGTCTGCAAATCCGCGCTAAGGCCATCACGATTTGCTGGGGCTCATTTTTGATGGTGATTTTCATCGACCTTGTGTTCGTGCAACACGACTGAAGAAACACTGTGGTGGCCACCACGGAAGAATCCCAGTTGATTTCCGTTTTTAGAAGTTTCGGAGAAGACTGGGTGATGTGAGCCATTAAACCGTGGTTGTGCTCGTCCTCACGGCCGGAGCCCACTAATTGCAGCTCAGTGAGCTCAGTGAGGTCCACGGCCCCCCCGATCGTCGCACAATCATCGCTACTGGTATCGATTTGATTCAGGCTCAATTTGCGCAACTGCCTCCGTATTTTTTGATCAAAGAAGATTGATACAGCAGGAACAATCTCCTGGCGCTGATAGGTGTCGCTTCTGCCAATGAAGGTAAAGCTAGACCCAACCTCAGACTTGGTGTCCAAAAACCGGCACAAGCTGATATCCTCGAGATCATAGCTCTGAGCAACCACCTTCCGTACCCACGTCAGCAGCTCGCGGTTCAAAAACGGCCGTACGTGCAGTCTCCGCAGATTCGGCAGAGAGATTCGGGGGTACTCTGCGCCCGGCCTGGTCGCTAGATCTATAGTGAGACCCAGCAACACCGTGTTCTCGCCCGAGTCATTGGTGGGGATGTCAGAGAGAATGGCCGGCGGTAGTTCGGGGCAAGCCGTCCACTCGAAATCACTCATTCCTGTGAGGTTTCGCAGAGCATTCCGCACAAGGGGAAGGATGGAGATGTCGCGGATGCCAATGCTTCCGCGAGCAGAGAAGCTGCGCACCTTGCTGGCATATTTGGGATGACGAGCCAATGTTTCTAGCAGCTGCTTGATTCCCGCAATGGTGTGGACAGTTGTAGCCGGCACGAATCGCTGTTCCGCCGATATGTAAGCCAGCTTTTGAGTTCGGGTTTCATAAAGCGCCCGCGGCACCGTGTCAACAATGATGCATTGGTATATCCCAGGAAGCACCGCATCAGCGATCGGAGGGCAAGCGATTGCCAAATTGACCACATCGGCAGCGGAGCAGTATGATCCAAGGATTGCTAAGACTTCGGAAGGTAAATTATCAAACTCCGTCATTGTGGGGGTTACCGCCTTGGCTTTAGAAATCCTGGGTGAGTGTTTTCTGGTGGCTTTTGTTGCCCGAATCCTGGGGTATATGCTGTTAATCCAGTTGCGTTTGACCACAGAGTGGATCAATGAGCGCGTTTGGGGGACCGCCCATTAAGTCACATTACTTGCAGCCATCTCCGTGCATAATTTCGGTGTTCATGCACCTCCATCATCTTGGGTGGGAGCGTGAGTCAGTTCGACTCGCTTAACTGCAGGCGGCCGGCCGTTCGTGACCATCAGGTGACCTATCACTGAACCCCAGGTGGGATCTCTCCGCTCGGGTTTCTGATCCCGACTCCACGTGTAATAGGGGAGGGAATTTCGAGCATGTTTAAAACATCGTTGTTCTTAGTCGTGCATATCGGCGGGATATCTGATAATTCTCATTGATTCGCTCGTTCTTGTGAGATCCCACGTATTCCCCATCCCATTTATACTGAATTTCGCGTGAATCTCGAGCAGAGTTCATGGAGGCAACCCATCACTTGGAAAAGAGGCATGGAACGGCGCTGCACGCCGAGGTTGCAAGCACCTTTGCATTGGTCGTGTTCGGCCTCATTGTCTTGTATTCCTTGGTGGCCACGATAAACGCGCGGGCCAAATTCCGTTTTAATGGACCATTGAACATAGTGACATCGCCTATATTCTTGGTAGTGCTGTGGACGGGTCTCTGCGTTGGTGCCATTTTTTGGCACTTCAAAGCAGACATGCTACAAATTGCCCGTAGGTACGGTCAGCTGGCCATAGCCTCGGCTACCATAACCGTGATGCTTTCTTTGAAACCGGGGCCCCTTCCGCAGACCTTCCACGCGTCATTGGTGCCTCTGCACAAGTGGGTTGGCAGATCGAGCATTTTGTTTGCATTAATACATGGGGTGACATACTCGATCTCGTTCATTTTGGCAGCCCATAAGAAGTCGTCCCACCATGACAAACGGCACAAGGGACATCACCACCATCCGTTTAGCACTTTCAATATCTTCGGCATGATCTCGTTGGCGGCATTCGTGATCATTCTGCTATCCTCTCTGAAAATAGTTAGAACGAGATCCTATGGTGTGTTTTATGCGTTGCATCGCCCTCTGGTAATTCTCATCTACATCCTTATGATCTGGCATGCCCGTCCCAGCGCATGGATCATGGTTACACTTGGACTGGTAATGCTAGCTGCGCAGATGATCGCCCGCGCTTTGCTGACATGCCGAATGACTGTGTCAAAGGCTGAGCAGTTCGGCAGCAGCCTGAAGCTCGTAACATTTGATTGTGATAGCGGTCTGATCAATCTGAGTGCCGACCACGGTGCCGGTACTTACATCAGGGTGACTCGGCCGATATTCTCTCCCATTGAGTTCTTCCGACCCTCACATCCTTACACTTTGGCTGGACCTCGTAGACTTGTTGTGCGAGAGTCCCGATTCCAGATCAAAGATAATCTGGAATACTGTGCTGTCGGCCCATTTCATAGCTCACTGCACATGTCTCCGTACTCCGAGATTCTTATTGTAGCCGGCGGTAGCGGTATCTCCATGGCCCCCAGTGTGATATCAGAGTTTGCGAACCCTGATCATCTCAGATTGGTCTGGGTGACTAGAGAAAGTGCCGAGGCGGGCATCCTGGCGCCATTGGGCATCGAGAATTGTAGTGTGTACGTTACTGCTGAAGGTGATGGTGGCGCGAAGGACGATGAAGAGACCTACGAGCTCGATGATTATGAGATTGAGGGCGCTAATGAGGAAGAGGAGGATGCGGGACTCCTTCCGACCAGCACCAGCGGTTCTAAGAAGGGGATTCATAAATTCCGTGGCCGGCCGCCCCTTAACGAGATTGTGAATTCTTTCAGCCCAGACTCTTCTCACGAGCGGGACCCGAAGCTGTTGATCGTCACTTGTGGACCAGAGTCATTAGTAAAGGATGTGAAAAAATGGGCATCCCGCCGTCATATAGACTGCTGGTCCGAGGTTTACGCTCTTTGAAGTGGTCGTGGGGAAACGCGACTAGCTACACTTACTTATTTATATGGTAATACACGTGCACAGATATAGTTCCAGTAATAGACAAGTCTTAAATAGTTGTTACAAAGCGTTTAATTGCAGTACGCACGAGATAGTAGTCTCCATCGATACCTCCATCGAGAGTGTATGTTCCATCTTCAGATCTGCGCACTAAGACTTTATCATTGCAGATCAAAGTACCCTGTCCGCGGAATTCAGCCTTCATCCCTGACTCCATCAAGACTTTGCGTAGCGAAGTCAATTTGAGGTCCCCTATGGTGATAGGAGCTTGGTCGGAATCGGTGTTCATAGAATGCTCGTCGACAGCAGGGGCCACCAGGGTTGCACCGAACCTTTTGATCTGATCGTGAGGATCGAATTCTAGTTTCCCAGCAACACGTGCTACGGAATAACCGCCATAAAGACTGTGCCATTCAATTTTCATGGCAGGATCAAGGCGAACATCAACGGCAAAGTCCGTGCGATCAAATGTGACATCTTGATCAGCCAAGGCAAAGTTGTTGATAGTTCCCTGCAGGAATTGAATAACCTCATTAGTACCCGGAAGTGCGATCACCTTTGCCGGTTGTACCTGTTTCAAGATCATTTGCAACGATCTCAAATTGGATAAACCATTCATATCTGCATATGCAAGCCAGCATTTCACCTTGACATTTCGTTTCTTTTTGACGACGAGTTTCATTGGTTTTTCGTCATCTGCAGGTTCCCAGAGATTAAGTTCTTTTCTATCGGCCTCCAGGGCGTCGATGTCTTCTCTGGTAATATCGCCTTTGGCCTTGTTGCTGTCGTCTTGATCTCGCATTTCGAAATCAGGGAGTTTCCCATTGTCCTCAACGGACTTTTTCGAGGCGAACATAGTGGGGGCAACAAACATGCCATAATCATCAAACTTTCGCTTTTTAATGAAAGACGGGAACATCTTGTTGATCCTCTTATCATCTGCTGAACATTGGTAGTCGTATACACCACCCTCACTGAGAAGAACAGCTGGGCCATCAGTTGCAATTTGCTCCTCTTCCTCCTCGTTCTCAGATTCACTTGACTCAGCGCCCTCTGCAACGGCTGAAGCGTCAATTAACTCTTTATTACGACGAGACTGTTCTACCTCCTCGTTTGCATTCTTCAGTACTTCTTCTTGTTTTGCCTTGTACGACTGCAAAGCAGCTCCCTTAAGAAATTCGTGGGAATTCAACGAGACCTGGGGCAGGTTAGCCGACAGCTCTTCTAATGACGACGAATTCGCGAAACTCAGTAACGTGTGACCTAAAGTCTTTTCAGGGCATATCTCAGTGATTATCACTGAAGATTTAGAATCACCGGTTACCATGTTCAGAAAAACCTCTTTCGAAGGACCGGACTCGAGGGCTTCGCCATCTGCCAGAATGATCTTACTTTTTTGAGGCCATTTTTGCTTTAACACATCTAGGTCGTTAACGTAGTGAACATTTCTGGTGTCGAAGGGAGACTCATTTTGAAGCTGCCAATCGCTTATAATGGACGGCACCATCCATTCCAGCATCGATGAGGCCTGGGTCATGGTTTGTTTACCATGATAACTGTAGTATATCAGAGGAGCCTGCAATTTACGCGTTGAAATCTGCTTGTCGAGAATTAGAATCAGTTCCAACACGCGAGATCCGCTTGAAGTGGGAATGAGAACTGTGCCGCCCTTCGCCAGGGCGCTATCCACACAATCGATAAAATGTTGTCTGGCTTTTGTGAGTGGTAGCCCAGAGTTCACGCCCGTAGATGTAATCAGTATAGAGGGTTTTTGAAGATCACTAACGACGGTACCCGTTTTGGGCTCTAAGAATGCGCCGCTCAAATGAGCATCCCTGGCGTGATTCCAATCAAAAGCAACAACAATGTTGTCAATTCCATCGCTTATTTTCCACAAGGACCCGCCAAGGGAATGGCCAGCATTGTATGCGGTTATCACTGTTCCTTCCACCTTTGGGTTGAAATGCAAATGTAACGGTTGGGAGTATTTCACGTTGTGTACTTCCGACCAGATTATTTCGACCTCCTTGGAGCTGATCGCTTCTTCGTTGTCGAATGCCCCACAGAGTCCCACAGATCTGTATACATCGAGAGTCATCATCTGGCTCATCCGTATTACTGGCAAAGTGGCATAGGCTGGCACAGCCCGAAATTGAGGGAATTTGTGTCGCAGATAACAGAAAGCGCCAGTATGCCCTATCGTCGGATGTGTCAACAATATGACATCAATATTGGGGATTTCCTCGATGAGTTTATCTAGCGTCCCTTGTGAGAGCAGTTCGTCCCAACCTGCGTCCACAAGGACGTTTACCCCGTTACCATCGAGTACAACCACACCTTGAAATACGTGGAGCGCACTATCACCTAATGGTTTATAAACAACCATCGAGGGGGATAGGAATGCGACTTCACTTTACGGCTCTATTAATCGCCGCGTCGACTGCGACTATGGAAATAGCTGGGGGAGCACTTCCCGTACCCTTTGTTCTTGTCATGTGCCTGGCCAACAGTAAACTCCCACAATCAGAAAGGGAAGGAGTTCCAATGCTGAGAAAGTGAGCTGCTGAGAGCATGGAGTATGAACAAATGAGCCACCAATGATGAGACAAATTTAATAAATACAGTGTACATAGACATGAAGAAAATTCACAGTAGCGATTCATGTTTCTGGTCCGGCGTTTTAGGGATTTTTGGGAGGTATACTTGCGCCGCAGACTCGGTATCCACAAAAGTGCTGGCAATTTTGGGAGGAGATACCGCTTGTAATTTTACCGACCCTGAGGAGAACGCGCGACCATTTCCATGGTGGTCATGCATCATTATGTGCCGATTGGTAGTGTCTGGTTGCCGCTGAAGAATTTGAAGGATTCGGGGTAATATAATCGTAGAAACGTCTTTACCCCATATCATTTCAAGATGCTCATACCCTTCGACTGCAAAAATCCCTTGGGGTCGGGGCAATTTGGACAGGAGCGAGTTTATTTCCACTAGAGTATCATCGGTCCCATAGATAATTTCTATAGGCGTGGTGATGTTCTTGGTGGGATACGGCGGCACTTGATAAAACTTGGACACAGGCACCACGAGTAACGATCCCAATCCGCCGAAAGTATCATCATCGAACATATGAATCCCATTGTTACTGGCAATGATCTGGAACCAATGCACAACACATTTCACTGAGGTGTACGAATACAAATGAGCGTAACCAGTGCGCTTCTGAGCCCACGTAATATTGGTACTTTTCCATCGAAACAGCAATTTGTTAGACATATCAATCATCTTAACAAACACTTCGGGAATCATAATGCTCTGCCAGAACACTGTGGAGCGCAGAATTACCCGGTAACCAAACAGTGTGAATAACAAAGATGGACTAGCCCTCATCAGACTCTGCAAGAATCGGGGCCCCACGCTCGGCGGCGACATGGCCGGTCCCAGCGCAATGAAAAGGTTAATTTTCCGATTGAGCTCAGGGTGGATCGACAGCGCAGCGAATGCTTGAGCGCTTCCCTGAGAGAAGCCAATGTACGTCAGGCTGGGCTTCCCGGTGTAACGCAAGATATAGTCCACAATGCTGGGAATGTCGTAGAACGCAAACTCGTCCAAACAGAAATTCCAAAATTCCCTGGACATGGGGCTACGTGAGACATGTTTCTTAGAATACTTGTTGCCGCGGTTATTGCCTAGCCACACTTCGTAGCCAGCCTCAGCCAGCTGCAGAGCAATAGAATCAGACGCTGATGGGGTGGAGACCCAGATCTCCGAGTTCATCAGCAACCCGTGGTGCAAGTAGACGATCTTGCCGGTATTTTGGGCTCTGGGCGAAGGAATGATCCGATGGATTCCCAACATGTAGCCATCGGGAGTTGCAACGATATGTTCGGTGGCTCGGTACCCATGTATGGCGCAGATGTCCACGAAGGATATCGCCTCACTAATGTCATTTACTTGTTTCGATAGCCAAGGATCATCAGCCAATGTTCTTTCATTTGCACTAGTTGGGATAATTATTCTCAGTGCCGCACTTATAGTGTTGATAATAGGACTCGGGATCAACAAAGTAACGGCCGTCGCGGTGGCCTCGAGGAACACTAGCAATAGAGAGAGCGCCAGTAAAATGTAGTCATAGAGACTACTCAAAAAGGGACCCATTGATCTTTATGCTCACGAGATGTGGCCGTTTTTCGATGGTTTGGTTTTCCAATTGATTCAGTTGATTTGCTCAGGAACGTGGTTACTAAATTAAATGGAGAGGGGCAGGGAGCACGATCACTGATCCGCTGACATGCAGGTCAATAGTGCGAGCCTTCCAAACGAGTCGTGGAGGAGACAGCCACCCAGGTAAGGGTATCATTTAGCAGACATAATTCAGATGCACTGTTCCTTCCCTTTGGAGTGCCGCAGTGGTGTCTATCAATCTATCTATATATCTACTTCACAAATGTATTTGGCTATACGCGGTGCTGACCTTCAAGTTTTCATGTCAACCTCCTAGTGGGCGTCAAAACAAATCACAATTCGGACATCTTTTATTGCAAGACGACAATATATGATATATACACAGGCCTAGGGAGAGACGCAATCACCACCATTTCCATCTGCTCGAAGACTTCGCGGTGGAGTTCTGCCCACTTTGTGAGGCGCCTTGTGCTGCCAACTTATCTTCAGCAATTTTGACTGCGTTGAGAAGAGCTTCCTGTCGCTCCTGCATTCGTCTTTCGGCCTCAATGACATGACTTCTTTGGGGCCGTTCAAGAGCGGTCGAGGCGTCCAGCTCAGCAGGAGATTGTCTGACTTGGCCGGGCGACGGTAACTTCTTAACCATGCCCCTCTGCTTGCCCTCCATATCTTCTATCTGTTGCGGGGATAAGTTGCCGAATAGTTTTTGCCGGATCCTCAGCTGCAGCTTATATGGTTCGCTGAAAACATTGTCATATCCGTCGTTCCATCGATAAAAAAAGACGGTTCCAATGAGCACAACAAATGTGGTAATCTTGCCGAAAAATCGTACCCCGTCATTGTAGCTAGACCCCTTCTTGCGCTTTAGGACTTTGAACTGTCCTGGATATAGTTCGCTGGTTGGTCTTGGTGTATAATTTAGCCTTCTGAGCGTTTCCTGTAATTCTCTTTGTTGGGTCGCTTCCTTGGGAATCTGGGTCCAATTCCTAGGTTTGCCAGGGGTTTTGAATTCGCTTGGATACCCCTCAGCGGGTCTCAGGTCTGTGGGGTCATAGGGATTATATGGAGCTTTCGGAGGAACCCATCCGGGCGGATTTGGTCTACGCTCCATGTGTGATTTCCTGTGAAGATATGATATGAAGGTGAAGGGTGTGTGGGCGTGATGTTTCCCCCCGGTCAAGGGTCTACTCAACACACAGTTGAAAAAGAACATACATCGTACGCGCCCAAAGATATTGTTCAGTTATATCTGCATAAAAGTAATGAAATTTTAAAGCCATCAATTTCTTTGAGTCAATAAAGTAATCCTATTTGAAGAGGTCTTGTCAGCATTGGCGTGGATAGTAGTCGGCTCACTCGGCTCCATACTTGGCGACAGCCTTCTTATGCAATTCCTCACCTTTGATGCGCATATAAATAGGCAATCCAATTAAAGGGATTGCAATAAAAGCCAGAATTGAGCATCCCCATCCTACAGGGAACTCATTTATGGCAGTGTTATTATACAATGGCCTGGCGAACAGAGGAAATGCTGCAGCTAATGAGGATCGCGCTACACTGTTACTGGCGAACACAGAAGCAATCTGGGAGGGAGGATATAGATGTGCCAAAAATGCCAGATAGCTCTGGAACATTAACCAGAGAGCTCCTCCAAATGTCGCATTACCAATCATGGAAGGCATCCAATGGATGGAGTACTTAGAAGTCCATCCAAAGATTAGTATACCAACAGGACACAATACAGCTGATACCACTGCAGCATCGCCGAACACATGGTAGTAATTTACTTTCTCATTGCGCTTCCACGGATTGATCAAAGCTACTTGCAGATAAGGCACATAGAAGGTGCCCATGACATAGCATCCCACCAAAATTGAGACGTATGCAAGCCCTTGTTTGACCAAGTTCCAGTGGCGAAGGCCACCGTATGCGATGGGAACGGCCTCAAAATATAGGTAGATTACTGCGTACATCAAACCCAAATGGATATTAATAAGAAGCAGAACAGGTTCTTGAAGTGTGACCTTTATCGGTTACCATAAAATATGCTTGAGAACTTTGCTAGGCTGTTGGGTGCGTAGTCCGACATCTCCAGGTGCTAATATATTCTTGTTACCAGTTCGTCTCCTCAAAATCTTTGCCTTCCGCATAAGAATGGCCTGATGTGAGGTTTCTGGGAAAAAAAACACCATCGCCGCGAGTACTGCACCAGATTGAATGAGTGAATACCAGAAGGCCCAGCGCCATGAGTTATGTTGAACTAGAGCACCCCCAATCAAGGGTCCAATGCATGGGCCGATGATTCCACCCGCACTCCAAATAATTAAAGCGTAAACCACAGTAGGAAACCCGAATAAATCATTAAAAGTTGCTCCACCGGTACTTAATGGAGGTGCGGCCATGAAGCCCGCAAGGAGGCGGAGTACTGCAAAGGGTGCAATGTGGTTACATAGCGCTGTAGGGATTTGAAGGATAGCGAAGATCAGCTGGTTGAACAGGTAAATGTAGTTGCGGCCACCGAACAATGGATTCTCTGACATGGGGCTAAACCACAAGGACGCTAGGCCATATATCCCCACACAAACAACGACAAGCCCAAAATCACCTTTACAGGAGATGTATGAAAGTGCTCTACTAGTTGACCTTCGGCTGGTGTAAAGATTGCTGATCCCATGTATAGCGAAGCTGTGCACAATGCCATAATTATTGCGACCACTGTTTTCTTGGCAATGTGCCAATTGTGTGGGTTCTCTGGATCGTTAGGACCATCCCAATCCACGAGAATGATGCCTTCATGAGACGATTCCGTACCGGCCAATTGAGAAGAAGTCTATTTTTTTTGTGTTTTTAGGAGATTCAAAGGGAGTAACATCAGTGACATTTTCGTCAGTTACGAATTCGGCATCACCATGAGATTGTGTAGTACCAACTAAGTATTTCTCCGGTACGACGTAAGAATCCCGCTCAAAGCCAGGCTTGCAAAACCTCCTTCCTGACAATCTATAGCAGACTTCTCCAGCAAAGCTATCCCTCAAGAGAGTCTTCAATGCCTCACCGGCGCCCATTGACTGATTATTGCACAGTTCTCCCTGAATGCGGTGAGATCCTTAGGTAGATCAGCGATTATGTATTGATGATATTTTTTATTTGTTTTTTGACAGGAGTCACAGCCATTCAAATACCTACATAGGGTACGGGCACTGTCCCTCAGGGTTTGTCAGAATTGGTAATTATTTGCAGGCACGGTTGGGGGTAGTCAGTAATCTCAAAGGCTTTTTTCGAGTCTGGCTGTGTTAAGGCAGTGAAAGTGATATTAACATATTAAATTGAACCTGAAAACCCCGCGAGCAACCTACGTTGAACTCTTGTTTCCTTGGCGTTATGGTAACTTGATATCAGTAACCAACATGCACCCGCCCTAAGGTGGTACTACCTACTGTAGGTGTGATTTTTTGTAACTGCATTCGCAAAGCACCACGTGATCGGATGCAGATCCTACTGCCTGGTTAGGCAGGATAAATTAACGGCTGCTTGGCGCGGCCTTCCCACTAAACGTTCAGCGGGAGCAGGTTTCAACACCCTTCTAACCCAGCGCCCCCCTTCCCACGTATTGAGGGAACAGTCCCCCTTCCCACGTATTGAGGGGACCCCTAGAGATCTCACGGTGAGAAACGCGTTCCTACCACGACACACAATATAGAAGAAACATCACGTTATCTGTCAATGCCTCACTTACTATAGGCACATACAAGACTGCTGGCAGCACTTGTTAGATGGGGATGCTGAAATCCTTTTTAGACCTTTTTAAGGTAGAGACTCTGGACACGCGATTTATTCCTAGTTCCAATGAAAAAACTCGAAACTTGGAGCGTGCACGGAAGCCACGATGGAAAACTCCAGAGTTCTACTTTTACGCCGCCAATTTTGTCATATTCGTTCCCCTGATGATAACTACAGCCATATCCGCGGGAAGTCCTCTAAATTCGGGATATCAACTTTTCAAAGATAGACTCACGCCCGGATGGATGGGTCGCCCGGTTGATAACAGTGACATGCAATACAGCGGGTTCAGATCACAAGTGCCAGTGCTGGCGCTTCTTTTCATAGCGCATGTTTCGCTGCGCCATATTCTAGCGTCAACAGTGGGCAAGAATCGTACCACTTACGACTTTGCATTTGGTATTGCACTTATTACGGCGCTGCACGGCACAGGGGCTCTGAAGATATTAACTATACTGATTGTGAATTATATACTTGGCTGGAAATTTAAGAGCCGAGAGATTTCGTGGGCCTTTGCTGTTGCAATCCTTTTTGCAAATGAACTTTCCTCGGGGTATCCTCTGCCAGTCAACATTTCCTTCGGAGGGGTTCTCCCCGCGTGGCAGGTTTATTTTAAATGCACAATGATGCGTATGCTCAGTTACAATATCGACTACATTGAGTCGTTGGATCCAACAATTTCCGAGAAACTGATCAGCCGCGGCGACAACGAGGAACTGCGAAGAATTGTGTCTCCGAGAATCTCTTACGAATACAATTTTCGAAGTTATATTGCGTACTGTTTGTATGCTCCATTGTATTTGGCGGGCCCAATTTTGTCTTTCAATGACTTTCAATCCCAAGTCTACTCTCCGCTTCCTTCGATCGATCGAAGGAGAACGATAGCCTACGCTATCAGATTCATGGTATGTCTGCTGTGTATGGAGTTTGTACTCCACTTTATCCCGGTTGTCTCGATTTCAGAAACAAAGGCATGGGTTGGTCTCACGCCTGCACAAGTCTCCATGGTTGGCTTTTTCAATCTGGTGGTTATTTGGCTCAAGCTGTTGATACCATGGAGGTTCTTCCGATTGTGGTCATTGTCTGACTGCATAGATCCTCCCGAGAATATGGTGCGGTGCGTTGCCAACAATTATTCTGCTCTAAGTTTTTGGCGGTCATGGCATCGCAGTTTTCACCGCTGGGTCATCCGCTACTTGTATGTGCCTCTGGGCGGCTCGAAGAGTCAGGTGCGCAACTCACTGCTTGTGTTCGCATTCGTCGCCATTTGGCATGACATTCAGTTGCGGTTGTTTCTGTGGGGGCTTCTCATCGTATTATTTGTGATTCCTGAGATTGTGGGCCGCCAGCTTGTGCCTTTCAAACGGTACGGTAATACGCGCTGGTACCGATGTGTGGCCGGTCTTGGCGCGGTGGCTAATATCTGGATGATGCTGATCGCCAACCTCGTAGGATTCGCAGTGGGTCCTGGCGGCATTAAAGACCTTCTCTATGAGATGGCACATACAGCTTCAGGTCTAAAGTTCACTATTTTGTGTTCATTCCTTCTATATGTGGGAGCCCAGGTTATGTTCGAGTACAGAGAACAGGAACTTCGGCAAGGCATCGACATGAAATGTTAGTCGCATGCAATTCCTACATATATGCACGCACTTTCAGGTATTCCCAGTTACATTGTTTCCCAATATAATATTTATCGCCGTTTTTTTTTATCAATGCTACATGTTTTCTTCCGTACCTTACCAAGGACTTTTAGCGCTCGGATATGATTACGCCGACCATGTTCCTCTATTTCCAAACGCACATGACCTCGAACCCTGGTCCATATTTGCTAAGGCACTCGAAATTATCAGCAGTCAGTCATGCCTTAGTCAAGCCGAGAAGGGCTTGGGCCAACCCTCACATCGAAACGCGAGCTTGAACGAATGTTCAGACACGCATATTCTACAGACAGCAGAAAAGCGGCGAAATCGCGACTGCCACCAGACAACACCCCACCCACCTAATTTCCACTTCCGGTGTTAGCTTAAAAAAAAAGATGAGTCGCCCTCAGAATATTGGTATTAAGGCCCTTGAGGTATATATTCCTTCGCAGTATGTCGATCAGGCTGAGTTCGAGGCCGCCAGCGGTGTTTCCGCTGGAAAATTCACCATCGGCCTGGGTCAGACCCGTATGGCCTTCGTCAACGACCGTGAGGACATCTACTCGATGGGAATGACCGTTTTGAAGAAGTTGTTGACCAAGCACAACATCAACCCCAAGGATGTGGGCCGCCTCGAGGTCGGTACGGAGACCCTTCTGGACAAGTCTAAGTCGGCTAAGTCGGTACTCATGCAGCTGTTCGGCGAAAACCACGACATCGAGGGCGTGGATACCTACAACGCCTGCTACGGCGGTACTAACGCTCTTTTCAATTCCATCAACTGGGTCGACAGTTCCTCCTGGGACGGCCGTTACGCGATTGTTGTTTGTGGCGACATCGCGATCTACGCTAAGGGCGCTGCGCGCCCTACCGGTGGCAGCGGTACCGTGGCCATGCTTATTGGCCCCGACGCGCCGTTGGTTGTCAACCCCCACCACGGCACTTACATGCAGCACGCTTACGACTTCTACAAGCCGGACTTCACCTCGGAATATCCGATTGTGGACGGGCACTACTCTCTGACGTGCTATACCGAGGCTCTTGACCACGCCTACGAAACTTACCTCAAGAAGTCTGGCACGACCAAGGAAGGCATGTCTCAGTTCGGTGCCTCAGCTTTCCATGTTCCCACTTGCAAGCTGGTGAACAAGTGCTTCGGCCGTTTGGCCTACGACGACTACCGCTCGGGTGCTTTCAAGCCCGCCGAGGGCCAGGTTCCGGACGAGATCAGCAAGATCTCCTATAAGGACTCTTTGACGGACCGTAACATCGAGAAGCTGTTCCTCGGTCTTACCTCCGAACAGGCCAAGACCCACTTGAAGCCTGGTCTCGAGGCTGCCACCAATGTCGGTAACATCTACAGTGGCAGTGTCTACCTTTCCCTCCTGTCGACCCTCACGTTCACTGAGCAGGACCTCAAGGGTAAAACCATCTCCATGTTCTCGTACGGCAGTGGCCTTGCCGCCTCCTTCTTTAGCATCAAGGTCGCCGGCGACTACTCCAAAATTGTGGACACTGCTGACCTGAAGGGTCTGCTCGCCAAGCGCGAGAAGGTCTCCCCTGAGGACTACGAGAAGGCACTCCAGCTCCGTGAAGCTGCCCACCTTCAGAAGGATTATTTGCCGAAGGGCTCGATTGAGCACATTCGCGATGGTGCCTACTACTTGGCCAAGGTCGACGAGCGCTTCCAGCGTGTTTATGAGATCAAGGGTTCTAGCTAATGGTTTTGGTTCTTCAATGTATCTGTATCATCATATGTGTCTAGACTAGTCAAGTTGCTGGGTACACAACATTTTTATTATACAGGTGATCTATTCATCCGTGCAATCTAGCAGTTGTTTGCACATCAAATTTAATATCATAAGTATTTACGCTCGATCTGTACTTCCTCAGATCTGCCCGCTATCAGCAAATCTACATTTGAATCATCCATATCAGCACACCTTATCTTGCGTGAGCTTAAAGAGTCCGGTGATCACCTGGAGACGCGACTAATAATAGCCCTTACCTTGTCCTTCCCCGAACCCAAGTCGAACCGAAATTTCATGGCTGGCGCGGAAAGTATCACCGTAATTGAAGAGACTTTAGTAGCAATATCTAACAATCGTCATCGTCGGTGACACCAATACA
The DNA here is from genome assembly GCA_030555655.1 of Starmerella floris. NCBI lineage: Eukaryota > Fungi > Ascomycota > Dipodascomycetes > Dipodascales > Trichomonascaceae > Starmerella > Starmerella floris. The sequence continues at coordinate 156,629 of JANIWM010000004.1, forward strand.
AATCACTCACTTATATTTGAGAACTACTGAACCTGTGCCCTTTAGTGAACTACCTAAGCTTTGGCAAAAGCTAACCCTGCGGTCACACTGCCAGGCGTGCCCATGCCGATAGGTCAAGATACCTTGGGCAACCTGAACGCATTAGCGAATGAGTGACACGAGTTTACTTGTTTGTCAGATTAGAGCTATTCTGTATAGGATTACCCCCCAGCTATGCATTTAGCTGCTGAGTCTCACTTAATATTACATAGAGTAATGGGCTCCCCCATCGTATGGGCAGAAGGTAGATTTAATGCCCCTACATGCTGCATTTAAATGGATAGCATAGTTCATGTAATGAATGTAAAAACCGACACTATTCATATCTGAGCGGTAGAGGTAACTATCAAATGCAATATGTATTGGCTGGATTGAGCTATATTACTTCATGTAGTCACAATGTAAAATTGATCTAGGACATAATATACATGCGCAGTAGGAATACGGAAAGCAGCTATGGTTCCAAAGCTCGATGTTCCCCGTGTGCACAGGGCATGAAAGCGTTTCATCATGATTATCTGATTTATACTGGACAGGATTATTAGAACTACGTTATAACTGAGTTGTAAGCCAATGTATCGGAGATTGTCGACAACCTCTCGTCTCCATCAAAACTCCCGTAATTCTATGTGTTTTCGAATTGAAGTCACCCGTTCTTTTCCATAATTTGACTGGAAGTATTTATTATCCGAAACGCATCCATAATGCATCCATAAATAATTTGCCATGCTTCTCGTTCCAACCTACCCTGCCGCTTGCACGCCTTCACTGGCTAGCAGTTCCACATGTGACCCACGTCAGCTGGTCCTATAAACCCTTCCTCCAAAGTGGTGCTCTGTGGTCACCCCCATGCATGGCCTTGAGGACCATGGGAATGATAATACCATTGCCAAGGCAAGCAGGGCAGCATCAAAATTGCGATATTCTAGTGTACCTTCTGTAAAGCAGTTGTTTGACACGAAGTCAGAGTACGTTGATGATCCCATTGAGGTCACGAGGGCCCCACCCGTAGAGACTAATCCCGTGGCTTCAGTAGGCAGTGCGCTTCCGGACAGACCCCGCGTCAAGAGTGAATACAGCTCCAGTGATTTCAACAATGCAGCTCTACCAATACATAGGCCTCACGCATTGACGTCGCCACAAGAATCGACGCCAGTCAAGTATTACTCTAATGAATGGCGAAGCCGTCGCTCCACATGGCTTGAAGACGGTAAGAGTGAGCTAGATGAGATCTCACCGTCGTCCAACAGCAATACGATTCTAAATTCCACTTCAATTCGCTCTAGGAAAGAGCGCCCCTTAAGCAAATCGGTCTCATTTCCGTCTATCGCACTGCTTCGTGAAGCCGCATATAACAAAGATCGGAGCAGCCAGATTCAACATGTGTCCGCTAAGTCCTATGTTACATTGATTAGGAGATTCATTCGAGTTTTGATTTTGCTGCTCGTTATTTTGGTAGCGGCATGCATCTGCTACATGAGCCTGCGTGGATTTATAAACTCCTGTTTAGCTGAAATTTTGAACCTCAATGCTCCGAGAAGAGACATCAGACCATGGATGAAGACTTTCAATTGGGACATTTTGAATGACCTCCGAGAAGTTGATCTAAGAGATGCGCATGCATCATTGCATACCCCGGCCAAGAAGCACTACTAGCTAAGATCCATAATATTATTACTCTTCCATATGTAAGCGAGTACGTTGGGCTGGTCAGTTTATAGAATATGTCTTGTCAAATCAAATCGAGTCTTTTAGCAGTATCCACCCCATGTAAGCACGGTCCTGCATGGCGAGTAACGTATGACATATAACTCCGGCATTGTAGGCTAAGGGGCCCGGCGGTGGCGCATCTGACCCACGCCCTGGTTTTCATAGTCGCCCACACTGGCAGCAGAGTGACAGGGTATGAGAGTGGGAAGCCGCAATGAAAGTTTCGTATAATGCCGCTACATACCATTGGAACATTACCTCCTAGTCTCCCGCCCAAATTTAATAAGCTGAAACCACTTAAAAATAGCCCGATCTCGTGATAGATCCATTTTTTCCTGTCTAGAAACGTTCATTGGGAGATTGGTCCCGATTAAAACCACGGGACCGGTACCCTTCATGACACAGATCCAACATCACCATTAATATATATACATCGGCATTACAGAGATCTGATTATTAAAATAAAAACTTGCATCAACTGCCTTATCTGGGGTAACCAGGTAAACACAAAATCGCGAAATGCTGTTCACGAAATCAGCACCGGTGGTTTCACGATCCGCCTTTGCTGCGAAATCGAAATCCAATAAATTCTGGGCCTCGTCAAACCAGGGCCAGAATGGACCCGGCTTTTTTGTGTCTACTCCCCAGTTCAATCGCCATCAACAGAGTCAACTCATAGTGTACCATGAAGACGGGCGTGGCGCCGGTAGTTCGGGCCAGAATTCTGATTCGTACAATATTGATAATCCGTATTTGCCACTGACAGCCGGAGGCAATACGGCTGCTGCTGCCCCCGGCATTCTCTTTGATGACGATGCCAAAGAGGAAGGCCCTCAGATAAGTCACCGTCCAGTTAAGCACAAACAGGTTCTCAACTTGAAACCGCGGATTTCGCTGGATAGTGTTCGCATTACACCCCGTGTCGTTGAGGCCGCTGATGACGGTCGCACTCCCTCTACCGTCTTGGTTGTCTCTGGGGACGATAAGAGAGCTGATCCTCTGGCAGTGGTGATTGACAAGGCTGACAAGTCTGAGCTGATAAATGGAGTCATCCGCAAGATGCAGCGGCTCCAGTCTATAGGGTCACACCATGCTGTGCTAGATACCTTTGAAGATTTGGAGGCCTTGCAAGCTAACCTGCCCATCGAAGCTTATAACATCGTTCTCATGTCATTGGCATCCACCGGGGATGCGAGCACTCTCTTAGAAGGCTACGAAAGACTACTGGCTCGGGGCCTTTTCCCCAATGAATCCACATACGTCATTGTGCTCACCGCGTTGGCGGACATTGCTACTAGTTTGTCAACAAAGAGATCGCAACTTTTGCCTTTGCTCGGCGAAGGTACCGATGTGCTCGAGTCTGTAGATGAGATACGAGAAGGTCTGCCTGTAGAGGAGCATCTGATGGTTGCGCTGGCTATCCTTCAACCCGTGATATCATCGCACCCGAAACCTCTCCAGATCGAACTCCAACTCATTATGGACAGGATTGTTTCACTGTGCATCAATAACAACGTCGAGGTCCCCGTTGGCCTACTCGAGGGAGTTTCTAGCAGTGTTTTGGCGACAATAAAGCTTGAACCTACTATTGGTGCAGCGGCCGCCAAATTCAGTTCTTTGAGACCGGATCAACAACAATCTGAAGCCGCTCAGGTAGCTTTGCTCTCATCATATTTCCAGCACAAAGAACCCGCTGGAGCCATGGCCTTCTTTTCGAGTTGCGGTGCTCCTCAATACCTAATTAAACCTCTCCTAATGGGTATGGCCTCCGTGGGACTCGTGGGCTTAAGCCGACGTTGGCTCACTGAATTCAACTCTGATCAAAGTATTATCAATGCTGTTCTTCGGTCGGTTCCAATAAGTCAGGCAAAAGATGTCCTGCCATCTGCTACAACGATATTCTATCAACTTATCAGCAAGGAAGGACGCGAAAGTTTACACCAGTCTGGCACGGGTGGTTCAGGTGGTAGCCCTGATGACAGCACTAGTAACATCATGAGCAGCGAGGGAAGGTGCTCCTATCTGCGCTTGTGCGTAGCAGCGGGCGATTCTGAAGCTCTTTACATGGCTATTCGTGAATCCAAATACAATGACATAACTTGGGATGCCATTACTATCACTGAAGTGATCAATTTTTTAATCAAATCACAGCAACCTTTGATGGCCGCTGACATTTGTGCATGGCAGATTCCACTTTTGGCCAGTGCGTATAGCCGCAATGAAGTGCGTAGCTTCGTGGAAGAAGAGATCATTTCAGACACTGTACGGAATATGCAACAAGCAAATCAGCTGTCACTAAATGCCTCTTTGCGTCTACTGCCAGTTGTACTCATTTGCTCACAAGCCCGTAAACAAATCTTTGAGATCATCTTAGCTGCCAAATTGGGAGCCCCTCATGAAATTGCAGAACTCGTAGACTCTGTGAATCTTCCGATTATAGTGAGCTCACTGGCGTCTGTGTTGATCAGCAGCACTTTGAGAGGTACCCAGGAGGAAGTCGATATTGTATCAAAGCTCTTGCCATCATTTGTGGAGGATGCCTTGGCTGCTCGTGCGGAGTTCACTGCAGCAGAAATTGCTGATGTCCATGAAGCCCTGAAACAGTGCAAGAGTTCTGAGCCGCTCATTTCCCTGTGGCTCAAACGCACCTCCAAGCTATCCCAGAATGTCGGGTTGAAAAACCACTCCCTGGTTTCTGAGATGTCTCTCAATATCACACGCTATGCATTGTCGCCTAATGGACTTGACTATGCTCTTGAGCTTCTAAAGGATCAACTTCGTTTGAAAGAACCGGTCTCTAACACTGCCATAGAGACCGTCATTGACGCCTGTGGCAGATGTGGTGCTTCTGATATTCTGCCGGAGCTCTTCGCTATTATCCCGCTGACGCAACCGGTTCTTAACTGCATGGGCAGAGCTGCGGCCGCTGTGGGAAACACTGAGCTTGCCATACAATGTCACCGCAGTCTAACGGAAAAGCTTGGGGTTTTCCCCACTGTACCCACCTATCATTCTCTCATAGCATCCCCTGCAATGAGTCTCGACCAAGCGCTCGAATTTTTCACTGAGGCAAAAAGCGCAGCGCGCATTCCTCTGAATGCAGATATTTACAATGCTATGGCTACAAGGCTCGCTGAGAGTCTGCAGAAGAAGGAACTGGCTTCTTTGATGGCTGAAATGCATGAGCGGCAACTCAATCTGTATCCCGCGACTTACGGTAGCATTATCAAGATGTCCGTAAAGCTGAAAGAAGGACATCAAGCGCTCACAATGTTGAAGAGTGTCCCCACAACCATCAAATCCTTGCTAGATGTCAAGGTCTTTAACTACTTGATGAATTACTTTGTCAAATCCTCGGATCGTGAATCAGCTCTGGAAGTGTTTGTTGAGCTTAGGAACACAGGAACACTGGCTACTCCATTTACTTATCGCTTGTTAATGAGTGCATACCTCATTCGAGACCAGACCGGAGAGCCCAACCTAAATAGTGCCGATCGGGTTCTGAGTTTGATGCGTCAAGATGGGTCGCCCATTACACCGGAATGTTTCGCCACTCTGCTCCATGCGCGAGGCGTACTATTTAAAGATTTTGAAGCTGCGCGCAACTTTTATCGCGGCATGGTCAAGAACAGCCGAGTACTACCGGACAAATCAGTCTTCGAGGCACTGATCAAGTCCTACATCACGAATGGAAAGGCGTCAGAACTAGACTTGGTTCTCAATGAAATGAAACGATACCATGTGGCTGTTGATGGTAACATCGCGCGATTGGCCACAACTCACATGTCCTAGACAATATTTTATAGACTGCTTTTGATAGACTATATAACGTAACGAACTTATGATAAAAAAGTTGTTTAAATCCCAACTGTTATTAGCATAATAGTAGGTTGGTGACAAAATGGAGGGATGATCTATGGATGTCTGGAGTTATGTACACAATCAATAAATATTCATTTACGTTTACCAATCTTCATCAGTTGAAGGAGGTAACCGGTTATCTGAGCGCAAATATGTCTCAATAGCCAGTGAAAACAGGGCAAAGCCAGCAGCTCCCATGGCAGCCCCACTGGGGCCACTCCTGATGGCCAACCCGGCGCCAGTGATGGCGCCTGCAGTAACACTATTATACATGTCATCCTTAGCGCGCAGCGACTCAATGCAGCACTCTACACCCGAGTAAATAGCGCCTATCTTACCGAAATTGCGCGCAGAGCTATAGGCTCGTTTCCCCATGTCAGTGAATTGCAGCTTCATTTGCTGGCGGAAGGGAAGATGAGATATTTTGGATACTTCTGTATACCCCATGGTCGTATCGTATGACATACTTGACATGAATAGACCAAAAACACCACCAAGACCGAATCCCATGACACCAGACATGACGGTTTTGCCGGGACAGCTCTGCATGAAGGAGACCATGGCCTGAGCACCAGCCTCGGCCTGCTCTTCCACTGTCATTTCCGAAAATGATTTAGGCTCGGACTGAAACCCGGGCAACGACATGCTAGAATTTGGTGACTGTGTCTCCGGGAACCGAGCTTCCCTATTATGGCGAATGGGCAACTTTTCACGAGAATTAAGGGTTATTGATGCTGACCGTAAAACGGGACTTGACATCGGGGCTTACGCGGGTGAAGAGCCCAAAGGCTCAGCTGGTGACGGCATTGCCTTAGAAACAGAAACCAATATGAGAGAGAGAACTCGGGGTTGACAGCTGCGTCAGCCTGCCGAATATCAACGTCGGATGCTGGTATTAATTTAGCGAAGTGGTGAGATAGATTTCAGAACAAAGTCTTTCCATGACAGCCATTGCCTCGGGCGATCATTCTTAAACGTGTTGGCTTACCGCCCGTCCTCGACTCCGCCCGAAATCATGCGAGGATTTAACTATTTCTAGTTCTAGCTACACAACATGTGCTGCCTCGTCACCCCGGTGGAGGCGGATACGCGGGGTACAGACGGCGGTAGCAAGCAAGTGTGCAAGGGTTGGGTTGTGGTGACATGGTCGACCCCCACAGGAATATAACCCCTGTGTAAGTAAACCAACAGGTACTACTTGACGTGGAAATCCATAAGTTTGATTAAGGAAACAATTATTGACAAATGAGAATCACTAGCATCACCTTACTCGCATTGACCGGCCCGGCATTGGCCTCGCTGTTCTTCGAGGATTCTCGATCCGACAAAATTAAGGCCAACCTGGCGAACATTGGTTACGAGATTATGGACAGCGCCGGCCTTGTGAAGGACAGCGTCTTCGATAGTTTCGATAGGGAGTCAATTGAGAATTGGCTGGCCGCTCATGGCGTGTACGACGTCGGTAATGACTTTTTGAACGTTGCTAAGGAGCATAAGGATTGGCTGGTTGAGGACATCAAGGAATATGCCCAGTCTGGCCAGGACAATGCCGCAAAGTTTGTGGAGAAGGGCAAGGAGTTCTACACCACTAAGGCCGACGAGCTCAACTCGGCTGCGTGGAACTCGTGGTCTGATTCCAAGCTGAAGGAGTTCCTTGACGCCCGTGGCATCGACGTGCCCCAGCAGTCCACCCGCGATCAGCTCCTGGCTCTGGTGTCCCGGGCCAAGCACAATTCGCCGTTCAACTTCAAGGGACCCTCAGGCAACTACTGGTTCGACGGCTGGAGCCGCGAGGAACTTGCCAACAAGCTGCGTGAATTCGATCAGAGTGTTGAGGGTACTCGCAAGGAGTTAGCCCACCGTTTGTTTACGGCTTACACCAATTCTTTTGAGGCGGGCAAGGAAAAGGGAGACAAGGCGGCTGAGTCCTTTTCTAAGACATTGGGGTCGTGGAAAGAGGCCACCGCCGAGACCTTCAATAAGTGGAGCGTTGAGGACTTGAAAGAGTATCTGCAGGAGTTCGGTGCCGACGCCTCCAATACCAGGGAGTCGCTGATCCAGTCTGCTAAGGACCACTACAACTACTTCGTCCATGGTGAGACTACGCCTAAGGGCCCCCTCCAGACGCTCCAGTACCACGTGAAAGACCACTTCTACAAGGTTGGCTCGGCTTTGCGCGATTACGCCAGCAGAATCTTTGGCAGCCAGACCTTTTTCCACGTGGATTTGTGATTGGTCAAAGCCAATGCGACAATCCTTGACGACAATTGAGCTAAATACTTGTTTATTTATACATGACTCGTAAGCTATACTTCTCGTACATACTCATTAACCGGATATCACATCGGCATGGGCTGTAATGAATCCGTGGGTTCGGGTACCCCTTCCGGCATCCGCTCAGCTACCACGTACGTGCATGCATTCTTAGCCTGACAAATCCAAGGGCGGCGGGCTCTTCACCATCATCAATCCTTGTTCAACGAAAGAATGGCCGGTAGACCTTGGTACGTGCAGGGTGCTGATCTGGCCCACCGCCTCACAGTTGTGGGGATCATCGGCTTCTCGGGATACCTCTGCTATGGTATTGGGAGCGCCATTCGCCACAACTACCAGATGAAGCAGCGGAAACTGCTACTTCAGCGCGAAGAGAGCCTCTCGTCGGACTCGACCCCAACCGATACGAACAACTGAGTGCCATATCCCGTGTGGCATAACAGTTGCATCAGCGGTTTCGAAACGCATCTTTGTATATAGCATATAAGTACTAATATTACACCAATTGTCATCAGGACCAGAATCTTAAGGGTCGCACTCATTAAGAGCTGGTCTATGTCACTCCTCTGCAAGCCGTCTAAGGAACACGCCGGTGCTTATTGCTGTCGCCATCTTCATTGCCGGCTTCGGTGCGGTTACGCTTGCGCATGTGCGATCTTTTGGACGGTCGCAGGCTGTTGGAAAGGCCGATCTGGTTCAATTTATCCATGCGGGTCTGATTTCGCTGCCGGGACTCGGCTGTTTGAGGGTTCAGTATCACCATGTCGTCGTAACCGGCTTCACAAATGGGGCAGTTAGAGCCCTCCAGTAACACGGCCAGCGGTGCTATATGGCCGCACTGGGCAAGATATGCGAATCTTTCCGAAGATCCCTCGAGTTCCAGGTCTTTCCTTGAGATAGTATCGATCCAGCGGCCATCTACGACATCACGCTGTAGCTCTACGACGTCCCTGATCTGGGTGACTCTATGATTCGTTGGTTTCGGGCCATGGTATGTGCCGATAAGCAATTCTAGAATGGCAGTTTTGTTGTACAGGGAACCATTGTAGTCGCTTACTACGGGATCCTGCAGTCGTTGATGGCTCAGCGAACATAGCGTCCACAGGCTATTTTTGTTGTCTATAGGCAGGCAGGCAGCAGGGTTCTCCGCCGTTTTGATCAGCTCTGACCGCTTGGCTATAGAACCGCCATCGGCGCCCATGCAGTCAGGTAGGCCAGGGTCGGGCTCTATATAGCCCTTGAACCTTTGTGGTAGGTATCGGGTTCCTGGGTTTCTGGGACTTACCGGGTTCTGCGTTCCATAAGTTCTGTATGCTCAGACCTCCCAACGTAACTAAAAACTACCCTAGCCGTGGTGGGCGCACCGAACCAGAGTAACGCAGGTAACAAACAAAACTCTAAGATGGCGATTTCCGCTGCCAGTGAAGAATGTCAGTTTTACCACAAGGTAGGAGCGTGCCGGCACGGAAGTAAATGCGTAAGGAAACACACCCCTCCGCAGGAGTCTAAAGCAATCTTATTGGTGAGTATGCCGTTGCCCTTGAGCCATGGAAAACCCACGACCAGCGCAGGTGATCTAGAACGAGCCGTCCAGGATGTCTTTATCGAGATTGGCTTGATTGCACCGATCGAGGAAATATTCGTTTCATCCAACGATTCCCCGCATCTGAAGGGCAACGTATATATATCGTTCGCGAACAAAGCTGATGCCACCGAGGTTTTGACTAACATTAATGCCAGATGGTTCAATGAGAGACCAATATTCGCCACCTACCTGCCATCGCAAACAGTATCATTGGCTGTATGTAGAGAAGGAGATTCTTGTCACCGCAAGTTAGACTGTAATTACGTCCACCCGTTGTCGTTGGGCGAATCTTTCTGGACAAAGCTGTTCACTGCCCAAGCAAAGGAGTATAGCAATGGTAGGGCACCCCGAGTCCTCAGAGACCACAGAATAGAGACCGCGGCCGGGGTCCCATATTAAAGGTATGATTTATTTTATGAATTTATTAATTTATTTACTAGCTGGTGCATGGAGGGCCCCTTCACAATGCAGAATCTAGCCGGTTGACTGCCCTAAGCGAATAACAATAATGGCCGGAAGCTACCCAAGGTGGCTTACTACGGCAAACCCACAGGTCGCCACTAGTAACCACACCACACCTTAGACTCACTACCACCTTAGACCCACCCCTCTAGCACCACCAACCATACTGAGTTCCCTCGACCAAAGGCGCTAGAATCCTGTACTCACTATGGCGGACCGTTACTCATTCTCTCTGACGACGTTCAGCCCCAATGGTAAGCTGATCCAGATCGAGTACGCACTCCAGGCAGTCAACAGCGGCGTCACATCCGTGGGAATCAAGGCACAGAATGGCATCGTGTTGGCCACTGAGAAAAAGGCCACCTCTTCGCTAGTCAAGAACGAGAGCCTCACGAAAATCTCGAGAATCACTCCTGACATTGGCATGGTCTACTCCGGCATGGGCCCGGACTACCGAGTACTAGTCGACAAGGCCCGGAAATCGGCCCACGCCAACTACATGCAGGTCTACAACGAATACCCTCCGACGCGAGTCGTGGTGCAGGACATCGCGCGCACCGTTCAAGAAGCTACTCAAGCTGGCGGTGTTCGTCCTTACGGTGTCTCTCTCCTGGTGGCTGGCCATGATGACAACAGTGGCTTTAGCCTTTACCAGATCGATCCCAGCGGTTCCTACTATCCTTGGAAGGCCACGGCCATCGGCAAGGGCTCTACTTCGGCCAAGACGTTCTTAGAAAAGCGGTGGAACGAGGAACTAGAGCTGGAAGATGCCATACATATCACGTTGTTGACTCTCAAAGAGAGTATGGAGGGAGAAATGACCGGTGATAACGTTGAGATTTGCGTTATTGGTGTGCCAAATGACGATTTGCTAGGATACGAAGGTGTGGAAGGTGCCCAGGGCCCTCGATTCCGGTCTCTAAGTGCGCAGGAGATCCAGGATCGTTTGGACTCTTTGTAAGAAAAATATATATATACGTATTAATTGCTCGATTCCTCTTACTACTGCAAAATTCGCAAAACATAAAATAAATACATTCTCCGTGGGATCGGAGTTTTCTAATGACTCTTGGGTTTCTTGATAGGATCAATAACAGTTCCACGTTTAACTAACACCCTTGGTTTCGTTTGTCTTTGGAAAGTATCCTTGGTCACCCACTCTTGGCCAATAGGCATCCGCAATGACCGCTCATACTGCTGCCGATTCTCAAACGGGAACGGGACCGCGCTGGCGTTGTACTTGCTATTCTTTTTGTTAACTTTCTCGTTGATGATCACGTTAGATTTCCTGTAATCCCGTCTCTGCTTTTCGTTGATACCGGCGATCTTGCGAATCTTCTGCATCCGAGGCTTCTCGTTGCTCCAAGAGCCCCAGCCCGGTAGTGTTTCATCGATTTCTTGATCTTTGTCCTCATCAATCTCAGCCTGTTTCTCCGCGTTGAATTCAGCAACCACATCGTCTCCCGCAAATGCCTGGCGCACAAGATCCTGCTGCTGCAGTGTCATATCTTTTTCCCTTACCAAGCGGTCGCCAAACGTGTTCTCAATAGAAATAGCATCTTGGCCCCTCTTGTCCTTCGCATTCCTTTTACCAGATTGCTTTTCATCCCGAGAAGGAGCCGCCAGTTTTACCATTCCCGGTGTATTTGAATCCAAGCTCGCTTTAATCCAAGGGTTCTGCGTCATGCCCGGCTCATCAGGCGCAAGTTGAGTCCGAGTCTTATCCTTAGAATCGCCAGCCCTCGAATCAGCACGGCCGCTCTCACCAGTGGGGCGATACTCGACCGATTCATCACCCCGTTCGAGTACATCGCTCCGTTTCCTTGCCGATTTCGTCAGCTTGTTAACAACTGCGTCATCGTCACTGTCATCTCTTTCCAGCTCAGCGAGGTCGCGCTTTAGTTGTTGGCCTGCGGGATTGAAAACCTTCCGCCCAATGTTCTCTTCTTCGCTGTCGGAGTCGTAGTCATCCTTGAGTGATTTTCGGTTGGCTTGTCTCTGACGCTCTTCGGCATCGCGCATGAATTTCATACCCAGAACGCCTTTCTGAGTCGAGGCTTCCTTAGCATCAGTGTCGAGTTTTAAACTTTCGTCATCTAGATTATCACCGCTGTCATTGTCCGAATACTCATTGTCATCGCCGCGAATCTTTTGTCGCAAGGCATCGCTTTGCCTCAACATCTCCTCGATTTCAGCGCGAGTGCCCGAATCTCGAGTCATTCCGTGCTCTAGCATCTGTTTGGCCCATTTGGAATTGTTTTTGTGGCGCAAGGTGGCCCGTTCTAAAGCGCGAGCACGCTCGGCCTTGTCAACAGAGTCAGAGTCAGAGTCAGAGTCATCTGGGTTCTCTAGTTCAGCCATTCTCTCACGCTCTTTCTTGTGGATTTTGCGGTACTTCTTCGACTTGATCTTCTTGATTCGCTTGGCCCGCTGTTCTTCGCGGAACATGAGTTCACGCATGTATCGTAGCTGATCGCGGCGTTTTCGGACATCGTCAATCGACAGCTTCGCAGCCTCCAATTCCTCAAAAGTAGAAGCAGACTTCTCGTCTGCCAGTTGACTGGTTTGCAAAATGTTGGCAATCTTACTCTCCAAATCATTGCGCTCCTTTTCCGCAGTAGGTAGGAAAGGCGAGATCGTTTTGGTGTCCTCTGCAGGCGCATTGATGGGAAACTGGAGGTGCTCTGCTTGGCGGTTGGCGGTAACAGTATCTGCCCATTTATTAACTTCCTCTTTGGCAAGTTGATATGCCGCGCCACGGTCGGCCCGCTCTTGGACTCGTTTTGGAGCAGGAATGGAAAGTGGCTTGGCTTTCGAGGGCCCAGAACCGAGCTCTTCGAGAGTAAGCGTCTCCCCTGACGAAGCTTGAGGAATTGCGAATGGGTTTTCATTGTCAGCTTCCATCAGCTTGTTATGAAGGACTCCTAACTCTTTGTGTCCACTGACACTTTTGACGGCTTTCTTGAGGGCGTCACTAGTATGTTCATCGTCGCTAACTTCACTGTCGCTGCCGCTCAGCTCCAGGGAGTTATCCTCTTCGTCAGAATCGTCCTCAATGTCACCCTCGCTTGAGCTCTCACTTTCACTTTCACTGGCATCGTCACTTCCCTCAGCGTCGCTGACGCTCTCGCTATCCGAGTTATCGGACCCCTTCAAGTTTTCAGTGTCTTCTCTACTTGCGCTACGAGTGGCCCTAGATTCTTCATTGTCTTCATCGAGATCCCAGATCTCGGAGAGCGGAAGCAGCTCGGCCTCGTCGAAGCTGTCGCCCCATTTGTCCTCACTGTCACTGTCCGGCTCGCCAAGTGATATGTCCGAGCCTGAACCAACCGCTTCGTCACTGTCAATGTCCTCATCATCCTCTGAATTAACTTGGTTGCTCATTAACTCACGGATGCGGTCATCCGAAATGTGTTCGAGATCGATGTCTTGCTGGTGACGGAGACCTTTGATGTAGTAATCGTCATAGACAGCCGTGTCGAACGCATTCAGCGCTCTCTCACGATTGTCCTTAGCTGACTTGCGCTGATTTCTTCTCCCCTGCTTTGCCATTGTAGAGGACTTCCCAAGCCAAACAGAAGATCTAGAGTGTCGATTATTATCAGCCTCTGAACCCTGGTCCCCTGATTAGAGACTTTTTCAGATTATATAATTCTTTTAAGACACCGCGAAAAACTAGAAGTATTGTGGCAGCGGAAGTACTACTTATCCAATTACCTCCCTCGCCCTGTTAATTATTCTGGTATTTATTTTTGTCTTAAGTGACGACACTATAGATTCTCGAGGAATTTCCATACGAACCAAGTAAGATGGAGGCCGCTGGGAGAAGGGCCTTTAATTTCCTCTCCACCAAGAAAATCATTGAGGATGGCGATATGGTTCTCATCTGGGTTTCGCGGACCATGATCAAGCCCGTGTGGATCAAATCTGGTGAAACAATTCAGACAAAGTTCGGCCCTTTCAAACATGATGATATCATTGGCAAGAGATATGGCTCACAACTTCCTTCCATGACCGGCAGAGGGTTTGTTCATGTCATGGCACCCACCCCGGAACTTTGGGCGCTGTCACTGCCTCACCGCACGCAAATTGTGTACAGTCATGATGCCAGTTATATCGTGCAGCGTTTACAAGTCAGCCCAGGCACCCACGTAATCGAAGCGGGCACGGGCTCAGGGGCTTTCACCCACGCATTGGCGAGGACAGTGTCGAAGTCGGAAGCCAGAGTGTGGACTTACGAATACCACAAGGACCGATTTGAGCAAGCAATCGCCGAATTCCGTAATCATGGCCTCGAGGATATTGTCCATGCGACCCACCGCAATGTCTGCGAAGATGGTTTCCGGCTCGACGGCCACAACCCTCAGGCAACCGCTGTCTTTTTAGATCTTCCCGCTCCGTGGGCCGCCATCCCTCACTTGGTTAGCCACAACGTCCTGGATCGGTCCAAGGTGGTGAACATCTGCTGTTTCAGCCCGTGTATAGAACAGGTTGCAAAGACTGTTGAGACGCTGCAGCAGCATGGTTTCCACTCCATTGAGATGGTGGAGAATCAATGCAAACGCTGGGAGGGACACCATGGTATGGTTCGAACCGTGGACGAGGCACTCTCCGTGCTTCGTGATGTCAAGCATCGCCGTGAAACCGGTCTGGAGAGAAGAAAACGGAAACGCCATGCTAGTGACATCCCTGAGGACAGACGAAGCGAAGAGCAGATTGCCCTCTTGAGAGGTGACTTTGATAACCCGGAGGTGTTCAACCCGTGGGGTCGCAGCACCCGCGTGCGTGAAGGCATGGAGGGCTACAATTGGAAACCCGTGTCCTGGACTGAGACCGAGATCAAAACACACACCTCATATCTCACGTTTGCTCAGCTGCCTCCACTGTCTGATGATGTGGTTCATGAGAACGGAAACGCGGGCCCGGAAAGCGTCCAAGGCTCCCTTAAAGAAGATGCGCAGGAATCCGAGCAACGATTCGAAGCAAATGATGAAAATAAATAAATAATTCGTATTTATGAGCATTAGATGAATTTACACTGCCCGAGAACATGCAATGCCCAAGCAGAGAACAGAGCCAAAGTCTGCTTGAACAGCATACCTAAAGCTTGACCCTGCCAGCCAGTTCTCAATGATTCAATCTTAGCAGTGACTCCCAGTTTGTCGATTGTGCTGCTTATCAAGAATAACTCTACCGTGTGGGATCCCATCACATCCAGTCCCGAGACGATGCCTCGACCTAATCTATAATTCGACACTAGTTGACAAAGGCCATCGGTCAGGGTCCATTTGATCAGACTGAGCCCAGTTGTGCCTAATGTGAAACTGAGAGTCCAGAAGGTTTCGGAAAATGGCAGTTTTTGGGGAAATGCATAACTGAATAGATATCCCGTTGAGAAGAGTGACACTCCCGTAATCAAGGACTCGGCTCTCGACCCAATGTTACGGGCGCACCAACTTCCAATCCACATAGAGACCCCCGTCATCAGCGTCGCTAATACTCCATCAGGGTCATAGTCTGGATTAAGCATCTTATCCTTACCAATCACTGCTCGATCTATTTTGGTCTGACCAGTCTTTCCCGGCGATTCGAAAGGCAACTTCGGATTCTCCGAAAGATAGATTGATGCTAAATTCCAGATAGCCACGCTCAACAGTGGGCCGGCTACCGACCCGTTTGATGATGATGAAATCACACTAGCAACCCCCAAGCGTTGCAAGATACCGAAGGGACGATGGTTCGGGGAGAATATGGAGTTGTGAAGTAAGCCAAGCCCGGCCACCGCAATGGATGTCGATGCCTGAGGTTGTTTGATGCCATTGAGGAATGCAAAAGTGGGTATAAGCGTGCTCTTGTAGGTTATAGTATTGGACAGCGGTATTCGCTGAGGACAGAACCTTGATGCGAATTCCCATTCAAGAATAGCGAGCCCTTGGCAGATATCAGCAGAGCGATCCATCATTTTGCAAAATGCTTGATTTGCTCTTCAATGGACCTCTATTCTACACAGTTGAGTTCTGTTGGGCGATTATGGCCAATATTTACTGCCCTCACCCATCGCCGCATCGATCATATGAAGGTTTAGGTGATCATGCGCCACATATGAACGGCGGAAAGGCACATGTGCCCGTTGGGGTTCAACAATGTGTGTCCCCCTTACCCCCATCAGATCCAACCAACCCTTCAGATCGCAGAATGTAAACAAGTGAATCAATCACGTTGCGTTGCTGCGAAATCGGGCGACGTGTCCCTTATTACGTGCCGGGAAAAAGAATAAATATTTACATGCAAGGAAATTCTTGCATTTTATGTAGTCTTGTGGTCACTATATTGTAGTAACCTCTAGTTTGCGGCCCTCGCGACCCAATGGCGGCACGCCTCTCTGGGATCCCATCTGCGTGTGCAAGGACGGTTTAACGAGAGGACTAGCGAAGCCCCTCTTGACAGTGAGATCGCTGCTACGGGTCTTGGTAGGATCAGACACATAGAACTGATCAATGATCGGTTTGATCAATACACTGGGGTTCTTACGGATCACCAAGATGGTGTTGGTAGGGATGGCGATCCAGTCCGAGCGCTCGAATGTCAACGGTTCAGATGCGACCATAACAATGCTGTTAAGACGGTTCTGTCGTTCCATTTTGTACTGCCCAGGCTCATATTCGAAAAACCGAGTTCCTGTGCTATAATAAAGGGAGGCCGCCTGCTCCACCTTGGAACTGATATAGCGGGTAACGACGACGCTCTCGCCATCTGTGACGGCGAAATTGAGCAAAGAGGGCTCAGGTTCCTTAATACCCATCTCTTCAGCAGCTTCCAGGGACCATTTAACAATCAGGTCAATAGTCATCCGCATGGCCTTCTCCAAAAGCTCATGAGGGAACTGGCCCTGACTGTCAGAAGGATCAACCCCCAAGCGACTCAGAGAGTCCAAAAACAGAGCAAAGCAAGCTTCCGAGTCAGTGGACCCCTGGATGGTCAGGAAGTACTCCTCAGCTATGTATGAGCACAACTTCCGCTTGATCTTGGGATAGTATGAAACGCCACCATTGTGCATAAACATCAGAGTATGGTACACAAACGGATGGCAGTTCGTCTCTGATAGAACACCCGAAGTCGAGGCGCGCACATGGGCAAATACAAGCTCACTTCTGGTCTTAGAGGCGAGACGCTCCAAGTTCATGTTGTTCCAGGCGGGGGTGGTAGCACAGTATACACAAGGTCCACGCTCTTCAAGAGGCTCGGCGACTTCAGGGTAATATCCCACGCCGAATCCGTCACCATTGATAGGTCTGCGCATGTCCACCCGTAAACGACTATCGAAAGACTGGTTTATAATGGAATGGGCGGGTCGTGTTAAGAGATGTTCCAGCTTTATAGGGTCTTGACCCTTGTAAATCATAAATCTACACATGATTGCTTCCTCGCGTAATCTTGTTACTGGCAGAACGCTCCGTGTGTGACGTGAATTGCAATTTAAATGGAGAAAGTTTTGGGATTGGCCTGATTGGGAACGGACTTGCGATGATGATGCTAAACCCTATGACATTCACGACATTCATGATCGTTCTAGTAGCACACACCATTTAGAGCTGGTGGTGCAGCACACGCCTACGCGATAATGGTATATAGGCGGTACAAAGAAGGTCTATTGAGTGCCATTACCAGCCGAACAAAGGAGATTGGCAGAGAGTTAAATGAGGTCCATTATTGACCATGCTGTAAGACCCTCTGTGAAAAAGCGAGAGGATACCGACCGTAAAAAATGAAATTGATTGCCACAAAAACGAGATGGAAAAGAGGGGGCCACCCGTTTATGATTTATATAATATTATGTATAGAACTCGACTGCTTACAAGCCTTTCGCGTAATTACCGCTAGCCAAAAACTGTTCAATGATCTCGACGATTCTTTTAAGAGCAGCCAACCATTGCGCAAGCTGTTCCTGAACCTTGCTCGCCGGCTCACCAAGCTTTTCATAGAAGTCCTTCCGATAAGGGCACGCATTCATAGCTACCTTGAACACAGGGCGCACGAACATGCTATGATATTTCGAAAGCGTGTCACCATAAGCAGCGGTAAAAGAAGTAGCCAGCTCCTCGCTTGGATTCTGCTGATTCTTTTCCATTGCCACGAGGGTAAATCTTAGACCCCGGGTCAGCCAGAGAAGGCCCTGAGTAGCATCCTTCTTCTTCTGGGCAGCCTCGCTCAGGACAATAGACTGGAGGGACTTGCCAGTTTCAGGACCAAGCGCTTCGTAACGGGCGCGGATCTTGGCGATGTTGCCAGTCATGTCAGTCTGCACCGGTGAGAAAGCCACACTGTTAAACAACTTGAACATGTCTCGAAGGCCCTCGGACGCAGAAAGAAACTCGACCGTACCGATTTCATTGTTGGCAGATATCGGAACATCGGGAAATCCCGTCTTCAAGTCGTCGAAAAAGGTCATAGTCCCTTGTAATGGTGTTGCTGTCTACTCTATCAGTGTGACGTGGGGTCTTTTTGTGGGGGAATGCTTATATCTTGTAAACAACGCCAGTTGAGAAGGGAAGGGGTAGCATATAGATACATTATGGCTTGGGGAACAGGAACGTATATGGATGGGCGCAGGACTGGGAGCGGGATACATATCAACCCCAGCCAGAAGTCACATGTTGTGGCCCAAGCTACTGTGAAATTAATTTACCAAATACAAATAGTGGCACCAAAGCAGAGAGGTCTAGGCCACAGAATGTTGCGGTCGCCGGGCGCAGCATCACTGATTACTCGAAAACCACTTGGAAGTGGTCATCCTCGGCTTCGTGTTGGATTTTTTGCAGCTCCGATCACCCAACTGGCAGGTAATAACTCCTCCCGATGGTCCACATTCCCTGTAGATACGCTGGACCCGCCTCCTAAGTCGGGACTCATTGATCTATCTCAGCCCTTGGATCTTCAATTTCCCGCCAGAATATATCCAGATGCTCGGAAAATCAAGCGGGACGTGCACTTACACATTGGCCCCACGAACTCAGGGAAAAGCTATACGGCTCTGTTGGCCTTCAAATCGGCAAAGTCCGGTTTTTATGCAGGTCCCTTACGAATGCTGGCGCGTGAAGTCTACGATAGGGTGAATGCGGAAGGAATTCCGTGCAACCTCATTACTGGTGATGAGATTCTCGAACGAGAAGGGGCCGTTCTGAACAGCAGCACAGTGGAAATGATGAATCTTGGCGCCGACATGGATGTTGCTGTGATAGACGAAATTCAAATGATAAGTGACCCCGACCGTGGGTCTACGTGGACTCAAGCTTTCCTGGGGGTGCGTGCCAAGGTTTTACATCTCTGTGGTGATCCTAACAGTGAGCAGGTCGTACGCGCCCTAACTCAAGAGACGGGAGACATGCTGACCGTACATCGATATGAGCGGCTGAATGCTTTGGAGGTTGAAAAAACCCCTCTTTTGCCAAAACAGAAGGATGGCCGCAAAAGTAGTAACAAAAGGGTAGAGTCCACGCTCTATAGCAGCCTCCGCCCCGGCGACTGTATAGTAGCCTTCTCAAAAAATGATGTGCAGCGCATCAGAGACAATATTGTATCTTCAAAGGGTCGCAAAGGCTGTTGTGCTGTGATTTACGGATCACTTCCTCCAGACATCCGAGCTGAACAAAGCAGGTTATTCAATGATCCCACCTCTGGTGTCGATTACTTGGTTGCCAGTGATGCCATAGGTATGGGCTTGAATCTTGCGATCAAACGGATCATATTCACGACTCTCTCGAAGTTCGATGGCAAAACCAATCGTGAACTGGAGATCGGCGAGATTAAACAAATAGCCGGTCGTGCTGGTCGGTTTAGAACACAGACAGGCCAAGAGGGTGAAAGCGGAAAAGTGGCCTGTACCAGTAAGGATAACATCAGGTCTGTACAAGCGGCCCTTAAGGTTGATACTCCCAAACTTGTTCGAGCTTATGTCAAGAGTTCAAAAAATGCCCTGAAGCCCACAACTTACGATGGGGATATAAATTTCAGCACCATATTAATGGACTGGTACCGGAATGTCGAGACCGGGCGCAATTACAAATTGTCGAGGGTCTCAAAGATTTTTGATGTTGCTCGTATATTCGACAAAATCGAGGGGTTGACATTCTCCGAGCGCATTATGTTATTGGATGCGCCTGTGTCGGATGAACCTGCCCAACAAGTTGCATTTAGCCGCATATGTGTGGCAATCGCACAATCCCAAGTGACGAACGTGATCACCTTATTCCCAGATCTCATTGAAACTCTGGCCGGCCCGAATTCATCAGCTCAGAATCTGGAGAAAACTCACAAGGTGCTCAGCCTATACCTCTGGTTCAGTTATCGTTTCCCTTGTAATTTTACCGACCGCCAAAGTGCTGTAGAATTACGGAGGCTTTGTGAGCTCCGCTTCAATAGGTTGCTAAGTTCCAAGAAAGCCTTGGCCGCTAACCCTGCGCGCAAACGGTTTCCCCCCAAGAAAGCCGAAAAAAGATTCCGGTAAAAATAGGTTGTATTGATTGTACATAGTATTCAGCTGCGCTGTATTTTTATTTTATCACTTAAATGGCTCAAGTCATGGAGAAGCTTGTCCTCCTGCCTCTATTTTCCTTCTGATTTGGCGCGGATCTCCTTGATTCTGGCCACGCAGTCGTCTACGTCTGCCGAGTTCCAGTAAACGATGCAGTTGGGCTCTTCCGGTGTAGGGACTTCCATAATATCAAGTTGGCTTTGCACCATATCCGCCTTCATGAAATGGCCCTTGCGGTGAGAAACACGACGAATGAGTTCATCCTTCTCGACCGCGATAAACACGACGATCACGAGCTGGTCAGGGGCTTCACTCTTTATGTAGTCGCGGTAGATCTTCTTGAGACTTGAACATGCAGAAACACAAAGCTTGATTTTTGACTCCTCTGCCGCTTTGCTGGACTCGTGAGCAACTGTGGCGAGCCATTTCCATCTGTCGTCGTCGGTGAGAGGAATTCCGTGGGACATCTTCTCGATGTTCTCCGGAGGGTGATAAGAATCACCCTCTAGAAAGGTGGAGTTTAGCTTTTCGGCAAGCAGGTTACCGACTGTGGATTTACCACTACCAGCAGGGCCACCAACAATTACGATCATCTGTTCAATGAATCTGGTTAATTGAGACCTTGATCACAGTGATCTGTATTCAAGACTTTCTCCACAGCTTGGGTACGGGTACTTGCCCGGAGAATCCATAACATATGGGGTCATAGGGTCTTGGTGCCAACGACGCAAAAATCTGTTGGGACGCTGCCCAGGACCCCAGTGCCGTACCTACTGACATGGATCAACCTGCGTCATTGTGTTGGCGATACGACTAACCAACAATGAAAGTTAAGCCTACGTACGCTGATTTTTACTTTACGTCAATAGCACCTTTGAGGGCCTCTGCAGAACGGACTTGGCTTCGTGCGCACCCAAAGACGCTGACAACCTCAAGATCCCCGCACAATCACGGCCGTTACCAAGCGCTGTTAGGGTTGCTCGGAGCACCGTCCCGACTAGTGATACGCCGAACGCCTGCCCAATGTGTATCATCCATTAAGTATCGTTCACGGTATGTGTTTCACAGAATACGGCTGATATCTGTGCCAAGGACAGGAATAATATATACATACCCTGCATTCAGCATTTATCAGATCATCTTGGCAGTTACACATTATCATATCTATTTAGAGCCTAGCTTATCCTCTAGGATGTCTCGGCTCTCAATATAGTGAACTCCATTCTGCAGCTGGTCAATCGCTTTGAATACAAAGTCTGCGATCTCTGTGTCGTATACGGGATACTGCATTAGTGCCTGGAGGCGAGACCGGTGGAACCAGGGCAACACCGTCTGTATCAGCATTTCGCCCCGCCCTCCATGAGGTTTGGATCTTTTACCCAATAGAGGGCCTGGGCGCAGAATTATAGTCTTCTCAAAGCCCACATTGACAATGGCTTTCTCGGTCTCGCCCTTCATCTTGAAATATCCTAAACGAGATTGAGCATTGGCCCCAGTTGAACTGATCAGTACAAAACATTTACACCCGCGTGCTTTTGCAGCTTTTGCTAGAGCAACTTGCAAATCGTGGTCTACTAATTTTTGCTTTTCGAGACCACCAGCATCCGCCTTAGTTGTCGCAATGCCGGAAAGCATAACTGATGCATCTCTCGGAAATTGATCTTCCCAGCTTTTTACACCCGGGGTTACAACCTTTCGAAGTTTATCAGAGGATTCAATGGTGGCTGGTAAATCACTACGAGAAAAGGACCAGACTTCGTTCACTGTCTCGGATGTAAGAGCCTTCCGTAGAAATGCTGACCCGATTAGGCCTGTAGAGCCCACAATGATAGCGTTCATAGTTCGGGGTTGAAGCGCAATATTCGATGGCGTAGAGAACTAATGGAATCTTGAGCTGTGGAACGCAAATAGTCCTCACATAATGCAATAACAGCCCCTACACCTAACCTCCACGTAAATACTGACATATCCCAAACAAGATATACATAGAATATATTCTCACCGCCAGTACTTCTAAACAACAACACATCAATTTGAATCAGAGTGGCAATGAGCGAACAGCGATTGAATAAACAAGAAAAATGATTTATCAAAATAACGTATCTAACATCCTACAGAATTGCTACCATCAATCTGGCGAGGTGGCCGAGTGGTCTAAGGCGCAGGATTAAGGCTCCTGTCTCTTCGGGGGCGAGGGTTCGAATCCCTCCCTCGTCACCATCTTTTTTGGATTTTTAATCATTGATGACCATTACATAATAGGTTCCCTTGACTGGACTGCTACAAATCACCCATCGACAACAATCCCGTACCCTGGCACAGTCGGCTGAGGTAACAGGAGCAAAGGGCGAGGTGGCCGAGTGGTCTAAGGCGCAGGATTAAGGCTCCTGTCTCTTCGGGGGCGAGGGTTCGAATCCCTCCCTCGTCACCATCTTTTTTGGATTTTTAATCATTGATGACCATTACATAATAGGTTCCCTTGACTGGACTGCTACAAATCACCCATCGACAACAATCCCGTACCCTGGCACAGTCGGCTGAGGTAACAGGAGCAAAGGGCGAGGTGGCCGAGTGGTCTAAGGCGCAGGATTAAGGCTCCTGTCTCTTCGGGGGCGAGGGTTCGAATCCCTCCCTCGTCACCATCTTTTTTTTTGTACTCTTCATTACATACCACGGTTGCCCTCCGCGCGGGGTAAGTGCATATCTGGTTGAAGAGCAGCGTCCAGTGCCTGAGGCCTCCACTGACATTTGCCCTTGATACGCTTATTAAACACACTCTGTTGCTTATACGGGTTCATTACAATAGAATTTATTTACACAACGGATTCATATAGACATGGATGACACCAGCAATCTACAATTTTCTGAATCAAGCACCATAGTCCTTAGAATTGGGAATGTAGGACAAGGCTGGCTTATTGTCAATGGTGATTGCATCGTTCCCCCACCGATGCGCGGGTGGAGAAGGTGAGGTATTGCATAAGCGGAAGATCAGTGCGTACGAACGTACGCTCATGCCTCTCAATATCGGGAACCTGCCGGCTTTTTGATATCGATCGCAACAACACCAGGAGGTCGTCAATTTGAATCAAAAAAAATGAATGAAGACAGCACGGTGCAGCTAAGGCGTAACCCGAGTAAGCAAATGATAGCTCGCGGTCATATCAGTCGCCACGGCAAAGGAAAAGGATCATCGACGAGACTACACAAGCACAACCTCAACATGCGAAAGAACAGTACTTTGCAGCGAAGCCTGAGTTCGACATCGATAAATCAGGCTCAGACGCACCAATCCAGCGCAGCGACGCCATCAGCACAATCCACTGAGGCAACCCAATCACAATCTCGGGGAAGCAAAACAAATCGGTTTAAGGCCAATGCTCCGATCGGTGTATCATCCGGAAATAGTTATACCACTCACCGCCATCGCGGTCTTAATAGTGGACTCTCTAGTATTGGTCAATCATATCGAAAGAGTGTGATTCAATTAGAAAGAGAAGATGACGACGACGACGAGGATACATACGACAATAATGACTTCGAAGACCTAGAAGAAGATAGCGACCCTGACGATTCACAGTCTGGGAAATCTTCGCCAGATCGCTCTGATCATTTAAATATCGGAATCCAGCCGGTTGAGCCGACCCCGCCAAAACTCTCAGAAGAAACCGTGGTTTCTGTCAGCAGTTTCGCCGATATGGCCTCAGCCTTAAAAGGTGCTCGAGATAAATCCGGATTCGTTGGCAGTGACGATCTCATATCAACAGCGGTGAACAGGTCCAAAAACTTTGGCGAAATGGCACAGATGGTCCAAGGATGGAATACAACAAAGCGGGGATCGCTGACGCCGAACCCCAATGGCTTAGGAACAAATCGCAAGGTCTCTGGAAAGAATAGCCGAAGCAATGCCAGCCCAGGCGATGAGGACCCGCGAGAATTCGAAAAGGTCTTCAGGGAATACACCAACACTAGAGTTATCAACAATCCGGTGATTAATTCACTCTATCGATTATTCAAGGCAAACGAATCCATGCCAAAATCAACGAATAGACCTTCCCCTGCATTTTCAGTATCATCTGGGAATGGAGGCGCTAACACCTCCACAAACACGGATCAGACTAGTAAGAAACACTCTAATAGGCTGCAGTTACGATCGGGTAAGAAGGTTAATCCATTAGTGGCTACCACTGCCAATCAAATGTCTGATTTCTCTGAAAGAGGCAACTTCTTCCCCGATAAATATTCCAATTCTCAAAACCACGGGGTGATAGAAAGTGTGTCTACCTACACTCTAAACAAAATGTGGCAATCCGGCTGGATAGATACGGAGTCGGATAGCAAAGATGCTACTTCATTTGAGACTACTGACAGTCCTAGCGACGGCAATGGCATCCATGGACAAGCGTTGCGCGTGCAACAACAGCTAGCTAACACCCGCGATAGACATAATGGCCCATCAGCAATAAAACTCTCATAGCATTATACATATAACCAAAACTAATAATTTTTTGCTCTACATTGAGGCCACTCAACAGTTCATATCAAGATGATCGATTAGATCAAAACTGCCCAACCGCGGTTGTTGCATTCTTCAAGCGCCTGCATAACATGCTTACGTTGCATAATAACCAGCTTACATGAGGTGACGAGGCTGGAAATCCCCATCGTGTTTGGGGACCATACGTAACGAATTATATAATAAGCAACGTAAGCTACCCGCATTGGTGTGGATTTCAGTGACGTAAATGCAATCGCATTTGTAAACCTTAACTCCGTCGTATACAATAGCCAATATTGCAAGTTGCTTAAAACAAGCAATATATTGAATGCCTTAGACTAATAAGAAGTGAAATTATTTTGGCGTAGGCATGAGCGATAGTTTGAATAGAATCCCTCAATAACCGCTTATTTCCTGGTCGTACTGTATAAGATTATCGTACTGTTATTTTTTTTTCATTTCTTTTTACTTGAGCAAACAACACAATAGACCGCATGGGCAATGCATATAACCCTGATGCCAAGACGCACTCTGGCAAAAAATAGGCCCTTGGAGTAGCTAGGCACAGGTAACGGACAAAGACGCCTAGCAAATTTTTATTCTAAACTCAAGCAAGCCACGTTATTTTGCCGACTTGCACATTTTGTTCGCCTAGCTCAATTTTTTTTACGGATAATGAAAACCCTAATGCGGTGAAACCCTTTTCATCGATTGTTTGTCATAGCGGTTGCTGCGCTCCTTCAAATGATAGCTTCTATAACCGCTCGATATAGCTGGTGTGAGGTATAGCATATGAAAGCGTCATAATGTATTGAGTAACTTACTATGTACACAAATCATCTTTATCTTAGTCGACTAAGTTCCACATTCTACCGTCGTATTTCCTGCCCGTTTGTTCGAACGGCATACTTGCCATCTTAGCGCCCATGCACCACACGCCCTAAACCTTACCGCAGTATTTTTCCGGGGATAAATACAAAACAGCCTTAACGGTTGGTTTGGGGTAAACCTTTCTTCGAACTATACTTTTCTTGTCAAAATGAAGTTGGGGGCCTCAGCGGATGCCGACTGGTCGCATTTAGATAGCCCTCAGGGGCGTGTGGCCGGTGGTAAATATCTCGAAAATATTGCTGAAGAGTCCACTGCTGAAGAGGAGCACAGGCCGCTCCAAAAGGTCGAGGCAGACTTGCCTATGACGTTGACTGATTCAGTTATCAACGAAGGCAAAGAGTGGGTGGTTCTCGAGTTCGCTGAAAAGGATCCTGAGGATCCTTTCAATTGGTCGCCCACGCGGAAGTGGTTTATCACGTTCATCCTCTGCGCTATGACCCTTTTCATTGGTCTTGCTACAACCGCATACAGTACGGGTATCCCCTATATGATGGCCCACTTCCATCATAAGGCCTTCTTTGGACAGTTTGGCTTGTTCGCATTCAACCAGACTTGTGCCATTGCTCCTTTGTTCTTGGCCCCGTTTGCTGAATTGGTTGGCCGCCGTGTCATCTATGTCGGCGGATACCTTGGCTTTGCTCTTTGTTTCATTGGTCTTGCTTTGGGCAAGAACCTGGGAACTATCATTGTTATGCGTGCTCTTCTAGGTCTTTTTGGCTGCATCGGTACCATTTTGGTCGGTGGTACTTTCGATGATATGTTCCGTCCTGAGGAACGTGCTATTCCCATGGCCATTTTCGCATGGGTTGCCATTCTCGGTACCGTGGGTGCTCCGATTTACTCTGGTTTCATTGATGAGACCATCGGCTGGCGCTGGACTGAAGGTATTCAGGGCCTGTCGAATGTGCCGTTGCTAATCATCTGTGTGTTTGGCCTTACCGAAACTCGTGGTTCTGTGACTCTACACAAGCGTGCCAAGATCCTTCGTAAGGATACTGGTGATGAGCGCTGGGTTGCCAAAGAGGAGCTTGAGGCCCCTGGCTTGAAGCAAATGTTGTACAACTCTTCAGTGAAGGCTGGACACATGTTGGTCACCGAGCCGGTAGTTTTCTTCTTCGGCCTTTGGATCTCTTTCGCTTGGTTCCTGACATTTTTGTTCTTGTCGGTCATTCCGATCACATACGGTGAGAAGAAGGGATGGAGCCACGGGGTTTCTGGGCTGCCTTACATTGCACTAGTTATCGGTGTGACTCTTGCATTCTTCGCTAATTTCTTGCAGATCTGGAAGTACAACCAGCTTCGTAGAAAGGCTGGCTATAGCATTGCCCCTGAGCACCGTCTCTATGGTGCCATGTGTGGTTCCATTTTCCTCCCTATTGGACTTTTCATTTACAGTTTCACCCAGTACAAGTTCTTGCATTGGATTGGTCCCTGTATTGGTCTTGGCTGTATTGCTTTTGGTATTTTCTTCATCTTTGAGTCCTGTTACTCATTTACCTCGGACTGCTACGGCCCTAGCGCCTCGTCCGCCATCGCTGGCCAAGGCTTCATGCGTAATACCCTTGGTGCAGTTTCCCCACTATTCGCTTCTCAATTTTTCCACAACGTGGGCAGCCAGTTTGCTGGTTTGATCTTGGCCTGCATTGCTGTCGCATTGACTACCTTGCCGTTCATTTTGTTCAAGTTCGGTCCTCAAATTCGTGGTTGGTCTAGCCGTGCCATTGTGTATGAGGAGGACAAGAAGTATACCAACGTTCAGAAGAAGAGCACCAAGAAGGAGGAAAAGGAAAAGAAGAAGAACGGTATCATAGAGAACAAGGCCGCACCCACCGATTGGCAGGTGGAGGGTGCGAACAGCGCTGATGAGGAAAGCTTGGGTGAGGAAAGCAAGAAGAATGTTGAAATCTCTTAAGATAGTCTTCTCATTGTAAAGAGTACTGCTTCATTGTGTCAAGCACATTACGCTAGAGAGGTACACGAATGTTAATTATAAGTACTAAAATCCTTAATACCTCGTAACATATCATTGAGTTGAACTGAGATCAAATTTGTAGCATTAATCATCCGATTACTCGATCAAATCAAATGCATTAGCTGGGTATATACTGAGATCCGTTAAGTGTAGCGTAATCAGATCTTACAGGCGGAATAAACGTTGGACAGTTAAGGGTCCGGATGTAGCCGTGTTGGAAACAGAATGGCATAGCACGGACACTGGATTATTATGATGGGCGAACCGGTGCGTTGATCGGTGGATCCTAGGGTACTGAGGTGGAATGGCCTGGAGCCACGGAAAGCCACCATGATCCTCTGCTCTTGGTCGCTGCGCCGACCGGATTGGCTGTGGAATGAGGGTCAGGGTGGATGTAGCTTTCCCCGGATCAGGTGGCCATGCTTGCATAGAGACAGCGGGGGAGGCTCCACGCGGGCTATTTAAGTACTTCACCAACGACCCCCCGCATCGACAACTACTCCCACCACATTCTCTTTGCGGAATTTAGCGGTATACACGCAAAATGACCTCTAACTACGACGTCGAAACCGACATTGTCACTCTGACACGCTTTATCATCCAAAGTCAACACTTGTACAGCGATGCCACAGGTGATTTCACGCTGCTTCTGAATTCTCTACAATTTGCGTTTAAGCACATTGCTTACAACATTCGACGATCAACTTTGGTAAACCTGATGGGACTTTCCGGCACTGCTAATAGTACTGGTGACGATCAGAAGAAGTTGGACGTTATTGGTGATGATATCTTCATCAATACTATGAAGGCCTCCGATAAAGTTAAGTTGATTGTTTCTGAAGAGCAAGAAGAGCTGATTTATCTCTCTGGTAATGGTCGGTACGCCGTTGTCTGTGATCCCATAGACGGGTCCTCCAATCTGGACGCTGGTGTTTCCGTCGGTACCATTTTCGGCATCTACCGACTTCGTGAGGGCTCTAAAGGGACCGTAGATGATGTTCTGCGTCCTGGAAATGAGCTTGTAGCGGCAGGTTATACGATGTATGGTGCTTCGGCCAATCTTGTACTGACCGTTGGCCAGGAAGTTCATGGTTTCACGCTGGATGACACTTTGGGTGAGTTCATCTTGACGCATCCGAACTTGAGGGTCCCCGAAAAGCGCAGCATCTATTCTGTGAACGAGGGTAATTCTGTTTACTGGAATGATAAGGCTCGTGCGTACTTCCACTCCTTGAAGTTCCCAGAGGAAGGAAAGCCGTACTCTGCTCGTTATATTGGTTCCATGGTTGCTGATATGCACCGGACAATTCTTTATGGAGGTATTTTTGCTTACCCTGCTGACGAGAAGTCGAAGAAAGGGAAGCTGAGATTGCTTTATGAGGGCTTCCCTATGGCCATGATCATTGAAAAGGCGGGAGGTTTGGCTATAAACGATGATGGAGAGCGTATACTTGATCTATTGCCCACGCATATTCATGAAAGATCGGGAATCTGGTTAGGTAGCCGAGGCGAAGTTGAGAAGGCCCGATCATTTATCGCACCGAACAGCAAGTAAACAGAAGATCACGCACTAGGACAGGGTAGACTACGTTTCCTATGAATATTGATTGTATCTGGTTCGAAAAAGATTCATTTGCTGTCACTATATTTGATTTGTCATTATATTTGATTTATATAGAAATCCTATTTGATATACATGAAAATCTTACCATAATGGTCGTATTTACGAATGAGTTCTGGATTTAACAAGGGAGGTGCATCTGAGCAGCACCCTAACGGTGTTCTAGATGAGGGTCCACAACCCACTTTGTAATCACAATCATCACCAATTTCTCCACTATAGTCACGGTCAACTTCCACACAGTTATTACTAGATGCCCAGCCCAGAGGCAGTCTCGCTATATCGCAATCTGCTTCGCCAATCGGCGAAGTTCAGTGGTTATAACTTCCGCAACTATGCGTTTCGCCGTATAAGGGACGAGTTTGTGAAAAATAGATCAGAGACCGACGAAGCAAAGATTCGCCACATGATTTCCGAAGGAGAAAAATCGCTGGCGCTTATCACCCGGCAGGGAACTATAAGCCAGATGTACGCCATGCCTGATCTTGTTGTTGAGAAATGAGCTGACCAACGGCTAAAGATTGCAGGTGTTGTTTCCGACCATTTTACAAGGGCTGACCGGCATAATGGTTATACCCCCATTCTGTCAGCCCGAAGAAACTTAGACATAAAAAACCCTCGTGGTAAAGAATTCCATGGGAAGGGCTCATACCGAATGAGTATCAAGCATAGAGGGTGGCGACGGGCATTTGCCACCCCATTGCGAACCATTTCTTGGTTCAGTTCAAAGCCTCACTTCGAAGGTTTGTCAGTCTAATTTAACTAGTTTTTATGTACATCAGAAGTTCAGATACGTGCTGGTAACATCAACAACCCGCTTGCCACGCTTGGCTGCGATCTCGTCGATGAGAACCTGGCGGCCTGTAAGAGCCTCGATCGTAGCCTTGGCAACGTTCATGGGGTTGCGAGAGCCGTACACGTTACCTACCAAATCCTTGATACCGGCGATCTTGCAGATATCGTAGATGACCCTGTTCACCCGCAGACCGGACCCGGGACGTGCTGCCCGAAGTTGGATGTGCACGGCACCCTTTTTGATGTCAACGTTACCGTAAATCGTGCGTTCCTTGAAACGCGGAATATACATGATATTTTTAGCCGCTTGCCAGTGAGCATCTCTCAAAGCTCCACCGGGATCCTGGCTCTTACCCTGGCCAATGCCAATGTGGCCGTTGCCATCACCGACCACTGCCAGGGCATACATGCTGCGCTTCTTGCCGGTGCTGACCATGTTGACTACTCGTTTGCGCAGCAGCAGCTTAACGCGAAGCTTCGACAAGAACTCTGTGCGAAGGCCGGTGCTCTTTTCCAGGTTTGTGAGGTTGATAGCGGTGTGAGAAAAGGAGGACATGACATCATCGGCCTGGCGAAGATCACGCGGAGCACGCTGGGGGACCGGCTGGCGGGGTTGAGACTTGTCCACCCACTCTCCTTGCGCGTGATCAAAAAGAGCATCGTACTCGGCGTAGTCATCGGCATAATGCGTGGCAAACAGACTGGGCTTTTCGATGGTTCTCTTAAGCATGTCTGGCGTGGTAACTGCTTCGGCCGCAAGAATGGACGATAAAAGATGCTCAGGATAGTATTTCTTGAGATTGGCAATGTGCTCGTCGCGAGCCTTCTTCGCCTCCTCGGAAGGTCCCGAGGGGCCCGGGGGACCCGAAGTGCTCGACTGAGCATATGTTCGCACATTAGAGAAGCATAGTCTTGAGCTCAGGCGCAGGGCCCCTTGAGTTTTGGGCCAACCGGCCTTAAAAGCTAGCATACTTCTCTGGAAGGATGCTCTCGGGTGCGAAATTTCATAGGTGCTAAATGTGGTGATGATCTCGGTGGGCCAGGGATGGGATAACGGTATATGGTATCCCTGATAAATTGGAGCCCAGCATAAGTGTGACTTTCGGGCCCGGATTTAGGCCCTTACCCCCACGACCAGAAAAAAAGATAGCTGCATCGGTGGTGTACACATAATTCCGTTTGGCCGCTCGATATTCGTTAATTGACGAGTCACTCCTGGCAGCAAAATGGCTCCTAACGGATATGAACCTGTAAAACAAAAGAAGGATGTCGATCTTGATGGAAAGGAGGTCTACCTAGCACAGATACCGGCCGACTTCGACATCAAGAAGGCCGTTATCAAGTCGGACACTGAGGTTATGTACAATGGGACTCCGTACTTTATGATGTCCTCGACCCCGTTATCCAATTGTGATATACTCACTGCTTCCAAAGATGGAAAGTTAAGACCGTCATCTACCAGGCTCACCGGTCTATTGGCATTCACAAAGCAAGTCCCCAAGCTCAAAATAGATCACGAAAAAGAAGCGCAACCTAAGCCACTAGTGGAACAAAAAGACAATCTTCGCATGAGACATTTCCCCACTGGTTATGGGCCGAAGTCCTACGGAATCAGCACCTCACTCTCCAAGCCTGCGAAGAAGCGTGCAGAGGAGCAGACCGAAGGGGAGAAGGACGTAAGTCAACATGATGGTGATGAATCAAAACCGCAGAAGAAAAAGCATAAGAAGGACAAAACTGAAAAGTCCGAGAAAAAGAAGAAGTCGGATAAAAAATCCAAGTCTAGTTGACCCCAGGATAATTACGTAGGAATGATGTTAAATTTCTCAATATCGGTCTTGCCGGTCGTCACGTCCCGTTGGGTAAACGTTAGGCTACCGTTTTCTTCGATAAGAATCACAGTTTGTGTACGGGTTCCGTATCTGGCTCCGTCGCCAAGCTCACATGCAGGTACAAATACATGCTTTCGCAACTCAGTTTTGCTCTCAGGAGGAGTTTGCTGACTATAAGAGAGTATATTTAGTCCGCTATGGACAAGATCTTCCTGATTGTCGGTGGTGAGCAAAGATGGGAACAGGGTCATGACATCGGACACCTTAGTCCAAGAATCATCTTTATAGCTGCCATTGGATAGCGCAACGGTTTGATCCTGTTGGGGCAAGTCACTCTCATAGTTGGACACGAATTCGTAATGAACCTTGTACGTGCCCTCGGGCAATGGTGAAGTTGCTCCTACCAGCAAAGTGAAGCCGCCGGATTCACGGAGAAATTCCTGGTGGGTCTTCTGTAACCATGTAATCCATGCATGAGGGGACAAATTGGACTCTAAATATAGCTTGGGCATGATCCCACGGGACAACTTGGCTACTTTATTTTCATCCTCATAGGCATTGACTAGTACAGCAAACCTACCAGTTCTTGTGACTCCGATCCATGTTCCCCGGGTCTGGGCGCCCAGGTCTTGTGGGGCGTAAATGTTGGTTCCTTCCCACCAATGAGCGGCTGCAGTAGGTCGTTCCAGGACTTCGTCTCTATTATCAATGAGAATGAGAGGACTAGGCTGGGTTAGTTATCTGTGTAAACAGAATACACGAAGAAGTGAGCGAATAAACTTACAATTTCTTGTGGGCTGAACTCACCGCGAATATACACATGCTTCACTGTTTGCAAAAGTTACGAATCAGCCGACGAAACTCGTGTGCGAATGTATTTTTTTGGGACCAAGTTCAGGGCAGGACTGCATGTACAGGTAGTGTGGGGGTGGATGTAGGGGTACCTGAAACAAGCACTAATTGTTATCGGTTAGCCGCTGTGAAAACGGACTGAGGTGAAGGGGTGAAGGGTTTGATATCGTATCCATATTAAAAAGACGATAAATGCTAGGCTAATTAGATAAGATTTAGGAAAAGTCCTTGAGTAGACCCTTCATATGCGTATTGGTAATCTTGCTGCGGGGAGCCCGACGCTTGGGCTTCTTCTCAGCAGCTTTTGGTTCCCGCTTAATTTTGCTGGGGTCGATACTAGATGGTTTGAGTCCTACTTTCTCCAATTGACCCGGTAGATCATTGGCGGATGGGACTCGCGCCGATTGCCATAGACT
The DNA here is from genome assembly GCA_030555655.1 of Starmerella floris. Taxonomy (NCBI): domain Eukaryota; kingdom Fungi; phylum Ascomycota; class Dipodascomycetes; order Dipodascales; family Trichomonascaceae; genus Starmerella; species Starmerella floris. Next base: position 189,968 of record JANIWM010000004.1, read on the forward strand.
GACAAATTTTGGGTTGACCTTGCCAATTGGCCCGCCCTTGTTGGGCCATATCAGCCGAGGTGAGTTATCCTTGCGGTGCCTCAGCACTATAATTTTTTGCTCACTTTCCAGGTTGGCAATCGTCGGCAGAGCACCACTCCAGCCATCCTTGAGGTCCCGGACGGGTAAGCCTTGGAAAGTCACCATATTGTTCAAATATCTTAATAGATCATCACCAGAATAAATCCCCAATTTTGACACATAAAATACACTGTCCCCCTTCACCCTCAAATGGGGGTTGTTCTTCAGAAGGGGCATTAGTGGCTCCACTGGAAAAGACAAGTAGCTCTGGAGATCTTCGAAGGTGACCGGCTTCTCCACACTTTTTAGATGCTCAATGGCGTGCAGAAACTGCGTATTCAGGTGAGTCCCCGATGTTGAGGTGACGGAGTGAGCAAATGCGGGTCGCAACTTCTTGGCGTCATTGGATGGGGGCTCCGCCGAGGGGTTAGTGGGCTCTTGGCTTTGAGTGACCGTGCGTTTCCCCAGCACCGGCGCATTGCGCATTCTGGCCTTGAAGGAATTAAGCTGATCATTCAACGACGGCATTTTTCAACAAAGAAAATGGGCCCACGAGATCCGCCGCTTCTGCACTCAGTGAGGCGACTGGTACAGAGGAGAGAGGTCTGAGAGTCTAGTTTGTAATCGTCACGCCTCAGAGCTTAGGGGCGACTCCGAGCCTGGCTACACAATAAAGTTATCACGTAAGATTACCATCAGCTGACCCGACCCTGGGTTGAGCTCAAGTGGAAATTCCTGCTCAAAAATTTGAGCATGTTAATAGTAGTTGGTTCGATTAGAACCGACTATCTATATTGACTTGGCCTCCGCACGTATCTTTTTTATGTGAAGAAAAGCACACTGAACTCACGTACTTTTCGGCCGGGGCATGTGTCAGAGATCGATAATCCTGCTTAAAACCATCGCCGCTCAGGCTGTCGCTTAGGCTGACTACCCATGACGTGGTGATGACCTGGTTTAAGAGACATTCGCATATTTAGGTAGATTATTGTGACAGAAGTACATAGTTGACAGGATTTCGTCCGGAATTGTGGCGGCAGTTGCCTCAGCCTTGGTGAGGCTGGCCGCGCCTGTTGGAACAGGTGACCCAGGGTCATCAACCAACCCCGCATTGAAGTACGCTTAGCCATCCCATATAATCGGCAATTATTTAACTTAAGATCCTCTGACGGCCTCTAATGGCGCTGAACTCGTGTGATATTGCGGATGGCATGCTTCTATGTGGTTATGATGAAGGCGGGGAGTTACACTACGTCAATCAGCAATCAGCTCACGCAGTAGAAACTGTTAGCGGTCCTGCTTACACCGTCGAGTTCGCGGCAAAGAGCGATCCTCGACCCGCGGTGCCATTCCACTACATAGACGGTGTCCCCAAGGGATCAGTGCTTGTTTTGGCAACCTCTCCAGACTGCCAGCTCACTGTGAGCCCATACACGTCGATCCGACAATCGCTGTACGGTGGACTGATGTCCACTCGTGCGCAATTGCTCGGTGCAAAGGGAACTGTAGTGCTGGGTCTGATCCGGGATCTCAGAGAGCATCAATATCTGAACTATCCCGTGTTTTCGTATGGACTGGGGAGCTGTGCGGCGAACAAGACGACGAAAGTCGTGGCCGTCAACCACCCCTTGACAATAGCTGCGCAGTCCCCTACTGACAAGACGCGGATAATCAACCCGGGCGACATGATCTACGCTGATGTCAACGGTGTAGTTGCTGTGCCAATTCACCTTCACGAAGAGGTGATACGTAGGGCTACGCTCAGATCCCAGGCAAACGCTAAAACCACCGAGGATTTGTTATCCGGGTCGCAGTTGCAACCATCACAGAAAAAACGACGCGAGGAATATTTATAGTACGCAACTAGTGGGTACACACCACTCCTATGAGATTACTATATTCAGACATACTTTATATAACGGGGATGGGCCGCGGAAAATTAGTGTATCTATCTAATGAGCGGCCTCGGTTGGCATCTGATTGGCGGCATCGGCCCGTGCTTGTGCTTGCGCGGCAGCAGCGGCGGCTCCCGACGCAAAGTCCTTGCGTAGTTTCTTGGCCTTTTTCGCATTAGCAGCAGCCACCAAGCCCTCGAAAAACTGCATCTCTTCGGCCTCTTCCTTGCTGCGCTCAGTGGTCTTGAACACCTGGCCCATTATTTTTAGACCATGCGCTCGTTCCACGCGTTTGGCCAGCGGCACCGCCTTATCATGCAGCACTTTATCACACACAACCCGCAGAATGCCCTGGATTTCGAATCTCGAACCTATCCAGAGAGCACCCAGCATTTTTCCGAAAATGATCTGCTCCAGCTCGACTTGTTGCTCCGCGGTAACGGTGCCTTCTATCTCACTGGCGGTCTGGACATAACTCTGGGCTTCCATTGTCGCAGATACCGCATCGAAAACATCACGAACCATGGTTCCAGCTTCCTTTATCTTGCCAAACATCCCACCAAATCCGAACATTTTCTGGGACTTTAGGAACAACGAAGCCCGGGTGTAGTAAACAGTTCCAATAACGTGCAGTAAGTCCAGGCCGAACGATTCCATCTTTAGATTGTTGGCCTCTTCTTCTAGCTTCGCGACGTAATTATTAGCGAACTCAGCACTTTTACTCGTCTCTGTGTAAACACTGAGCTTCTCCACCAAAATCTTGGTGAGTTCATCAATCCGGCGCTCCCGGGTCTCGCGGTTTTCCTTATCTAGCTTTTCCAATGCCGCCTTCCGCTTCTGTTTGGCGGCATTCTTCGCTTCCTTCTCGGCCAGGGTGCTACTGATGGTGGCGGAGTTGGCGCCACTCTTGGTCCGGTTGGGGCCCAAGTGGAAATGATGACCGTGATGATGCTCAGTGCTTTGGCCATCATGTAAATGTAGAAGCCTGATTTTTGAGTCCGGAGTCGCGGCGGTGGGGCCGGCATCAGGCGGGGTGGCGCTGGTGTTACCGGAAGCACCGGAGGATGACGCCGCCGAAGCCGCCGTCTCCGCTTTGGCTTTATTAACCTCCTCTTCCTCTTCTTCCTCGAGCTCGCCTAGTTGGGCCATCTCCTTCATGATACTAATCTCACCAATGTAGCTCGCAAACGCACCACCGCCGAAAATGCTCGTGGCCAAGGCCACAGGGTCTTCGAAGCCCTCAGCTGGCTTAGCCCCGTCTTTACCCAGCTCGTCATACCTTGCCCGAAGATCGTGGTCGATGAGAACCTGATAGGCTTCCGACACTGCCTGAAATTTCTCCTGGGCTTGTGGATCATCCGGATTTTTGTCCGGGTGCGTTTTAATCGCCATTTTGCGGTATGCCCGCTTGATTTCATTATCAGTGGCGGTGGGAGACACCCCTAAAGTATCATAGTACTCCGTTTCCTTCGGCATGCTCAGACACAATGGACAATTGGAGCGGGCACACCCTCGATTGTGGTGACAAATGACAGTGTTTAGTCTGTCACTTACTGAATGTGGCTAACGGTGGGCAAACGTGGTGGGACTGATCCACTCGATCCAGCATAGCCGTTTACCGATCACGTGTTTGCATACCCGCTTAGGAAATGTGCCTAGAAATGCGAATTTGTAGGCGCAGCGAGAACTTTTTTATTTGACAAGGTTTTTTGGCATCTGTAATAACTGACGCCTGAAGAAAAGTCTAAGGTTGGCGCCGTTTAAGCTGAAGTTTTTGCAATTCCCGTAGATTCGACCTAATCGAATACCACCACCAGCATCAGTGATGCATCTGCGCCATCCAAATTATTATATAAGCAGATGAGGAGCAACAAGATCCAATTTCGGTATTGCTTGATCAACAACATTTTCGCAAGTTTTAACACATGTCTAGCCCCATTGAGCTCATTGGAAGTAGCCTTGGCACATTTGCAGGCATTGTGTACCAGTTCACGGCCACAATTAACAGTCTGTCGGGCGATGGTGCCTTGCTGCCCAAAGCTGTGGGAACTGTCTTGGTTTTGTATATCAGCTATAGAATTTTGAAGCAAATGTGGGGATTACTTGTTTTCCTCTTTAAGCTGCTTGTGCTCTCGCTAGTAGCGATGCTGGCGCTTCGCGCATATGAGCTTGGCTTTGATGGGAGCGTGGAAGCTGTTAAGCAGTACGCAGCGTATCTCTACGATGCAAGCCAAAGTATTTTTGACAACTACAAACATGTGCTGAAGGCTTTTGACAAATATATGGAGTCCACTGCTCATGAAACGTGGCACCAATTGAAAGTGCGGGCCAATTTAGCAACTAACTAGACGACGTTCAGAACTATGTATTAACTAACCTATTTACTTTTTTACATAAATGTTAATCAGTGAGCTTTTTTTTTTTAGCCGAATTCGAACTCGCGGTGAGAACTTCCACGAAAAAAATCTATCTGGAAGAGAGCCCTTGTGCCCCTCTCTAATGAGATTGCTTATCAACTTTTATCTAATTTATTAATGAGAATTCCCCCTTATCACCGGACGGAATATGCCTTATGTGGGTTAACTGTGAACGAGGTGACCACCACTTTTCATTGTTGCAGGAAGTAGCATAATCGATGAGAGCCAGTATATATTGCTTCAATCCAGAATATCGTGAATAAAATTTGTCATGAGTTTTTTTTTGTTTGATTTTTGATTTATTTTCTTTCGATTTTTAGCATTTGGTCTATCCTTTCACTGATGTATTAGGTTTCAAGGGGTATAAGCCATATTTTCGCCTGTAATCTTAGCCTCTGTCGCCCAATGTGCAGAGAATTCGCTAACCCCGTGGGGTGGCTTTCAGTGTGGCCGCCAACTCCATGTGGCGTCGTCAGGTGAAAGCGCTGTTACGCATGTCTAGAGAGGGGCGCATTCTCGCCGTCATCCTCAACGGTCAAACGGCAGCCCGGACTGCAGAGGAGATGTGATTATACACCTAACCCTGATAAGCACGTCATCATTACAAGCCTTTAGCTATCAGCCTACTCCCTGTATTATCCCAGCAACCCTCGAAGAGCCTGGAATTGCCCCGACCGTTGAGAACGGGTTGATCTGTATTAGTGGACCCACAACCCAGTTGAGGAAGGCCTAGACCAATTACTAACAGGCAACCCTCCCCATGGCTGACTGCCAGCATATATATATAGGGACCTGTACGGCACACTTCATGCTTCCCCGCTATAAAGTAACTTCATTACTTTCCAAAACCCTCAGTTCGAAAGCCCCTCTAAAGAACTACTCCCTCTTGAACACTAAAATGGTCCACACTGTCAGCTCTGCTCAGGAATTCAAGTCCTCCATCGCCGAGGGCCTCGTCGTTGTCGACTTCTTCGCGACCTGGTGCGGTCCGTGCAAGATGGTTGCTCCCTTGCTTGAGAAGCTCGAGCCTCAGTACTCCAACATCAAGTTCTTGAAGATCGATATTGAGGAGGTGCCGGAGATCGCTTCTCAGTACCAGGTCTCGGCCGTTCCCACTTTCCTGTTTTTCAAGGACGGCAAGGAGGTCGACGTTGTCAAGGGTGCTGCTCCTGCGAAGATCAAGGAGGCCCTTGACAAGCTGAATTAAATGTGACTTGCATGTTGATATAAGATTAACGTAACATTAATGTCTTTTTAGTACTCTGCGTACAGATATAATCGCTAAGTCGAGCTTTCTATATATGCACAATTTTGAGGTCCAACTTAGTATTAGTTGACTCCGTCGATTTACTGTGACTGGAATCCTTTTCGTTGTCAGGAACTATAGCTTTAGGCTTGTGTTTTTTTGCTCTCACTCGTTCCTTCTTCGCATTGCGCCGCTCTTTGGCGGCTAGCTTTTTGTCCTGTATAGACCCTGGCGCAGCCGTGGGTGATGGCTCTGATTTATCACTCATAGAATTCTGCTGCACTGTTTTCTCATTTTTCGGCGGTTCTTCAGCCTTTGCCTTACATGCAGTTGAGCTTGACTGGGCTTGGTTCCCCGATTCATTCGCCTCTGGTAAGCTGCCTTTAGGAACCTCAGGCTCACGGTACTCCGCCATCAACAGGTCCTCTATAACAAGGTCGTAATCCTTGGTTTTTAGCATCTCAATAACCTTATCTTCTTGAGCATCCGGAACGCTGCTCATAACAATATTCACTTTCCAGGCGGGAATGTCATCAGAATCGGTAGTGGAACCAACGTCAATATTAGCCAAGGCGGAATCATTGAGCGCAATGTCCAGATGAACTGGACCGGTGCGCGGTCCTCCTATTTGCCGAACACTAGAGTAATGCTCCCAGCTGTGATACGCAATGTGAACGGCTCCTTTCAATTCGGCTTTAGATCTGCCTTCCGGCTGTACCACATAGAGATTCTCGCTTTGGTAGATAACTACCTGTTTGCCGTAAACAGCTGCAAACCCCACAATTTCGATGTGTCCTCCGTATACGCCATCCTGCGACAGGCGAGAAATATATTGCTCAAATGTTTCACCATACTCGCCAATAAACGCTGCGAAGTGGTCAGCATTCTCCTTGACATATGTCACGACCGCTTGACGGATTTCGTAGTGCTTTGATTCGTCACCATGTATTTGATCGCTCAATGCTCTAAATAGACAATTGCCGTCCCCTTTCGTTGCTGACGCATAGAGATTGAGACCATCTAGTATAGGGAATTCACTATGGTTGAGCCGTTGACCTTTTTTACCCATTCACCATACGATCCTTTCTAGATTGTTTAGCGCGACCGCAGCTGAAAGGGTGGTAGTGGTAGTCCGCTCAACAAAGGTTTCTTTCGACAGTCATGGTTAGTAAGCACTGCATCTCACGCACCATGCACCTCTATGAAATGAATAAATTTACCTGGAAATTAATGCAAATTTAGAAGTCGTATCAATATGATTAGACAACTTCCGAGCTCTCGAAAACTCTGCTCTTCTATTTAATCAAAATGTAATTAGTTATGTCTGATTTCATGTTTACAATTGAGTCTATTATAATCTCGGCTGTCGTATGCCGATTATGGGATTATGTACAGCTCATTCGATCAACGCCATCCATCGTGCTCTGCTTATTATGCATCTATATATTATAGGGGATATAATCACGCCGAAAGGCATGCCTCGGCTAGCCGTCTAAGATTAGATCAAAGTTGACCCTTCTCATGATACGAGGAAGTATCCCAAACTATACAAGTAAAACCACCAAAATGCTTTCGCTCCGAAATTTATTGTCTAGTAACGCTCGAAAAGCATGAACCACTCACGAGACACCGCCAGACGGAGGGTACCATGTTTATGCAATATGTATGCAGATGTCCGCATAGTATTTGAAACTCTACTCTTTTAAGCTCTTGACGACCGAAGATTGTACTTCAGAAGAAAACTTAATGTGAGGGAGAATCAATGTCGTTTAATGAAAACATTTTATTCATATACCACCAAAACCCCATCTTTGGAAATCGTGCAACGGAGACGCCAGCGGACAGTATGAGAGCATTCCATTTATTATGGGAGTTTCTGATATTTGTCTTGCCCTTAGTGGCTGTATCTCATGCACAGAAGGTAGGAGTGAAAAGTGACATTGGTTTTGCTTGTTTCAACTCAGCTCTAAATTGGAACTTCGGCTGTCCGAACGAACTTTTACCGTATGACTGCCGCTGCACAAAAGACGATTTCCTCACCACAGCTATGAACTGTGTCTCCGACAACGCCGAGGATATGGATCATCTCGCAGGTGGCTGGTGGTACATTCGCGACCAATGTCATTACTGGGGAGCTAGAACTATGAGTTTGGAGGAAATGGGTAGAATATATGCCAGCAACAAAGAGAAGCTCATCAATCCAGACACTATCAACTCCTCTGTTCTTGCTGTTTCTGGTCCAATTGACGTACCAGCTACTTTATTTTCAGAACAACTCGTTGGGGCGCGAGATACCAAATATCATTATAATGTTGGGAATGGCCTCGCATGGGGCATTTTCGGATACTGGATGCTCATATTGATAGGTGGCGTGGTGACGAATGCAATCCGGATAATTTGTCCAAACGTATACAACGTTTTTGGCGTTGGAAGGGTCACTAAGATAAGGAAATTCTTGACTTTGCCTGCATTAGCGGGTAAAAGTCATCACTCACCTCTTCGTCTGTCGAAATACGTTTCCGTGTTCATGCCCACTCGCGGTCAGAGTATTATCATCATTTGTTTGTTTGTGATAAATGTTGCTGTCATTGTTAGCTTCATCGACGTGGATGGCGACACTCCGCTTTCATTCATTAGCCAATCAGATAGGAAGCTACACTATCTCGCCAATAGAACGGGCATCGCAGCCGTTGCATACATACCGTTCATCGTTTTATTCGCATCTCGCAACAACATATTCATCATTCTCACGGGATGGTCCTACGATACGTTCATGACATATCATCGATGGAGTGCGAGGTTAATGGCTATACAAGCAATCGTCCACGCAGTGGCAATGTACTGGAGTTCTATTCAAGAGAATGTAGTTACCTTCAAATGGGAACGTATCCACAACTGGCGTGGTGGAAACCTGGCTGTGTACATGGTCGTTATTATGCTCATCATGGCTATGCGAAGAATCAGATCCCGAGTCTATGAACTTTTCAAAATGACACACATAGTCATGTTCCTTATTTTTATTATTTGTATGGTAATCCATCTCAGCGATTACGGTTGGCTAGCATGGCTCTACACTGCTCTGGCATTCTATGGTATAGAATGGGTTGGGCGCATCACTCGAATAGTTATGTCGGGTGGTATCCAAGAGGCGCGTTTCACTCTAGCCGAAGAAGGAATGTACAGAATCAATGTGCCTGGCAAGCACAGAAAGTGGGATGTAAAACCTGGTGCTTATGCGTACATCCGAATTCTAGACAAGAACATGTTCTGGCAGTCGCATCCTTTTTCCCTTTTTCAAGGCCCTCAGAGTCATGAGGATAACTCCATCGACTTCTGTTGTAAAGCTCAAATGGGGTCCACCAGATTGATGCTACAGAATCTCGTCGGTAGCGGAGGAAGATCTTTCCACAAGAAGGTTATGATCGAAGGGCCTTATGGGAATGAAAACTACGTTTCTGATTATGATTCCATTCTTCTTTTTGCGGGAGGAGTTGGCTTCACTGGCATGTACTCTTTTGCGTCGCATATCATTAAGCGCTTGAAGCCCCGCCAATATTTGTGCATGATCTGGGTTGTCAAAGATTGCGGGTCGTTGACCGCTTTCGAAACAGAAATCATGCATCTTACCCGCCAGGGTAAAGACATATGCAACTTCAGAATATTTGTCACGAAGCCTCAAGAATTTGAATTGGGCACTGTTGATCATCAGTGCTCCAGCCAACAAGACATTCGAATGGCAGAGGAGTTTGGAACCCACTTTCAAACCTCATCAAAAATTACATTGGTGGATAGCCACCAAGAGGTGTCTCAATTGTCCAGCCAAGTCAAAAATACTTCAAACACTAAAGTCTTAGAATATGACGGCGACAAATCCACGCCGGATGCATGTCATATAATCATGGATGGGGAGGTGCTCTTGAATGTGGATTACGGTCGACCCAACATTTCCGCTGAGGTATGTGATTTCATTCGAACGGCTAATGGAAGTCAAGCAATTTGTTCTTGTGGTCCGCCCAGGTTTGTTGATGCAATCCGTGATGGGATTGTGGAGAGTATCCTCGACTCAGAAGCTCGGGTCGACTATTTCGAAGACGCATTTTCCTGGTAACTTCCATAATTTTTATCATCTTTAAATACTATAAAAACTCTATGGCCACGAAAGAAAACCAGATAGAACATGCTAAGTAACGCCGACTAAGTCAAAAAACAATAGCCGATCCAAAAATGGTGAGTAAGGGATTCGAACCCTTGCGATCCTGAGATCAGGGGATTGCCTAAGGCTTCGAAAAGTTCTTAAGTCCACCGCATTAGACCACTCTGCCAACTCACCGTGCGAATGTAGCCCAGGCATATCGTGTAACCACAATAACGACTACACTACAATACGACATATCGCAATAAATGCCGTATGGATTTATTTATACTGAAGCTGAGCTTCATAAAGTTTGGCCGCCGAATAAAGTTTGGTCATCGAATGATCGAGTTCATCGTTAGGAGGCTTAAGACTTTATATGCCATCTCATGACGATTCTGTGAGGTATTTAGAGGTTGCTGTATATTGAACGATCCCTGGTCATGCCTGGTCCGTTAAAACACTCATTTGATTCACTCATATGATATGGATGTTTTTATAGTTCCGCTTCAATGAATGCAAGGGCAATAACAAGAAATTAAAATCGCGTGTGCGTTTCGTTTCTATGGTGACCCTCAAGTGTGGGCGTAATGTTTATGTTATGTCAGGTGACCGAAGATATTCTCAATCCAGCTACCTAGAGTTGTGACCGTTCTCAAGTGGTCTGTCAATGTTCGGTGCATCAAAACCTGCTGGCGGCGGCCTTTTCGGTCAGTCCTCAGGTAATAACCAACCAAGCACTGGTCTCTTTGGTGCAAAGCCACCGGCGCCTTCTGGTGGCGGTCTTTTTGGAAATTCGAACAATATAGGCCCTCGTCAATTCGGCCAACCTGCCCAGCCTTCCCAACAGCCCGCTGGTAACGCGTTTTCATTGGGTGGTTCTCAGCAGCAGCAGCAACCTCAACAGTCTGGTTTTGGAGGCACTAGCCTCTTCGGATCTAACAACAAGCCCACATTAGGAGGCAACACTACTTCCAACTCTTTATTGGGCTCACAAGCTCCGAACAATTCGAGCTCTTTGTTTGGCTCTCAGAATCAACAGCAACCTACACTCAATGTCACGGGGCAGAGCCAGCCTGCTGGACAGAGTTCATTTCAACAGCCTTTGGGGCAGCAGCAACAACAACAGCAGCAGCAGCAACCGATGATTACTCCGTTCACTCGCCCCAGTGATCTTCCCGAGGCTTTCCAGAAGGAGTTAGAAAACACAGATAATTACATCCGCCAACAGGAACAACTGAGCAAAGACCTATCGCATGTCATCCCTGATCATCAAGCTTTGGTAACTAGCATTCCCCGTGATGTGCAGCTCCTGCGATTTAAACTGACGAGTGCGAAAGAAACACTGATATTTGATGACGGTCAGCTTGCGAAACTCAAGCGGTTGGTGGACACCGACTTCGCCGATGCCGAGCTTTTGGCCGAGGTTACTAACCAGCCCCGTAAGTACGACCGCTTGATGCCTTATTTCCGTAAGGTTATTGAGCGCGAGCCGCAGATCGACCAGCTGGCTCTGGCAATGCGTGATGTACAACAAGCGGTGACTGCGGAGGAGTTTGGCAAACGTGTGACATATGACGATCAAGGTTTGCGTGCTCTTCCGGACGCCTTGAAGGAGGAGTATCTGTACTTCATGAGCCTTAGCGATCGCGTTGCCGAGCTGCATCGGCATATTAAGGACCGGGAGGAAGGTGAAACCGACGAAATGCAGATGTAATATAACCGTAACGTAAATGATATTTATCACCAAAGAGAAAAGGTGCGTCCGTTGTTCCCTTTGAGATTCGGGTCGTACCATAATACAATGAAGCACTTGTGGCACTTTGTTGAGTCTGAACAAAAAAATATATGAAACTATAAAAACTAACCAGCTAAGATTAGTGGGCCCGTCCATGGCCCACTTTTTGATTGTTGATGATTTAGATAAACTTGTCGTAAGCCAAGGCAAACGCGGCGTTGGTCCAACCAAAGCCGGTCTTCTCATTTCCCTGATTGCCATATTCGGCAAGAAGATCTTGCGGGTGGTCAACACCGGACACATCATATTTCTCGAACAACGCTCCATTGGTCTGTTGAGCAGCTTTGGCTACAGTACGCACCCACTTAGTAGCGAGACGCTTCGCATCCTCATGGAATCCGTATTTTTGAAGACCCTCCCACGCCAAAATCTGATGAGGTGCCCATCCAGCGGGATAGTCCCACTGCCGACCGGCGCCTTCGGTATTTGACGCAGCAGCCAAGCCACCATCAAGTTCCAACGCTTCTAAGCCTTTGTCGCGAATGCTTCTGGCCTGATCAGCCGAAGCTAATCCTGACCAGAGCGCCCAGAAGGTGGTCGCACTAACTACTGGAAAATGCTGAGCTTGAGCCCTAACATTATAGTCACAGAACACTCCAGCCTCTTCATTCCACAAGTATTTGTTGGCTGACTCCTTAGTGAGCTCTGCACGCTGTTTCCACCATTGGGCAGGTCGGGAGCCCTTGAAATCGTCGGGGTACAATGAGATGGCGCGGTAAATATCAGATTCGTATTTATACAACAAGCTGGCGAGGTCAATTGTGACCAAATCAGCGCAACAATTGACGAATCGGGTTGAAACATCGTGACCAGACTCACGCAAGGATCGGTCGTGAAGCAAGTAAGTGTCCAGCTCAGGTTCTCGGATCCATTTCCGGTTGTACCGATTGATGAACTCTGTGATGTTCAGGCCGTGCTTATCAGCAAACGGTTTCAGCACCGCATCAAAGTGGCCAGGCTCCGTCTCCGGAGGGATGCCGTATCCCTGCGCAACATATTTGTAGAGATTTGTGGTTGAGTCATAGCGGGGATCAGCCATCCAAAGCTGATCGTGTTCAGTGATGGCCGCATGGATCCAATTGACAAAATCAGCTTTCTCCTCTGGTGATTTCTCGGTCGCATTCGACTGATCATGGAGACGCCATGCCAAATCAGTCAAGAATGGGGGCTGACTTCGACCGAGATAATAGGGTCGATTGGCGTTAAGGATTTTGCCGTAATTGTGGATCTCGAAGGCAAACTGATCGGCAATTCCCTTGGCATATTCAGCCTGGTCATCATTGATCAGGCCCAAGGCGATGAAGTACGAATCCCAGCCGTAAAACTCGTTGAACCTGCCACCCGGTACGAGGTACTTGACCGGCTTTTCATCTTGAAAGGCGAGCCCCAGAATACCAGGTTGGTTACTAATTTTCTGAATAAAGTCATCGTCCTTGAAGCACTCCTTATTCGGCAGAATTTGAACGTTCTGACCTCCATTTGAGTAGTACTGCTTCTGGAACTCGGTCGTGTTGTCCGAGATTGGCAAGAAAATCGCCGGTTCCAGATCTGAATTCAGTTTGGAATCATAGAGCGTCTCTGCAGCCTTTTCTGTCGTTAATTCACGGACCAGTCGTGGCCAGAAGTCTGTCCGGATAGCGGATCTAATCTGGAGTTCCATGTGGCCGGGTAACTAGGGTAGCAGCCAAATTGCGGGGTTATCCGCAGCCGTTATGAACGCCCACCACCATCCCTTCAGGAATGCCGTACGACCGTTACGGGGGAGCCGCAGACCATAAAATAAGAACAAAAGAACACAGAGATAGTTAGATTTAAAGCAATATGCTCCAGAGGCTGGCAGAGCATGAATGAGAAGATATATAGTTACTGTAAGGTACTGATTTGAGGACTATTACCAAGTAATTCACGGTTGGAAGAGTCCGAGACTTTCTCACATGAAAGGAACTCGCTAGAATAAGATTCTTTGTTTTTCTTCTATTTATGGTTTTTTTTACTGCCCTGGGGTGATTTGTAGGTCGTCTTCGTCCCCATAGCTGGTGATGGGACAAATAAGAGGACGAATAGTTGCCTGTTCTTGTGTTTGATACTTGAGAGTTTTTCTGTCACACCACTACTCTGCACTCTCTGTCTCCATCACTTCCTTTCGACCATGTGTGGTGGTGTTCCTCGTGCGTGAATTAGGATCACCGTGTGCGTGACGCCGTGTGCTTCATATTAGCGTGATAAGGGGTGAGGGTAGATTTCTCCTGAGTATGGTGGATAACCACCCCAAAAGTGAAGACGCGAAAGCGCCGAATGCGCCGCCGAGCGCGGGCCTTGGACGCATGAACTCCAAGTTTCGACCGGGGAGAATCATTCCTGTTAACTTGCGAACTGTCAATACTGCCGAGTCTGAGAGCGTGGCGAACCTAGAACTCTCCCCGAAAAAGGGAGACTCGCGCCCTGGCAGTCGTGATGGAAGAGCGAGTTTTAGCAGACGCGATTCGTTCGGTTACGACGAAAGCGACGGCACGGTGAGCGAAGCTGGGTCGAAGTCACCCCCGAGTTTTGGCTCCAGCCACTCGGGTGCCAGTCAAAGCCAGGTCGGCAACGGATACTCTCACCAACAGTTTCCCAGCACTCATGATCACAGGCGAACGGCCTCATCAAATGAACGCATTCTAGAGTTACGCGGTCCCGGGAAACGGTCGTGGATGCCTTCGTCTCAGAGCACGGGAGCTAATGGACCATCTTTGATTGTGCGTCGACTACAAAAAACAAAGGAAAAACAATCACCTCAAGCGCTGGAGGAGAGTCAACTCGGACTCAGAGAGCTTCAACAAACATTTGCAGCTCGTCAGTCGAGCCTGGACCACGTAAACTGGGAGTTCTGGGCCATGCTCGTTGGGGATTATGACAACATCGCGCGAAACCAACCGGTTAAGCTCAAACAAGCTATTCAAAATGGGTTCCCGTCAGAGCTACGCGGCCTGCTCTGGCAAGTTATCTCATCCAGCAAATCCTCAGCGTTAGAACAACTATATTACTCCCTGATTCAAACGCAGGATGCCCCGTGCACCACTGCCATCAACAAAGATCTTGATCGTACGCCAATGGCAAAAAATGTCGATCATGATTCCTTGGCTCGGCTGCTTACCGCATATTCACTTTTTGACCCAGAGGTCGGTTACACACAAGGGATGGCCTTCATTGTTGTGCCGTTGTTGATGGAGCTCAGTGAGGCGGAGGCATTTTCGCTCTTCGTGCAACTCATGAAGACGTATGACTTCCGTTCTGTCTTCATGGCTGATATGCCGGGCTTGCACCTGAAACTTTACCAATTTGATCGCATGATCGAAGACACTTTGGAAAGTGTTCACACGCATTTAAAGCGTCAAGGCGTGCAGTCTAGTATGTATGCCTCACAGTGGTTTCTCACTATGTTTGCCTACCGGTTTCCCCCCAGCCTTGTTACTAGAATCTTTGATATCGTGATCGCTGAAGGAATGGAGGCACTGCTTCGCTTCGCGCTGTCGCTCATGCAAGCAGCAGCGCCAACAATTTTGGAACTGCATGGCCTGGACGAACTACTGCCTTTCCTTAAGGAGAAGATCTTTGATCGTTTTGAGGGCAGTGAGAATGAGTTGGTGAAACTGGCCAGCAACGTGGAACTGCTGCCGCAGGTTCTCTCCAAGTTCGAATTGGAGCATCAAGAACTTAACAGATTAGAAAAGGAAAGAATGGAGCAGATGGACACTTTACGGTCATCCAATGCTCGGTTGACCTTGCAGAATAAACAGCTCGAAGCTTCATTGGAATCTTTGAATTTGGAACATATCCAAATTGCCAATAAAATGGTTAGTTATGGCATGGAACTGTCTTCGTTGCGGGATGAAAATCATGATTTGAGCGAAAAGTTGAACGCTGTCTCTGGGAACCATGAGATGCTTGGTGACCTGACGGCAGAACTCAAGGCTAAGGATACAGAGATAGCGATACTTAAACGCGAAAACGAGGCTATGCAGCGGGAGCTGGCTCTGCTGAAAAAGTCTCAAGAAATATTGCATACTGCCGAGTTGGTCAAGAGCAATGAACATCTACGTGAAGTTAACAAACGCTATGAGTTGCAACTGGGATCTCTTCAGGAGTCTCTGGCGAGTGCATTAGAGGGACATTGACGTTCGCTCGAATCAAAACAGTTCGTGAGTTGTTCCTTCATCCTTGATCAACTGGAGGCAGTCATAACAATACCTCTCCAGCGCTACTCGAGCTGCTTGAGCATCTCATAGGAAAATGTATTACGAAACTAGTTCTAAATATCATAATTCAAGTGTGGACAAATACTCATAAGTTGGTATCTAATATAATCAATTACTGTTTAAAACTTCTCACGGTTGTGAGGGGCATTCCAGTCCACCGATGGCCCAATGGAAACAATGCCGAAGCGGTTGATCAAGTTGTGAGAGCGGAAGTAATGATCACGAATGTGCTTCAGACTAACGGTCTGGGACACATCACCCATTTGGTAGATTTCACGCATGAAACCGCTCAGGTTCGGGTAATCGCGATAAAGAGCCTTCTTATCACATTTGAAGTGAGTGGTGTAAACATGGTCGAAACGGACCAAAGTAGTCCACAACTTGATGTCGCTCAGTGTCAACTCCTTCCCGAGCAAGTATCTCTGCTTAGAAAGACGCTCCTCCAACTTATCCAAGGACTCGAAAAGAGGGTAAACGTTCTCATCATAAGCCTCCTGAGAAGTAGCAAAACCGCACTTGTACACACCGTTGTTGACAGTGTTATAAACCATGTCATCAAGAGCCTTGGTCTCGGCCGCATCAACGGTGGAAGGCAAGACATTCAACTTGCTAACGCCAGAGAACTCGTTGAAAGCCTCGTTGAAAATTTCACAAATCTCCTGAGACTCGTTGTTGACAATGGTCTTCTCCTTGGTGTCCCATAGAATAGGGACAGTCACGCGGCCAGTGTACTCAGGATCGGCCTTAGTATACAGCTGATGCGCGAACTCGAAGTTGTTCACAGGATCTCCGGTAACGCCGGGGTAATTAGTGTCGAAGGTCCAACCATTCTCCCACATGAGGGGGTTTACAACGTGAACAGGCACAATAGCGTCATCGAAACTGGTCTGGGGAGTCAGCTTGGTAAGGTCATTCACCTTACCAAAGAGACCCTTCAAAGATCCCAACACAAGAGTGCGGTGGGCCCAAGGACAGGCGAGCGAGACATACAAGTGATAACGCCCAGCTTCCGGAGCAAACCGGGTGCCGGGGGCAATTCGGTTGCGGAAAGAGGTGGTAGTACGCACGAAACGGCCACCTGTAGACTTGGTGTCGTACCAGACGTTGTGCCAAACACCGTTAACAAGCTGACCCATTTTTACAGAATAATATGCCTTTTCTAGTGCCTGTAAAGGAAGACGACAGAAGTACGCACTATTATGGGCAGCTCGCCACTATATATACTACTAGACAGCCGTTGAGTATGTAATAGCAAACGTGCATACAGGTAGGGGTATGTGTCATGTAGTAACCCGACTATATCCACGTGATTAACAGTTGACGTATCATTGAAGCCAATTTATCACGAGAAAAAGTGGAATTCGAAATTTCAGCATAATAAGTTGGTAGTACTCGTCTCGGAAGAGCTCGAACGCCTGTATGGATACTTAATCTGGCCCATGCTCTCTTTACGACCATGTGTTGATGACACGCCCGCAACCCCTCAACGGCTTTTCCCACCTGCAAGGCTGTGCTCCCTGATCACGTGTTTTCACTTTTTGACTGCTATCTCCTGAAGTGTACAATATGTGACTTGTTGGTATAAGAATGTGTTCAAATATGTCAGCCATGGCCTTACAGGAACCTAATTTTTCGCTCAGCGGTAAGACACGTACGCAACCTCACGGAGGCCGGTGATGGCTGACTACCCGATATCATGAAATCAGGCCCAGGATTTGGGATACTATATACGGGTAAACTTGTCAGTTTGGTCACCTATCACTAACGTGGATGGTTAACACCCAGTACTCAGTGGCTAGAGGGGTAGGACGACCCTTGATACGGTTATTCATCTGTCGCAAATCTTAAAATTACAATCATCGCGCCAAAGGCTACTCACGAGCACTGACGAGTTCACGCAGATGAGTTTTGGTAATCCTGCGTGTCGGCTGCTGTGGTTCTCCGGCACGAGGTCTTTCTCGACGTCGCCCACGTTTTTTCGTATTTATGCCCATGTTGTCAATCGAAAGACGAAGCAGCCTAGGGAATTCGCAATCAATGATCCGGACACGCTCCTGCCTTCGAAGAAACCGGAATATCCGCCATATCCCTATGGAGATTCACATATTTACAAACAGAGTAATCGGGGTCTCTATGGTGGGAAAGTTCTTCAGTTCGGGCACAAGATCAGTGAGAAATTTAATCAAAAAAGCCTCCGCATATTTTACCCGAATATTCAGAAGACGGTTTTATATAGCGATGCCCTGAAGGCTCGCTTGTCGATCAAAGTTGCCACCTCGGTATTGCGCACAATTACGAAAGAGGGTGGTCTTGACCAATATCTGACCAAGGACACGCCTGCCCGCATTAAAGAACTGGGCCCTTTCGGCTGGAGACTACGATATGATGTGCTGAAACGAATTCAGGAAATTGAGCGCACCTCACCAAGAACCTTGCCAGGGCTGACAGTTGGTAAAGCTCGGCTAATTAAAGATCTGTTCACCCTTGGTAAGGACACTGATAGAACGTCTACTTTCTATGAGTTCCGATTGAAATATCGTGACGCAAGTACTGACGAGCTGCTTAATGCTTTGGAATCGGCAGGCGTAGACATTGCTAAATACAAATCCTCAGAGTAGATATGTACATATTATTTCACCATTTGATCCGGAGCTGTGCGATAAGGGACCCAAAGGTTAACCCTCGAGAGGAGATTTCTTCATATCCAGAAATTAGCGAATGTGAATATTGAGCCGCTTATTATGACGCCCGTTGGACAATCTGCGATGCATTCTAAGCCAGTGTACTATAGAGATGAGACTTGACGAAACAGCCGAAGTACTACAGAATTTACAAAAGAGAGACCTCAGGGACAATATGCACTGAGATTACAAGCGAGACTTCTCGTTGTTCATTAGACGTCACTTTGGGAGCCTCGATCTATCCATGGCCTTTTTTACCCGTAAGTTATAACTCTAGGTTCGGTTTCACCTACATTTTTGCATGCGGTTTGTTGGGCTTCGTTCCTGTCCCTGTAATAGTCACGTGAACGTTTTCCACCCACTCACCAAAATTTTTCACTACCCACGCCGTTTCCAGTCTCACAGTCTTCCCTACTAACAACATCATCAAGATCTCTTGAACTCAACAAACTAAAATCAAAATGGCCCCCGCCCCCAAGTCTGGAATTGCCGTCGGTCAGAACAAGGGCCACAAGGTTACCCCCAAGGCCGTTAAGCCTAGACTCTCTGCTCGCAAGGGTGTTGTTTCCAAGCGCACTGCTTTCGTGCGCTCCCTTGTTGGTGAGATCACTGGTCTGGCTCCCTACGAGCGCCGTCTCATTGAGTTGATCCGCAACTCTCAGGAGAAGCGTGCTAAGAAGTTGGCCAAGAAGAAGCTCGGTACTCACTCCCGTGCCATGCGCAAGTTCGAAAACATGAACAACGTCATTGCTGAGCTCAGACGCCAGGGCCACTAAACAGTAAACCCGGGTTTGTCGATAGTTTATATTTAATTTCTAAAACGATAAAAAGAAGCATGTGTTAGCCTAGCTCGATTGGAATTTAACGGTTCTAGTTGGTTGTGATTTGGCCCGAAGGTAGGATGAGAAAGGTGGATAGTATATGGAGCTGTGGGGCT
This sequence comes from Starmerella floris, assembly GCA_030555655.1. Classification (NCBI taxonomy): domain Eukaryota; kingdom Fungi; phylum Ascomycota; class Dipodascomycetes; order Dipodascales; family Trichomonascaceae; genus Starmerella; species Starmerella floris. The sequence continues at coordinate 209,372 of JANIWM010000004.1, forward strand.
CCGAGGCTGAACGTCGCGTTGCACTTTTAGAGGGTCCTCGGCGGATATACACACACTGTTCAACAGCGTCGGCATGACGATAGAACTTAGTGAATACGTATTCATGTGATCATGGGGTTCTTCACATTCATGGGTGCTGCTTACGCAGCATCTTGGGACGCTCGCCCACGCAGAGTGGGACCTAATAGCCAAGATGCCCTGACCATGGTATTCCCCACACTGGTGATGCCACATCTAGTTATTTCTCCTGATGCTGACCTGATCAATAGGTGATTATTACGTAATATTACTGACTTGGAAGGGAGTCCCGCATTTCTCAGCACTCCTTGATACTAGTAAATCACCTAAATTGGTCAACACGGCCCCACACAACCGTTCCTCCCCACTGCAAGTCACCCGTGCACCACCAACACTATTGAATTCACTGATGAGCCTCAATCCAGAAGAGCTTAAAGTGAAGAAGGATGCAGTAAGTATCACCAGATGACATTTTTGCCTCAAAAATTCTAATACCCAGGCGGCATACTAACACGACATCAAGGCAATCAGTGCATTGTTCTCACTGAACAGGGCCTCTAAGAGTGCGTCATACGCGCTGTTGGACCTCATTGACTATATAGACGGAGCCGGTCTGGACGCATCTGATTTGCGTGCCGCTTTCTTCGGGTCCAACGTGCAAGAAAAGGCGTCTTTGCCTGCCCTAGACGCGCCAGCCACCCCGCGTGCCATAGCCACCCCACGGTCCTCCCTAAGCCGCGGCGCAGCGCAGAGAAGGAAGTCAACCAACAATCAACCTCCTCTGGACTCGGACCCTGCCACGGCCGAAGGCGACGCGAAGCCAGCGACCAAGGCAGCGGCAAAGTCTCCCAAGACTCCCAAAACCCCCCGAGCCTCTAAAGCCTCCGCGCCCAAAGCTTCTGGGGAGGATGAGAGTTCCGAAGACGCGACTCTTCAAAGTGCGCCGATGCCGCAGGTTCCTGAGGCCATTGCCACCCCCCGAGCCGCTCAGAATACCCCCGGTAAAGAGTCTCAAGCGGGTGATGCTGACGCCGGCGATGAGCCCGCCAAGCCCGCGAAAAGAAAGGCGAGAACGCCGCGCCCTCGGAAGGATCCGAACGCTCCTCGTCGCCCCTTGTCTGCCTTCCTTAAATTCCGTAACGAGGTGGCATCTGAGATCGTGAAGAATAATAAGGCTAATGGGCTCCCATCCACGCCAATTGAGGATGTTAATAACATCGTCAAAGAACGTTGGGAAAACCTGCCGGAATCCGATCGTGAAGGCCGCAAGGAAGAGTTTTATCAACAAGTCCTAGAGTTCCATCGTAACATGGAGATATACAATGCGCGCCAGGAATCAACCCAAAACGCTGAAGACGCGGCCAGTTCTCAAGTCGAGAGCACCCAACCAGAGTCCTCACAGCCAGAGAACGTGTTATCGGAGAGCTCACAGCACCAGAATTCGCAATTATCCAGTCAAGGCCCCCAATCTGGTTCCACTCAAACCGAGCATGAGGCGCCTCCTCGCAAGAAGCACAAGAAGGATAAGTCTAAGTCCAAAGACAAGGAAAAGTCCAAGGACAAGGAATAGAGTTGGGTTTATTTCTGTTCAGTAGAATTTTTTTTCTTAATTAAATCGGTTTATTTCGTCGCGGGCATTGCAGGCTGCTGTCCAGGACACCTCTATTTTCCCCGAGCACTAGTGGTACCCTGACCGGCCCAGTGAGTTCACCCCAGCAGGGGGTCCCCGCCGCCCCCACATTGTTAAAACGTCCCTAGATCCTCTTAGTAATGTATTGAACCACTAACAAGCTCCGTTATATTTGATATGGGGCGGGCAGAATGATCTACCCATACACGTGATTTGAACCCTGCAAATAAAAAGATGGGTCTCGCTGCTACAGCCGTCATCCTGTTCGCAAATGAGTGGTATTCAGGTAACGATCAAGCCACCTGATGGTGGTTCAGCGTACAGTGTCACGGCTGATATGCAGGACTCGGTTGGAATGTTAAAGCAGTATGTGTTGGCACTTGGTGTTCTTGTTCAGCCGTACTCGGCGTTTTCCATTGCCGAGAAGGGCCGGGTTCTTCCTAATGACTTACTTTTGTCATCCCTGGTCGCGGATAAGTCGGCCACACCGGAACCCACCGAGCATACCGAGGAAAACATCAAGCTCGATCTAGAGATGGTTTCCACTCGACTGACCTTCGCTGACGTGAAATTTCAGCTCGAGCAAGTGCGAGATGCTCTTGGGTTAGGCAGCGCCGAGTCTACCTACGTCAATGGTGGTGCCACCCGCCTTCACGAGATCAAGCGGGGTAGCAAGAAAAATAAGAAGCTCTCTGAGGATGACCTTTTGGAACTTGCCGCGATGCCAGACGCCGAACCCGCCTCCGTTGTCAAGTCTCTCAGTGATCTGGCTATCAACAATGTAACTGCGTCGGAACCTAACCCAGTATTACCCAAACCTGCAGCTGTAGAATTAAGCTTCTCGAAATGGCAGCCGTTGTGCCGGAGTCCTCAGCTCAAGCTGAGAGGAATCCTGGCTTTTATTTACTTCAGAGCAAATAACGGCAAGGAATGGCACTATGTGGCGACACCCCGCGGCTTTGCCCATGTCCCGAAATTGACCGACAGTGAGTACGCCGAACCAGGTAAAAATACCGCTTATGTCCCTGCTCTGTTGCAAGTTATTGAGCAAACCAGTCCGGCAACCGTTTCTGTTGCGCGTAAGAACGCTGACAAAATCAAACAGGATCCCTTGAGCTGTGTCCCAATTCCCCAGGTTTCTAGTACTGCTCCCTGGCTGGTCAGCGAGGGCAGCCTGCAGCAGACACATCCTAATGTTAATGCGCTAATGACTCCGGAAGAGCTGACATTGCGCGACTGGAATGAGGATTTTCAGACTTCGCGGGAGATCCAGGCTACTTCGTTCGCTGAGAAGATCGCCAAAGACCGCTCTCTTTGTAGCACTGCCACAGAATTTGCTTCAGCGGCTTTGGATGGCGCAATGAAAATTGTCGAGGGTTCTGTCAGGGCGCTTAACCCCGACGAGGAACTTGAGTCGTCGAAATTGTACCTTCACAATGGTATTTTCTACACTCATGGATCTGACTTCTCTGCTGCCTACGCGGACATTCGCACGGCTGAAGGCGCTCGAAAGGCCGTAAAGAAGGGCATCAAAGGAGTTGAACAGCTTATGGTGCACAACAACATGGAACTATGCCCTGTCCTGACTGCAGTGGTTGACTACTGTGGTCGCAGTTTGGTGGCTCAGGCCCCGGTTCCTGGTATTTTCCGTGAAGTGCCCTTGATTGTGTACGGCCTCTCTGAGGATCATTCTCAGGTGCATTTTGATGAAAAAGTTGACGATCTCTTGAAGGACTTTACAGGAAGTTTACACCTGAAGAAACACCCCGTCAACAAAGAGGGCCTCGAGCTGCAAACCAGTGCTGAAGTTCACGGTGCCAAGAGCACTGACGGTCGACTTTATATAATCGACTTGCACCGCTTGTTCGTTCCCGACCTCTTGTCAACTGGTGAGGAGTTAAATCTACTCCGTCCGGAAGCCGTCAGTGTTTATTATGCATTGAATTCAGATGCACCACTCCTCAATCCAGATGTGTGGATGTCTCCTGACAATTTACCCGCTGATTATGCGGCCAAAGAATTCCCCGAGGATGTAAAGGCCGCAAAATCTGTTGCTAGTTACGTTCGGGAATCGCTCGTCCCGTCGTTTGTCGATAGCATTGCGAGCGGCCATGGCGTCGAACCCGTCGATGGCGTTCACCTTACGAGCTTGCTGCACCGCAATGGTATAAACATGCGATTACTCGGTCTCGTTTACGCAAAGGCTGTCGCCGCGAATTTGAAAAATTTGAGCGCAGTAGTTTTGGAAGAGGCCATTGCTCGCTCATTGAAGGTCATTCTGAAAAACGAGCTTGAGGGCGTTCAAGGGGTGGAGAATATGAGCTCCATTGTGGAGGAGTTCGTTGCTAAGCTAGTTAGTGGTGTTGACAAGGGCCTTGTAGAGTCAGTCAAAAACCGCTTGCAATCGCACTTTAACTTTGAGCTGCCTAACGATTGGAACCAAAATCTCGGCCGCGTGAGCCTGCTTCGATTGCTTGCCCTCAAATGCGGTCTCCAGTTCAGCACTGATCTGAAACTGGTCGCTATCAATCCTATCATTAAGTATTCTTTCCCCCGGAGTTATGCAGCCACCGAGGCTATGGAGGCAGCTCGCATTTCTTTGGAGAATGCTGTTGTTGCGCTCGCTGAAAAGAACCGCGATCCTAAGGAAGAAGGAACAGAATCCCCTGAGGAAGCACAGGATGGAGCCAAGGCCGGAGCCTCAACCGAAAAGTCCAAGACAACTGATGAGGAGACTTCCGAAACTGCTACTGAGGAGGAGCTTATCGAAGCTGTGAACCAGACATCAACTATCCTTACACAGGCTGTTGGCATATACACCCAGGTGTATGGATCCTCTCATGGCGAAGTTGCACATGCACTTAACAAGGTTTCAACGCTTCTTTTCGAGTATAGCAAGGATGTGAATCTGGCGATTGAGTTCTCACGTAAGGCTATCACTATAGCTGAACGCGTTAATGGGGTTGACAGCTATGATGTTATAGTCATGTACAACAACCTGGCTTATTTTGAGCAGGCTGCTGGAAATATTGGTACCTCTTTGATGCTGTCACAACATGTTATCTCTTTGTACAATGAACTCGCATGGCCAGGCTACAAAGATGAGGCTGCTTTGTTCAGCACCGTTGGCACTATGCTACTTCAAAGCGGCAAGCCCAAGTTGCAAGAAGCAGCAATCCCATGGCTGGAGCGGGCAATCGCCTTGGCAAAGGATACATCTACTGGCCCGACTGGAAATACGTGGTTCCAGCTGGCACATTCTCAGATTGTTCAACAAGATTACAAGAATGCTTCACGGAGCATGGAAGCAGCCTACAAAGTTTTCAAGTCCAAAAATGGTGCCGAAGATAGCAATACTAAGGAGGTTAAGGCTTACTTAGAGCAACTGCTTAAGGTGACAATTAGCAGTGCCGGGACAAACGGTAAAAATGCGCCCCCTGCGCCGAGCACGAAGCCTAAGAAGCGTAAGAACAAGACTAAGAAGTCGAAGTCGCAAGTCACTGTCAATTGAAGAGACTAGAAGATCCTGAAAACACTGTACATAGCTTAACAAAAAGAATAAATCTTTGATCGATTATACTTTGTGAATAAATAGACTAAAAATTCGAATTTAAACCCATGAATGCCATCCCTTGAACATCTGAGCCAGATTTTCTGGTGATGTGGCCTGTTGAATCAGCTCATCAACCAATCCATCTACGCCAAGTGGAACCGAATTGGGATCCTTTATACCACGAATTTTTGCACGTGTACTCTCCATAGCGGCAGTGGGGCCTAAACTTTTTTCTTGGACAACTGGATCATGGATAAAGGCTTCTAAAACGACCATTAATAAATCCTCATTACTCTGGACAATTCTCAGTGTCAGCTCACAAACTTTTCTGAAAGTACCCTCGTATCCGTTGATCACACCAAGTGCATCGCGAAATTGCTGGGTTAACCTGAATGGGACAATTTCTGGAATCGTCAGATGCTTGCCTTTGTCAAACAAACAATCAAAATCAACATGCAAAACCGCTCCAGAATTCATAATCAACAGAATGTTCTCCAGATGTCTATCACCCAAACCGAGAATATAACCTACCATAGACATAACTGCCATAGTTCGGGAATAGCGTGTTCGAGCCTCTAACCAACTCTCTGGATCAGGGAACGTTTCTACAAACCATTCCCAGAGAACTGGCGCCACCAACTCTTGTAAACTCTTGAAAGCTTTAACGCGCTCGCGCAATTCACCATGGGTATTTACCATCTTCTTTAATAAAGGGTTATCATAGCCGAGTCTGGGTATAGGCGACAAAGAGTTCATGATCGATCGAGCAGGAACAGCACCATCTACCCATTCAATAATACCACTATTGTCGCTTAATGGTGTGACTCGGTATGTCAAGATGTCTAAGTGGCGAGCAGCCGCCACGGGGTCAGTTTTCAAGAGCTGGTTTATCGCGGATGTGAATTCGATCAATCTTGCATCCTTGCGTACGTCATCTCTGCCCTTCAGAAGGAGTTGATACACAAGACCATCACTACCCCATACCTTGATGCGTTTTGGCCACTGCATGCTGTTTTGAATTATGACATGCTCTTCGATGCTAAAGAAAGAAATATTTTCCAAAGAGGTCATTACAGTCTGGATAGGAATAGCCAAAGTGTCACCCCTCAGTACGGGTCGGAAATTCTCACCGAACTGAGACAATTGCATAGTAGTCTTCATTTTAGCGTCGAATTTGCAGATCTTGTTCAATTTATCAACGAACCTTGCAGACTTGTTGAGTAAAGCAGTAAAACTAGGCTGGTCTGCCTTATTTATTTTCGACACAGCTTCTGAAGTGATATCATCAGATCGTGAACCTTTTGCCAACACCGGCCACAAACTATGGTGTGGATATTGCTGGACCACCAGAACGATAAGTTGCTTCACCAACTTACGAACACTGGCCAACTGATGAGAGTGTCTGGAGAGTAATTGAGGGATCGCGGTATAAATCAATTTGCGATCGATCACTTCACCCCAATGCATTATGTCTTTGTTGGCAACACTAATACAATGCTTTCTGGAAAAAATATCCTGAGAGCTAATGTTCTCAGGAATTATACCCAAATCTAGCCAGGTCGTCAACATTTTCGGTAGTGCTTCAGCGGCTTGAGGTGTGCCCAATTCTAAAGCTTTCGTAAAATTGTGAACGATGTTTTTAGCGATTACACCGCTTGCTCGACCTTGTTCGGTAGCTTCATCATATACCTTAACATAATGTTTTGCCAAGCGGTAATACGCCTCTCCAAGATTAGGCATCGCTTTGATCACCGCATTATAGTTATCCACAATAGTGGAACTATCCGATTGGGCGGCAATATCCTTCCAAGCAGTCAATTCAAAAGCATTCTTGGTAGCTTCTGGATACTTTTTCGGAGTCGAGAAGTAATCTGGTGGAAGCAAAGCTTGCATAGTACGGATAGCAGACCGGGATTCACCTTGTGACCATAAAAGTTGTGCTCGTCCGACATCGGCTCGCGGATGTCTTAACTCTTTTGCTGCAGCGATTTCCATCAGAGCGATCGATGACTGACCATGTACTCTCGCCGCTTCACTGGTACTGAGATGGCCCTCAGCAATAAGATCCACAGCAAATGGAAACAGTGGCTTAACACATTCGACAGCAGCACTTCGCAATTTGAGCAGGAACCGCTTTGCTTGAAATTCTGGTCCTTCATTTAACGGACTCAGTACTTTCAAGCGCATTTCCAATTGATTTTTTAAACTTTGGTACATCTCAGTCTCAGACTCTGCAGACTGGTTCAACCAATCCTCCGTGGTGACAACAGCACCCAGGCTCTCAACATCTACTAATCCATGCAGGTACACCATTAATTCACGGATTTGGCGTAGTGATGTGAGGTCATGTGTAGCTACGAATTCGCCAAGTTTAGCACCAGCAATCCGATGGCCCATATCCAAAGAATTTTTAAACCCATCTAAATCCTGTGCCATTAGGGCAGTAAGGGCATTGCCCAAAGCTTGAACGCACTTAGGCGGAAGCTGGCTCGAACTTGGTGAAAGCTGGCTTCGTGCATCGTTATCAATCAAAACTGTCCACTTGTTGAGGGCTGGCCAGTCGCCAACTGTCCACGCACACTCGGTTCCCAGAGCGGCCAAACGCGGAGAATTATGCTCAGCAGAAAGCTCGGCTAGAACCTCTTTTTCTCTACCACTCCGTTGCAAACATTGTAAGGAAGCCATCATGGTCTCATCGCTCGCTGGAAGAGCATTGTAGCATGCCAAGGCTGCGTCCCATTGGGAAGTAGCACGATATTCCAATGCTTGCTGTTCGACCGAGAGCGTGGGCATTTGTACGGTAATCCCTTCTAAAGCGTCAATATCTTGCATGGAAGCATATATGTGCCGAAGATTCTTCACAATATGATCTCGCGATTCAAGATCCTCGCGAGCCTGCTTTTCAAAATATCGTACAGCTCTCGGATATGCATTCGATTCTAAAGCACGCTGAGCCATCAACCGAGCTGGTATTTGGGAGAGCAAATGCTCCATATTCAGCAACGGTTCACGAGCTTGTCGCCTTGCTGAAACCCATTGGTTGAAATAGTCCACCACTGCGAAGATACGTTCGTGGTAAGGCTGTAATGCGCGGCCAGATAAACTGAGAACCAGCAAAATCTCTTTCAAGAAGACTTCTCGATTGTTATGCATCTCATTCCTATCAACCACAGCAGCAAGAGCTCCAAAGGGCAAAAGAAGTGCCCAGAACTCTGGCCCAGCGTGCGATCCAATGAGCACTTTGCGGCACCAATCAAAAATTCTAGTCGCGGGCTCAGGGCTTGAGGTGCGACGCATCATATCTGAGCAGAAACAGGCGAGCCACTCAGTGTAACCCTTTGACGGATCGTAGATCGGATACCTGGCCTCATTCCAAAACTTCAAGTCAAGCGTATACTTTGTCTTAATGAGAGGAACCAATGTGCTGACCAAACTGTAATCCTTGAAGATTTCTTTCAAACGCAGCTCAGTCTCAGCTTCAACGAATTTCAAAAGTTCCTGGATTCCATACGCAAAATACCGCTGCACAGTAGGGTTGCCAGCTGCCTCAAATGCCGGTAAAAACCAGTCCTTGACAAGGATGCGACAAAACTCAACTACCTCTGCCTCATTTGAAAAGTTGCCTCGCAAAATTAGCATTGTTTCTTTCGGCTCAATTTCCGTTCGGTGAGGATCTAAAGCGCCGAAAAACCCCAGCGCCCGAGCGGCTACTAATTGCAGATCAACATCATTATTTTTAGCACACAGATTAAGCAATATTCGTACGGCTTGGCCGAGCAGTTTTTGCCCTGCTCCATCGCCTTGAGTCCAATTGATGATTTCGTTCTGATATTCCAGACCAAAATTGCAGAATTCCCGGGCCGTTTGGAGGGCTAGATAAGTGTTCTCTGTGTCTCGCTCTATCAAACTTTGTAATATATCAAATGACGGGTTCGAATGGTATTGATAGCTTTCACTTTCCATGCTACTACCCAAACGCTCATCAAAAACACTTTTGGGATGGATTTTGACAAAACTTTGTGGAGACCTCTGAATACGATCACGAATGTGAGCGACAATTTCGCAAGCCATGGCAACAGCCTCATGGTCCCAGACCTCGCTTCGCTCGTTTATTATTGCAAAAGTCAGGTCGATGATGCTTTCGAGTTTATCGTCGTCCAGCTTTTTCACTATGGAAAACCAGGTTTGTAGGGCTGCCAGAGACAAAGCACTATTTTCAAAAGTTGCTTGAAGAAATGCGGTAAGCTGCCGGAGAACGGACGCCAAGAGCCATGGAGTCATGAATTGATCCACAAGAACACGCAGACCACGCAACGCGAACAGCTTCGTGTACTGTGGTTGTCGGCCCATGAGGTTCCGCATGGTTTCGCTAAATTTGACTACCAGACGGAATATCATCTGCTGCAAGATCTCACGGTGCTCGCCCTCGGTCTCCTCATACGCATACTCCATGATCTTATTGATCAATCCAATCGCCAAAGTGGCATTGTCGTCTCGGGTCAGCATGAGAATCTCATAGATAACATCCACACGCCACGATGCTAAGAAGCTGCTGAACCTGAAGTTGCGAAAAGTTCGATCGATTGCCACAAATCGATCCTCAGCATAGGAGCAGGCTTGGTCAACATCATCAGTCGATTGCATGAGAAGTTTAGCAATGATTGCTGCGGCATGATCAATGTAAATGCGACGAACTTTGCAAACACGATAGGCAGCGATTTCCTCACAGGCCTTGAGCTGCAGCGGTGACCCCTCAAAACATAAATGTGGGATAATTATAGCTGAAACTCGAAGCAAGAAGTCTTTGCGAGAAACCCCCAGTATCGATTCACAAAACCAATCGACATATTTACGATTGTAATGCTTAATGATTGCTGGTGCAAGCCATGGCCAATATGGCTGACAGAGCTGCCACGGAGTTTTATCAAGTGCCGTGGCAATGGTTTTGAATTGTCTGGCAGCGAAAAGAGACACCGGTTCTCCTTCTTTCGAGGCTTCGACTAAAGTGGAATATAATAAATTTTGGCCCTGCATTATATCAAAATAGGACCATACTCCATCTGACGATGTCAAACGCTCCGATTCTTGGGATCTATCGATCAGTGAGGGTGACTGACTTGCTTGAGTCAACGGTAGAACTGCTCTTTTTCGCTGAGTGAGGTGCTCGTCGGGGAATCGAGCAGGCATTTCTACAGACTTTCGTCCAAGCGCAATGCACGATTGACCTACTGCATGCAAAAAAATTTCAGCAGATACATCTTTTTTAAGAGCGATCAACGCCCTTAATGCGCTATCCTGGTATTTATCTGTGGACACATAGACAGCGATTGTATTCGCCATGGCACTTCTGATCTTCAAATCTGCATTTAGCAGAAGGGTTGTCCAATGAGAAAAGTCTGGTACGGGGAGGTCCGGAGAGTCTCTGTGCAGACTCTGGAGCTGCTGGGCACTAGCTAATGACCAGGAAAAGTCCTTTGTTTGGGTTTTTGCAGATGAATTCGCGGAGCCAGATCTCACTTTGCTAACTTCTGCTTTGAAATCGTCATCCAGCTGCAAGCCCCGGTCGATGCAGCGCTTACAGTACTCCAGCCATGGCTCAAATTCGAGACCACCGAGCGACCACATCCCCGGGATAATTTCTAATTGTTCAGCACACTTTGATATTCTCACAACCTCAGCATTAGTTAGGATCATTTGAAATAAGGCGGCTAAAGTAACAGAGCTGCGGATGTGAGAAAGCAAATACTGTTTGAAAACGGTGGCAAATCTACCAAGCCGTCGAAACTTTCCGAACGATTGTGCCATAAAAAGCAGCGAGTCTACGTCTGCTCTGCATTCAATATGTGTAACCACTGCTGCGAGCAGTGGCTCACCATGGAAAGTTCGAAATAACGCCGCAGGATGCGATTGAAAAGTCGAGGTCAAAATGTCACGAAAAGCTGAACCATTGAGATTCTGGCTCAATGCAGTCTTTATAGTATCCACGGTTTCGATAACATCCTTGAAACCTGGGGGATATATTTTCATGAAGTGGTCGAACGCGTGAAACCGTGCGCCCCAAACCCAACCCATATAAATATTATTATACGCTAAAGTGTTCACCCGTGTAGACATGAACATATACGTGTGTATGATATACCCAGTTACGTAGATCGCAAAGTCGATAGAAACGCACAGGATGAAAATGGGTCTGACAAGATTTAACCCCTTATGCTACAATATCAGAATACTCTGACTGAAATTGTATGATATGATAAAGTTATGGACCACTAGTCTTTACGATCATGAAAAGCTTTATTGGCCCGCTTGACTCGAGGATCCAAGCTTTGCTTTCATTTGTTCTCGTCTCTTCAGCTAGTGTTCTCCAATTGCCTAAACAGTTCATGGCCTGCAACTCCTTCCTCAACTATAAAGCCACTTACATAACACCACAATGACGGTCACCATGTGAGGATATGAGTTTTCACTAATGACTGTGATCCCCACATTTTAGTATGCTAAGTCAAACATAAGGTAATAATATTCGCTATTAAATATCAAGATCTCTTCTCAGTTCTCTGGGTGGAAACGGCCAAGAGTCTGCTAGCGTAAGTTACGCAACCCTGAATTATACTTCATTCTTTGTAGTAGCAGGTGGAGGTGATCCAATATTATACCTGCCGACATCGACGGACGAGCGGTATACAACAACACTACGGATGCTGGAACAGCTCAACGCAGCAAGAGAACTCATCAAAAGCGACCCGGAGCAGTATCCGTCATTGGTCCGTGGTGTTCTTCCTATCGGAGATCGTCCCGAGGTAGAAATCCGCTTGTGGTGTGCCGGGTTCGTTGCCGACTTTTTTCGTTCAGAAAAAACATCAGAGAGCGTGAAAAGCGAAATTTCTCTGGAGGTTTTGGATATATTGGAGGTGTGGATAAACGACGAGAATCCAACGGTGGCCAAATTGGGTGTATGTTGTCTCAGTGAAGTATACCAACGCGTTTATCAACAGACCAGGTCTATAGGCTTGGAAATGAAGGAGAACTGGGACAAAACGACCAAACTAAAATCCCAGGCATTGGCTAAATGGGATCACGAGTCGCCTGTTCTCGCGAACAGTAGCGATGAGGGACTCGTCGCTGCTGTGATTAAGTTTGCTCAAATAGTAGTACTTACTCATCAGCAGGTGGCATTGAACCACTCTGTTTTGGATAGTGTTGTGCTTACTGCTGAGGCTGCTGGGATTTTGGATCGTATTTTGTCTCTGTTTCCCAGCAGCTCACCGCAGACCTTTGGAGTACTCTCGGCAACTCTTAATGCATCGGTTGCTCTTGCTCTGGCTGTCCCTCCCCTCGCACCGCGAATTGTTTCATTCATTCTGTCGTTTGATCTCACTAAACGGACTCTAGGAACACCGCAGCAAATGCCCTTGGTTCTTCGCTGGGTTGGTAAGCTGTTCAAGCTGGCCCTACATCCTTTAAGCCGTAATTTCCCCCAAATTCCCAAATATTTGACGGTTATGAGTAACTACTGCGCTAATCAAAGCCTTAAACGTCGTGCTGAGGAGGACGAAGAAGACCAAGAGAAGACTGGCGAGTCAAATGTGCCTAAGAGACAAAAACTTGTCAGCGAAGAACTACCCGAGGGTCCACAGCCTTATAAAGCCTTGTATACCCTTGTCGACAATATGATGACTGGCTTTTATGCCCGAGATCTCCAGCTTCCCATGGCAGTTAACATGGCCGCAGCTGGGTTGGCAAAAATCAAGGCCGAAGATCTGGACCACCATCTTGGTGTGATAAGACAAAGATTGTCGTCAACTACTGTAATGACAGCTGCTTCACAAGATAAACTCACAAGAGAAATAAGTGAAGATAAGACTGAATCCTCGGATGCCAGAACAGGATCTGGTGAGTCAACGGCCCCGGAAGAGACCGAACAAGAGACTGCTGCTCCAAAAGGACCCTCGCGAGCGGCCATGGAGGTTGAGGTACCCTCTGAATTTAAACAGTTTGATATAATTTTCAACCGTTTACTAGGAGTGGCCCCCATTCGGGTGGTTTCTCGACTTTCTGCTCGTGGATTGGGATTCGGCACGCCTATCAAGGCATTTGTGCAAAAAAAGATGTATGCTCAATTAGTACCTGATTTCCGAAATTCGCTAGATCCTCTGGTCCTCTGGCTCAGTGAAGAGTATTACGCAGAGGAAGCCAATGGGAACACCAGAGAATCATACTTTCGTTTAGTTTCTCGGGTGGTCGATGAAATTCTTCCTCGTTTGGAAGTTAACGATTCAAAAACATTTATTCGTTTGCTGAGTGAGCTTCCGGAACTCAATCGCGATATAATTTATAAAATGCGCAGCACCTTGCTGGATCCCGAACGATCCGTCATCGGCGCCAGAGCATTGAAGTTCCTCATCATGTTTAAGCCTCCAACCCGCACAGATTGTCTTGATCTAGTTGAAGAGTTGACAAAAGAAGGCGTACAAAGTGTTAAAGGAATTTTAGAGAGGTTCCGCCCCGAAGCTCTCACTTCTAATGAATAATGAACCTAAAAAGACTTAAAGGCGATCCAATGCTCTAATTTGTTTTTTCCACTCTATTTAATTCGAGGTTATACGCACTCGCAACTTTAGCTTACACCAATATGAAAAGGTCATATAAGAAGGCAAATTCGATATTGTAGAGCCGGGTGAAATCGCGCGTCTTATCAGAATTTTAAAATGTATGTTTATCACACTAGTATTGTTGTATATTCAACAATATTGCATTTAATAAATAATTACGCTGCAGCAACCAATTTTTCAAAAAGCGGCGTCTTACGACTAGGCCCCGGATGGAATGGTTGCACCAGACCCATAGCACCGGTTCCTACCTTCATGCTCTGACCTAGAATGATGCATTCGCTGACACCTTCGACCTTGTCAGTCTTCATGTAGAATGCAGCGTCAAAGAGATGATCCGTAGTCTTTTCGAAACTAGCCAACTGCAACACCGAATCCCGCATTTTAGCCAGTCCAAATCGAGTGATACCGAGGACTTCACCCTTGAACGTCATGACATCACCAAGTAGCTGAATATGACGAGGATCAACGGACATACCGTGAGAGCTCATAGTGTTGTTAATTTCATTGATAATCGATGAACGAGCTGCCTCAATACCCAAAACTTGGCGCATTTCCAAAATGTGGTTTGTTGAAGTGTGGGTACCCACCACACCATCCGTGGTCATGACATTCTTCAGACCATATCCTTCAACTAGTAACTCCTTGGTGTTATCATCATTGATATTGATCACGGCACGAGAGATATCGGAGAAGCCACACACGACGACGTCGGGAAGAGCTCTTAGGAGATTACTAGAAAAAGTCTTTGAACTTCCCTTCGACCCTCCATCACTAGCAGTCTCCGAGGCATCGAACTTGACGTGAATGAGTGACTTGGAGCTATCCATGACAATTTGGAAAGGAGCAATCTTCAACTTCGGGTGTCTACAAATGGCGTCAGCCACTTGCTGCAATGTGAGATGTAATTGCAGCTTATCCACTACGTCGAAGTCAACCTTAATGGCAATAAAAGCACCATCCGGAGTGTAGACATCTTCCATGTATTCACTGATCTCGCGCAGCAGTGTCTTTTCAACACGTCCCTTAACGATACGGGCAGTACGTTCATCGCGATTATTCGCCAGGGTCGCTTTGATGATGGGAGTAGAGATTGTCTTCGAAGCATTAATGATTTCCTTGATACGGGGTACACCAAGCGTCACATTCATCGAAGCCACACCTGCAAAGTGGAAGGTCTTAAGAGTCATCTGAGTACCCGGTTCACCAATGGACTGAGCGCCGATAGCACCAACGGCTGTTCCTGGTTCAACCTTCGCACGGTCGTACTTGCTCAAAGCGACCTTAATAAACATTCGCAAATGCCTCTCGCCAATCTTAAACACTTTCTCACAAACTTCGGAAGGGAACTGCTCGTTGAACTTCGTAAGTCCAGCGACCTTTTTGAGGATGTAGCTGCGCAAGCTATCCAAAAAGAGCATCGATCTCGTTTTAACACCAGAGGAGAGATCTTCAAGGTCAACATCTTGCTGGCGAATGGAATCGAACGCTGGGTCTTCGTCAACAATCTCTCGGATTCTTTCAGGTGATAAAACCGGCTCCGTAGTATCGAAGCACTGGTTTCGGCAATGTGCCCATAGTCTGTCAAAATCCACAGGTTGTGCGTCACCTTCCATATCCATGGGGTCAAGTCCGTCGCCACCATATTGGAACTGTACGACCTGGTTCGCCGATGTCCGCACCGTGTTATCGTATAGCGAACTCAAATCTTCGAGAGATTTCATCAATCGTCGACTCATATACCCTGTCTCCGCAGTCTTGACAGCTGTATCAACCAATCCTTCCCGACCAGAAATAGCATGAAACAGGAACTCTGGGGGGTTCAAACCTGAGAAAAACGAATTTCTCACGAAACCCTTCGAAGCCGGCGTCCTAGAATATTTCAAGAAATGAGGCAGTGTTCGATCCTGGAAACCATTAGCCACACGTTTACCACTAATGATCTGCTGGCCCACACAGGCAATCATTTGTGAGACGTTCACTGGAGATCCCTTGGACCCACACAAGGACATGATCAACGGCGAGTTATGGGGTTCCAAGTTCTTGATACAATTGTCACCAGCGGCCTCACGCACCTGCGATAGTGTACCACTGATTCGGGCTTCTAACGTCTGTTCCATATCACACCCGGGTTGACACTCTAGCTTGCCGTCATTGTAGGTCTGAATGAGAGTGTCCGACTCTGCATAGGCCTTTGTTACTAGGTCCTGCTTAAGACGCTCGAGCTCGTCACTTGGTGTAACATCCGAAATTCCGATTGAAAATCCACGATTTCCCAAATAGCGGGCACACAATTTTGCCATTCGGTTCATGGCGGCAGCGGCTTCATCGGGCCCATAATCACGCAAGATAGCATAGAAAATAGAATTCTTGTTGCCATCACCCAGCAGCTTCTTCTCCATGGTTCCACTGAGAATCTCCGACTTGTAGATCACCACATACCCATCATTCGGGCTCATTTCAGGTGGCTGCGAAGACTTCAACGGCTTTTGGAAACTCTTGTTCTTGGCCTCCAAATTGATTTCAACCTTTGAGTCATTATTTGGTTTTATCAGCAGAGAGAAAGCCTGCTTGCCCGTCCACAAAGCCTTCGGTTTCAGAATTGCTGGTGTGGGAATATCGTATTGAACGTTTGCATCACTCATCATGCTTAGCAAGTCACACAGCTGCCGACGGTCGAAGAACGAGTTCTTGTGAGTTATCAAATAAGATGCACTGATGAAATCTTGAGTAGCCGCAATGATAGGTGCGCCACTTCGAGGAGAGACGATGTTATGTTTTACACCCATTAACTGCATCGCCTCTGTTCTGGCTTCTTCTGTCTGGGGAACATGCAAGTTCATTTCGTCACCGTCGAAATCGGCACCATAGGGGGTGCAAACGCATTCATTCAAACGCAGAGTTCGCCAAGGCCGGACCTTTACGCGATGACACAAGATAGATACTCGATGCAATGACGGCTGACGATTGAACAGAACGTAATCGCCATCTTCGAGATGGCGCTCAACAGTATCACCGATCTCCAGATTTTCTGCCAGTCTAGCCCTATTACCGAAACGAAGATTTCTTCGCGCATCTTCACCCTTTTTCATGAAATAGTTTGCACCAGGGTAAGTCTCAGCCCCATTTGCAACCAGCTTACGCAACTTTGCAATATTGTACTGAGTGACCTTCTCAGGGTAAGTCAATATTTTAGCCACTCGGTCGGGAACAGCGACCTCGTCAATTGCCAAATTCGGATCCGGCGAGATAACAGTACGACCACTGAAATCCACACGCTTACCACTGAGATTGCCACGGAAACGACCCTGCTTACCCTTAAGACGTTGGCAGAGTGCACGAATCGGTGCATTCATTGTTCCTGTGGGAGTATCAGCGTTTATGTACAAAGCCAAGCTGAGCTGCATAAAATCCCACTGGTTCATCAGCTCATTCAGTGCCATTCCATTTTCGAATCCGGCACGAATTTGAGAACTAGCTTTGACAATCTCAGTTAGCTTAACAGTAAGATCGTCTTCATTAGATGCAGTATCCTGCATGATAGAAGGCCGGATACAGACAGGAGGGGCAGGAACCTCTTGCCATAAGTAGTTTTCAGGAGACGCCGAGAGACCTAAAAACTCATAGTCCTTAGGGTCCATTTGCTTGAACAAGTTGAGGACACGCAGAGGATTGAGATCATCTAGAGCCTTCTTGATGAGCTTTTCCGTTTCAGGGGATTGATCAAGGACGGCGCCAAATGTATTCTCAAAGTCAACTTTCTCATCGGAGTTCTTCTTGCTTAGGTATCTGAATTGATCATGAACGATTTTCAGTGGTCCGTTCTTTTTCACAACACCATTTGAGGCATTACAGCTGGGGCAGCGTCGCATTTTTTTACACTGTTCATTGATGTTTTTGAGTACCTGCATTCGCCGCAAGTTGTCGAGAGGGAGTCGCAAATCTCGCTTAAACTTCTTTTTATCATCATGGCTTAGCAGTAGAGTGCCGCACTGTTTGCAGATACACTGTAAAACCCCAATCGTATGCTTAAAATATCCCACATGGAACACCGGTAAAGCGAGCTTTATACGACCGAAATGGCCCTGGCAAGTCGCAAGCCTTCCATCGCAGGTTGCACACTCTGAAAAGTTATCGCTCACACCCATACGGTGATCAATGGGTCCACCTACCTGAGGCTTACGGCCCTTCTCAAGATTGTATAATTCCACATGGTCAATATCCACTACACTGAGTTTCTGTACTTCTTCAGGGCTCAAAGTTCCGAAGGATAGCCCACTGATTTGCAATGGCGGGTTATCCTGCAGGAGTTCTTTCATTGAGTTCCTAAATCAAAGATTATGATTCAATACAGAAATCGAGATTTGGGAATTGATGAACATAGAAAAAATATGGCGTGGTGAAATTTGAAGGGGGGGTGGGGGCGCTGTGGTTAGGGCACGGATTGCCGATGGGCTCACTATCATGGCCTCAGCACTGAGTGGGTGGGTATTTGCATATCCTGAATCAAAAGAGTCTGTCTGGTTGATTTAAGGATACATGACTTTGGAACCTTGCGACATAGAAATTTGTCAAAAATTTGATCTATTTGGCTAAAATCATATATAAAAAGATCTCGATAGTCTCTTTCGCAATTCGATGAAGTCTCTTGAATGAGTGAAATGATGACCAAGCCCACCATGGATCAAAATCTCTAGTAACTCACAACTCTCAAATCATTCGGGGATTTAACTTCGGGATCGAAGGGACAAAAATAGCATTTTGTGTACGAGCTCATCCTTACTTACGATTGCGCAGTCTGGCTTCTCCATTCCCTGTCGCGTACATGATGATCACGTGCCAAAGAGCTTACGCTGTAAACATCCCACACCCACCGCATACGGCCGGCGGGATCCTAGTCTCATTGTACTGTCTGAGACTGTGGTGTGGTTCCATTCTTCGCGACGTCGACAATATATATGTTCCAGTCTTCAGAAGGCATGCCTGGGCAACAAACACCTGTGCGATCAGCAGGATCACAGAATCCCGCGTACGATTACCATCAACAGCAACAACAACTACAGCAGCAGCAATATTATCGGCAAATGAATGCTATGTATCATGATCAAGCCGGCATGCAGTCGCCGCTTCAATCGCCGTTTCGTTCCAATGCTCATTTGGACCAGACGTCTCCTCATATTTCTCCGCAGGCCTCGCCGCAGGCCTCGCCTCAGATGCCTCACATGTACGGAAATCAGCAATACGTGTCAAACGGACAACTTCAACCGGCATTCCAACAGCAGAACACGCCACAACTTCAACAAATCCCGAATCTCCAACCATCGACGAGTCAGGCTCCGGCCCAACAGATGATGTACACACAGATGCCACAGGCGCCTCCCCAAGCGTACACGGCATATTCGTCCTATTCGCCGCAGTTCGCCGCCAGCCAGGCTAGCCTTAGCTCAAATCGCAGTTATGGGTTGAATCAGCCTTCATATCCGCGTTCAGCCTCGCCAGCCCGAAGTCTCAACTCGCCGCTGCAGTTCAGAGACTCCTCGCCGATGCGAGGAGAAATGAGTGAGTCGCCACAGAGGAGTAGTATCCTTGGATATCACCCAAATACCTCCCAAACGAGCGTGATCTCTGCTAATGCCAGTCCTCAGCTGGGCCAGATACCCATGCCGTTGCAACAGCAGCAAGCTTCGCAACAGCAGCCAATGGTTCCACAACCCGAATTCGAAAGGCATCCTGAACGCCTTACCCAGGCGACCCAGGAGAAAGCGGCGGTAACCAAGCTAAAAATCGAGCACTTTTTCAAACTCAGCGTGAACCACGCTATCGAACGCAACCAGCGAAGAGTCAAGACTGAGCAGTCACTAGCCACCGAAAGGGGCTCGGAGGAGCGCCGTAACCGTCAACTCACCAGTTTAGGTCGTAAGGAAAGCTCCTTTTTGCGGCTAAGACGCACTAAGTTGGGACTCGATGATTTTGTTACTGTGAAGGTTATCGGCAAGGGAGCATTTGGTGAGGTACGGCTTGTCCAAAAGCGAGACACCGGCCAGGTGTACGCCATGAAAACTCTATACAAAAGCGAAATGTTTAAGAAAGATCAGTTGGCCCACGTCAAGGCGGAGCGTGACGTTTTAGCGGGCTCTGATTCTCCGTGGGTGGTATCTCTCTATTACAGTTTCCAGGACGAAGATTATTTGTATTTGATTATGGAGTTCTTGCCTGGTGGGGACCTCATGACAATGTTGATCAAATATGATGTGTTTTCAGAGGATATCACCAGATTCTACATTGCCGAATGTGTACTGGCCATCGAGGCCATTCACCAATTGGGTTTTATCCATCGTGACATCAAGCCGGACAACATTTTGATAGACAAATCCGGTCACATCAAATTGAGTGATTTCGGCTTGTCTACGGGATTCCATAAAACGCACGATTCTTCTTATTATAAGCAGCTCCTCGACAAGGAGCCCCCTAGGCAAGACGCCATTCACCTAACGATTTCGAACCGCCAGCAGTTATTGACATGGCGCAAGTCACGCCGATTGATGGCCTACTCTACCGTGGGAACCCCGGACTACATCGCGCCCGAAATTTTTGTTCGGAAGGGATACTCCCAGGAGTGTGACTGGTGGTCGCTGGGTGCTATCATGTTTGAGTGTTTGGTAGGATGGCCTCCATTTTGCTCCGAGAGTCCTCAGGAGACTTACCGAAAAATCTTAAATTGGCAGGAAACCCTGACGTTCCCGGACGACATCCATCTGAGTGCCGAATCTGAGGATCTTATTCGAAGGTTATTGACTGGACAAGAGAACCGGCTAGGCCGGGGTGGCGCGATCGAAATAAAACAGCACCCGTTTTTCCGCGGTGTGGATTGGAACCAGATCAGGCAATATTCTGCACCCTTCATTCCGAGACTCAAGTCAATCATGGACACATCATACTTCCCCACCGAAGACCTGCAACAAGTTCCAGACGCGCCGAAATCGGGAGGAGGGAACAACAACAAGAGTGTCAAAGAAGACCTGCCATTCATCGGCTATACCTTCTCGCGTTTTGACTACTTAACTCGCAAGAATGCGATCTGAAAAGGTCGCCTGGTACACCATTACTTCATGTGTGCCTGTGCATTCGACATCATAGGCAACAAGAAACTCATGGCTGTGAAGGTTACTGTGCCGACTTGAATGAAACTTGTAATATTACAGCAGCCAGTATTTACAATTTTAGATAACCGAAGTTGCTCAGCTCATAGGCATGATAGTAGGGCAAATTCTTATGCCGTTAATATGGGTCCAATTGACTCTTTGATTTTGTGGAAAACCTCGTCTACGGTTCCATCAGCGAGAATCCAGGACCAGCTTGAAGATCTTAGCTTCTGGAATTGAGTCCGCACTTTAGACTGCATTTCCTCAGTCTCATATCTCTCTTGCCCATAACCGCCCCGGGCTGCGGCTGTACGCTCATCGACATCCAAAAACACTACGATATCGGGCTCAGGGAGACCCTTATCTGGTGCAGCACACCACTCAATATCGATCCCTTTCGCTGCAGTGAATGCGATACCGGAGTAAATGTATCGATCTACGACCAAAATGGCCCCCTCATCGAGCAATGTCCGTATTTTCCTGGATACTTCCCACCTATTCGCAGAGAAAAGCAGATGAACGGCTTGATCATTCAACTCGGTATCTGGATTAACTAGATAGTCGTTGATCAATTTTCCGATTGGTGTTGTTCGGTCAGGGAACTTCAACTCCACGACCTTATTGTGACTCTTTCGCAACTCGGAGGCGATCTTAGCGCACTGAGTGGTTTTCCCCGATCTGTCCAGGCCCTCTATTACAATGAATTTCCCCGTCATTTGGCAGACACGGCGTCGCGCTACACGACCGCCAGTGTTTCGCTAGCTCCCACAAGCATGACAGTGTCACCTGAGGAATGGATATCACGTGCTGGATGCCGAGTACTTAGACTGGCCGGACTACCAATTCTTTTCTCCTTACAGTCGTCTCTAAGACTAATCTAGCATATGGGCGGCCCAACAATGGTCGTCTGTCCTATAGTCTGTGAGTAGAATGAGAGCCATCGCTGGGCACCTAGGACTGAAATTATGGTGACGTCCCGGGAATCAGCACGCGCTACATACGCCTAAGCTATGAAATAACGACAGAAATAAATTTTTGCAGATACCTCTATTTACTATTAACATGGGTGTCGGTATCCGACTATTTGATTGTAGGTCCAAAAGTAACACTAAATTCGTGTGTTGTGGGAATGCGAAAAATAATGGATAAGCTATCATATGCTGGTTTTCATAACTTCCATTGATGCGATGCGGGAATAGCGGATGAAAACTATCTCACGGTTCTGTATGCACGCCCATTTACCCTGGTAAATGACGTACTTTCCTTCCCATGTTGTGTTAAGTAGCAAATGAGGAAAGTCCTTCTCACTGAACCGACTCGACCGTCGAGTCGGCTTCCATTTCAGGCAAGTTTCCTCCTCAACCTGCTGGCTTTCGGCTGCCACAGTTAGTTGAGACCTCGCCTTTGACCCATCGTCACTGCTCTCTATACTTCCCTGCTGGGTATTCCTGCTATGATGGGTTCGACGACGATGTTGCTCCCTGGCGGCACGGCGCTCTCGTTCACGTTGCCGATTGCGAAGACGCTTAACCTCCTCGGGTAATTGTCGCAGCTCCAAAGGCAATGCAAGGCTGATAGCCATTTGTAGACTCACTAGCCACCCAAGAAGCTGATTGCGATTCTCACAATCGAAAATCAGTTGCTTTGTCTCTACGCGGAGCCTGAAGCTATAGGGGCGCTTCCCGTAGTCAGTGGCGAGACCGACCTCAGCGAACTGCAGAGAGAAACTCTGCGTCTTAGTGGCGAAACCACCGAACTGGGGGTAGGTCAGTTTTAATTGGGTATTGTTGACCTCCATCAGACAGCTTCTCCAACTACGGTATCTGTTTTTCGTAAAGGGGGATGACAGCTCTGGCTTCATCTTCAGGACGCCGAGTTTTGTTAGAGCCGGTGTGTACGATGGTGGGGACTGTGTTTCATCGTCACTGGTTTCAGGATTCTCTGATGGCATTGGTTCACTGGCAACCGAAATGGTTCGAGATGAAGAAGAGCGCATACTTGCTTGACTGGAACATACCTCCTTGTCGTCATAGAGCGGTGCGACTTCGTAAATAGGCGGTTCGATATCAGCAAAGGTTGATACCGGTGTTTCCCCCGCCATTGCGAGAGTTTTTTGTTCAGTGATAAGAAGAATCCGAAGTTCGATTGGTTATTTTTCCCATTCGGATATATACCGAGCTTGCTCCGGGCGATGTGGGCCAGAGGGCGGTTCTGGGTAAGGTTAGAAAGATGGAGAGCCCTGGGGCATGGGCGAGACCAATTGATAAATGCGCAATTACGGCTGCTTGGCCGATAAGGCAAGATGATGATCAGAGTTAGCACCGCTGCTCTTTTATGAAGCTGGTGAGAGGGAAAAAGCTATATTTCTCTGGATGAGCACTTTTATGCTGAACCTGTTCTTTTCGAGACTGCTACGTCAAAGCCAATCCTGGCTCTCCTCATTTGGTAACTCTCGGTCATTAGGATGGCCCTTGCCCTACATTATGCAGTAAAATCCGTACTCCGGTCGACGATAGCGCAACCGCCAGTGCACGTCGGTCGAGGGAACTTTGGTGTAGAAACTGGAAATAATGGCTGGAGCGAAGGGTCATATTCGGGTGGAACTAGGCTAAGTTATAAATATCCCGATTTTTTTGTAGTCTTAACACCACCTCTGCATCTCTCTCTCGGGTTATTAAACCAAGACACTAATCACTGGGCGCGCCTATCATTGGCTTGTGTCAACATTGCCGCTTATGTATTATCCGATGTGGAGATGTGCAGCTCATGTGCATAACTCCGACAAAACGTTAGATTTTCCATTTGTGGTTCGCTTCTTTCCGATAACAAGCTGAACGTTCGAAATTTTACAAACTGAGACCTTCGATGACTAGATAATACATATACTCGAGTAAGCTCTATGGGGACGCTATTGGGGGAAGGGGCCTCGTTGTCGCGATCTTCTGACAACTGTTGCCATGGGTTAATAATATATTGGCAATCTTACTTATCGTGATCGAGACGCTTGTTAATCCAAGTCTCGACTCTGTGCCAATGCTCTAACCTATCAGAGTCAACACATTGCATAAGTTCATGCGGCAGGTCAGGGTAAACGTCCAGCGTTTTGTCGGTGAGTTTCACCATATTGAAAAACCTCTCACTAGCTGAAAATTCGCAGACCTTGTCGCCAGAGCCGTGCGCCAAGAGAAGTGGTTTATCCACAATATTGGCAATAAACTCGGGGTTGAGCAACCGTTTGCCACGATTGACAGCGTCATTCATAAATTCGGCCGAGGTACGCATGTGTCGCATTGGTTGCTTCCGGAAAAGTTCCCATTTTTCAGGATTGTTGTTGGTTTGCTCAGGTTCAAGCTTGACCTTGTCCACATAACCAGGATATACCTTGACCAGGTATGGTAGCAAAGCCAATTTGAGTGCATTGAACCCGCGGTTTGTGTTGCGATTGGTTTCGATGTAGGGGCCGACACTGATGTACAGATCAAAGCGCTCCTTCTTCTTTCCCAGAACCATGTAGTTTAGGCAAATTGCCCCTCCCATGGAAAATCCCCACATGATAAGCTTTCCAGCGTAATCTTTGGTCACGTAGTCGACCATAGTTTCCAGGTCACCTCGAATTGATTTCTCGTTCGAAATTCCATAATCTTTCGGTGTTTTCGCCGTACTACCGTGGCCGCGTTGGTCATACATGATGACCTCGAAACCAGCTTCAGCCACTATGGGGAACCAGTCCTCGTATGCATCAAGAAATTCACTGTAGCCGTGAACAAATAGAATGCGCGCGCGCGGTGTTGTTTGTGGGGCCCATTTTCTGCAGCTGAGCAGCAAACCATCAAATGATTTCACCTTGAAATCAGAAGTAACCATATTCATTAACAATGTGTGGCAGTTCTGTGATGTTGATGTTTCGTTAAGTGTACTGGTGGTTACGTATTACTAATGGGTGGGGAAGGATAGGGTCCTGTGCCTCCTCAGTGCATAAGTGGCATTCCATTTATGTTCATTCTGCATACCGCGCGTGTTTGAGGGTGTTTATATCGTTCCATGTAGTGTGTATTTAAGTTGGGTTGTTCCTTTTAGAGTCTATTGCGACTTTTGGTTGTCCATATAAATATTTATCAAACCTCACATAACAAATGTATTCGTTTAATAGGGTATGCATCCTAATTAGGACATGCACTTCGGCCGGTGCCGCAGTATATTGTAAGCGCAGCAGTAACAAATATATTGACAAAGATACGTGTTTATTACCACCGCAAATACGAAACGCGTTTCGAGGGAATATTGGAAAGCTGATGAGCTTTGCTTGAATCATGAGGTTGGATCATTCAAGACCGGCTCATTTGTCCTCTGAAGATTGAGGGGGGGTGCCCGTCTCATTACTTGCGCATCCAGCAGATTGACCAGAACATTCGTCCTTCCGAACCATGTTGTCATACACGGAGTCAACACCTGCTGCGTGCCGGAGAAACCGCGAGACCGATACAGGTACAACATTCATAAATGGCAGATAGCGGACATAAGCGGGCGCGTATAATGTAGAAGTTTTGGCCTTACGAATTCGTTTCACAATTTTTTCTGCCAGTTTGCGTGTAGAAACCACTGGCGCCAGAATTTCCGATGGCGTCTTCACGTCTGAGAACATTGTTGAGTCCAACTGTCCAGGACAGACAAGCAAAGAATGAATATCTTTATAATTACTGATTTCCTGAACCAAGCCTTCGTGAATACCAATTAACCCGGCCTTGGTGGCCCCATATGCTCCAAGGCCCTTGGGCACAACGATTCCAAGAGCTGAAGCCACAATAACGAAAAAGCCCCTATTGTTGGCAATAATATCGGGTAGAAAGGTACGAAGACTCTTAAGAACGCCTCCGAGATTCACATCCACAGTGCTCTGCAAATCTTCAAAAGTTGAATCGGCAATGCAGCGCATCGGGTGCCGAATGCCAGCACTAAGTACCACCAATGTAGGATGGCGACCGAATTTCTCGAAAATGAGCTGACGAGCGCGCCCAAGGTCTGATTCCTTTCGGACATCGCACTCTAAACTCAATGTGGGTAAAAGGTCCTGCTCTTCTTCCGCGGGTCCGTGAGCAACCCAGTCCCTACTCATTTCAGCCCGTTCCTGCGTAAAGGTATTCGCCTTAGACGCTGAAAGATTAACATTATCCTCGTTAGAGGATGGCTCAAGGGCCGTGCTTTTTGCTGGTGTCGGGTCACGAGGTTCCTCCTGGTTGACAGATGTCTCTAAGCTACTTACAGCCTCTCTGTGCTCGAGGCTAGCGATCCCTTTTTTGATGTCTAACGAAACAGTTTGACAACCATGTCGTGCTAGCTCCTTCAAAATCTCATGCCCTAGGCCATTACTACCACCAGTCACGACGCAGATGTCGGTAGGGAGAAGCCACTTCATGTTGTGGGAAGTAGAGAAAATGAATGTACAGAGATTCTTATTCTGCTTATGCTCAGAACTGCTTATAAGTGCTACAAGGGGATTCGTGCCGTCATGTATCCATGATGCAACAGAATTCTATTTTCGTTAGTGGGTAAAGACACATGCAGTCCATCGCCCAAAGAGGTAATGTCGATAACGAAAGCGTGACTTGCAGCGTACTCCCATCCCATTTGGAAAGGCCATCAAGCTGGGAGCAATGATAAAACGGCTACCCCTATCTAATTCGGCGAAAACATTATTCTCGAGTAAATAATTTAGACTTCGCCGCCGCTGGCAAATAATTATTTGTTTGCTTGGTTGTTCCTTCGCAGAGACATTTTAACTGGGTGATATCACATGGTTAGATCGTATTAACCGCGGCAAGGGTTTGAACACACAAACCAAGCCATATACATATATATATGAGCGATATCTCTTACATCTCGGTGAAATTGCCCAGCCATCTATCTCCTTGCGAACGGCATATCCGGGGATGGTTTACTCAATCCAGGTAAAGCGGCTGAGGAACGAGGACCCTTTAGACGCCCTCATTCTGCAGACCACAAAACGGAAACGGCGCGATGATGATAGTGATAATGAAGGAGACAATGAGGATACTTCGTCGGCTCCGACTGACTTTGTCTTCAAATTCGCCCAGACCTATGAATCGGAGCAACCTGGAAACCGTGTGCTTTTGCAAGGAGATGCGCCCGGCTTCGGCAGCAAAGAAACCAGGCGGAAATTTCGGAGCGCAGGGACCAAACGAATGCGCAAGGAGGGCCCTGATACCGCAGATTCTGATGGCAGCGAGTCGATCCCCTCCGAGCTTAGAGACATGCTGGCGCAGTATATCAAACCACAGCAGCAAGGAGCGGTTTCTGGCAAGGAGGGAAATGAGATAGACAAAGAAACCGAGGACTACGTTTACGACGTATACTTTAGTGAACCGGCCGGTCCGGTCACGCCGAGCAATGTGGGCTACATGTAAGTTTAGAGATACCCAAGAAAGCTGGCGCTGGTCGCAGTTTTCGGGGTCTTGAAATTCGCGAATTTTGTAAGAATAGTGCACTAACTTTTTCGTCTTTAGTGAGCTTGATGAAAAGGAAGAAAGGCTTCTCTTCGAGGACTCCGGTTCCGATGCCGAAGATCCCCATTTTGGCGGCGATGAAGATTCCAATGCGGAGGATTATTACCGAAATGACTACCCCGACGAAGACAGCAATGCTTCCGATACCCATGATTCGGATGCCAGTCTTGGACTGGACGATCGCCTGACAAACCTTCATGTAGGTGAGAATGGGTGGAGTGAAGAGGAAGGGGACCCCGAAAATTATTCTTATGAACGCTACGGATGGAGATGAATGCTAGCCATGTAGTACGTAATTAAAGCAGCTCGTCTGAAGTAGCAACGTTGACCTTTGAGACTGCTTCAGTGGAAGGGGAATCTATATCAGATTCCTTGGAAGACTTGAGTGAGCTGCTTTTTTCTGTTCCAGCTAAGTCATTGATTGGTTTTTCTGAGGCCCCACTCTTTGGCATCTCCTTGACAGGTCCACTGGCCTTTGCCCCATCAGAGAAGGGCTGTTCATTGGTTGGTTCAATTTTCGAAGCTTGGGTTTCCGAAGTGGGTTCCTGTTTCGGTGGAGAAGATGTTATGGGTGACTTCGGAGTGTCATTGGTTGATTCAGTTGCCACGGATTTGACTTCTGAAGAAGGATCTCTTTTAGGACGTGGAGGAGTGGCTGGTGGCTTGGAGGAGTCTTTGTTTGGCTCCGGTCCCGGGGCCTCCGCTTCCGGAGGGGCATCACGCTTCGGCCGAGCAGGCGTTGCTGGTGGCTTTTCGGAGTCTTTAGAGGGCTTACTTTCACCTAGAACAGTTTCAGTACTGTGTGGAAGCCTATTTTCCAACTCTTGTTTCTCCGAAGGCTTACTTGGTTCTTTCGCGGACACTGATATGTCAGACTGGCTGGGCGTAGACTGGCTGGGCACAGACAGGGTAGGCGTGGACTGGGAAGGCATGACATGGTTGGATTCAGACTCCCCCAGTTCTCTAGGGGGACCATGACTAGCGTCGGAATCTTTGAGCTTCTCAGTCAAGGGCTGATTGACAGCAGGCTCTTTAGAAGTATCGGGCTTGGGAATGTATTCATCGGGATGGGGCTCGTGCTTTTCCATAACGTAATTCCTCGGGAAAAGCCCACGGCGACCATTAAGATCGCCACACCACCAATGAGGGTCATCCTCGGTTCCCTTGTCGACAATGTTGATAATGTCACCTTTTTTAAAGCTAAGATCAGAATCAGTCTCGCCTTGGAAATCATAGAGCGCTTCCGCTTTCTCTTCTTCATGGGCAGGCGGCTGAGTGGGCTTGTTGAAAAATCCCATTCGAGGGTCACTGAATTGGAAGTGCTTCAAGTCTCGAGAGATTTTCGAATGAATCCATTTCACTGGGGCTAACAACACCGAATCCACCTTTTCCGTGGTGAACGTCATCCGATTACCAGAGTTTCCATCATGAGGTGAAGCAGTGGTGCCTGGAAGAGTCGCGTTCTTGACCTGTGGGGTTATGGATCTCATGACTTCCACAGCAGACATGATTTGCTCGAACTCGGCCAGCCACTTAGCCTTGATCTCTTGTACTGGCTGCGGCTGTCCCACATGAGAAAAGGCATCCCCAAGTTGTTTATAGAAATCAGCTTGCTGCAAACGAATTTGTAAGGCGAATCTTGCCAAAAACGCATCAAACAGATCCAAGAAGCTGGGAATCTGTTGACCCAACTGGGCAGAGACTTCATCATGCTGCGGTTGTTTCATCGAGCGGAGTTTCCCTAAAGTCGCATAAAGCGCACCAACCTGTGATCTCGCCGCCTCTAGCTGAGCCTTTGCCTTACTACTAAATTTGGTGGTGTGTATATGCAAGTTTCGCTCCACTCGGCTGAGCAAATTGATTTGTTCAGTGAGTTTGGCCTTCCTCGGATTACTGTCACCGTCATCGGCAAAGTTATCATAGGCAATGAACAGTTGTTTGAGTTGTGCCACCGATTCAGCTTGTAAATTTGTGGACGTTTGCACGAGAACCTCTAAATTTTTAAGCGCAATTTTTGCCTGGGCGAAATCAACCGTCCATTGGTTTATCTTAGACTCACTCATTGTCAACACCGTAGAGGGTTGATCGAATAACTTTAGAGTTAAACTTGATTCGTGCCAGAACAATCTTTCCTCGAGGCGAATGCGGATGGACACTGCTCGACCAGAGGCCGAACGACGACACCATAACGTTTAACATGGTTTAGGGTGCTTCGATCCACTCCAATGAAAGCCCTGGTACTTGGGGATCCGCACCGAAATCCAATGTACGACGAACATGTTATATTGCGTGCGCGTGTCTAAAAGACACCCCCCCCACTTTGCCCATGCACTGATCTGTGGTTGACACATATTTTGGCATATGTTTCCGAGACTGAACACACGAATTGCAAAACCGACGACATTTTTAAGGCATTGGAGTCTTCAGTCATCAGTCAATTATCAGTACGATAACCAATAATCTTCTTAAATAATTATTACGAAGAGATGACAGTCTTCGTAAAAGGGCATTGTTTGGGCAACTTCTTTAAAGATCATCCACTTAGTGGAGGCCGCTGAGATTCCGGTGCCGTCAGCTTTTGAAATCTGTTGCTCATTGGCCGACTTGTAGCAGCTAGATGACTGTCAAATGTCGTCGAACGGCAATTCTAGAAGGTCATCATCGGAGCAACCTAGCAAAGCAGTCGACAGAATGGACCGAAGAACCAATTTGCTGTTGATTTGGTAAACTTGCTCGCTTTATGTTGCAACGAGAGCCCGCAACCAGGGAGGCCACCCGTAAGCGCCTGCGATTAAGAGCATGATTAATACGTATACAAATTAAGGCATATTGGAAGCAGCCGCTCCGAGACTTTACGTTACCCTTTTCCATATTTGGCATACGCCCCTCGGGGTACACACATTCGCATGCATACTGTATGCAGCTGCCTTAACCAAACCTGAGAAATATTGCGCATCTCCGGAATAAAACTAAACATACATAATAGCGCATTGGAGTGCTATACTACTGGCAAATTGCCTTAGCAGGTAAGCTATGTGTTCTCAATTCCACCACGCCTTTTGTCCATAAAAAGCAGTTAGGAGAAAGCATGCGTAAGTTTTCCGGCCTGTACAGCCGATGATTCGTTCTTCTTGAACACACTTTTTAGGAGTAGGTTCTCCACTATAAAAGTCTCCTATATTGACGAATGATTCATAAATTTATGCGTACGCGCAACTTACACAGAATAACCCACTTTCGAGCACTTGGGTGCAAGGGTAGAAAATTATGACGTAGATGTATTATGTAAGTCTCACAGCAAGTTGACACTTGACCAAGCTAAGCTAAGCTATGAAGCAACTTCAGAAGGGCCAGTGATCGAGCTCTGTTCCGGTGGACTGTTCCTTGACGGCATGATCTGAGGGTGGTACAGAAAACTTCAGAGATTCGATTTCCGAAACAAAAAAAACCTTGATCATGTATCGAGCTCAGACAACTTATACTGGCATGCTCTTATTGAGCCGCTTCTTATGACAGGGAGGTGTAGACAACATGCATCCTGCAATTACTAAACAGTGAGAACCTGTCTAGACTTACTCAAGCTTTTACAGAACAGGTTTAAGTAAACGGCACGTGACTGTATAACCCAACCTTGTTTCATTCCTTTGGATGGAAAGAAATGCGCTGAGAAAAAGAAAAAAGGTTGTGTGTTTCATATCTTGAGAGGACTCAATACACAAAATTAGAAATTAAAAAATATCTAGTGGATATTCTAGAGACTAATGATGTATCTTGCGGTATTTTGTGTGAGCAGGGACTGAGCTGGTGTGAAGGGCCCTTGCTCATCAACGAGGATAATACGGTGTGAATCTAGGTACCACCTAGCAATCGTGAGGCTTGCATGACTTCCCAACGACAAAAGTACAATGCAGTACTGGTAAGTAAATTAGGTTGCGTATAATGGCGCACGCCTGATGTCCCAAGTAAGTACAGCAAGCGTTTGTTCTACAGGTAAGGGTAATGCATGATGCTGCGAATTTTCGGGAGGGGATTGCCCGTCCAATTCAAGCTTTCTATTAGCACAGCAGGGGTAAAAACTGAACGTACTTCACAATTAAATGTCAAAACCTTATGTAAAACCACCATTAGCAACCATTATATTATTTTGTTATGTCGAATTGCTCAATCTTGGGGCTTGGAATGCTTAGGGTTGCCTTGCTTTTTCATACCGCATTGGGCATTCTGCCTGGATGACGTAAACAAACAAAACACTGGAGGAAGAAGCATATTTACCCCGGTCATATTCCTCCCCAGATATTTCTTACCATATTTTGTACAAGGACTTAACACATTGATAATGGCAGTTGCTGGTCTCCGTATCTCGACACAGCTAATAACCATCTTGTTTTTGATGGGAAGCGCTTTGCTTCTCTTCTTTATTGTGCTGGCAGGCATTAAGAGCGACGGCAACGTCTTGAACAGATGGTACTGGATTGCTGCTGATACTAGCACCATTCAGAACGCTGAATACCCGATTTCTCGCTGGTCTATGTACGGTTTGTGCGGCTACGAGAAGGGCGATTCCATCTCCAAGCCAGGCAAGTTCATTGGCTGCACTAAGCACAAGGCGGACTACCCCTTCGATCTCCGCCGCAACTTCCACCTTTCTGAGACCGATGTGTGGGAGGAGTTCCAGGGCAACAAGTACTACTACATGACCCGCTTCCAGTACCCCTTCTATCTTATTGCCCTCACGTTTGATGTTGTTGCTATGTTTGCCTCGGTGGCTGGTAGCTCATCTCGCATTGCCGGCATCATCACGAGTGTTTTCTCCATTCTTACTTTTCTGTTCTCCACTATTGCGGCTTCTCTTTCGACTGCCGCTTACGTTCAGGGCCGTGACACCTTCCACCGTCATGGCCAGGAGGCCAAGATCGGCGCTGCCTTGTATGGTTTCGCTTGGGCCGTCGTCTTTATGTCCATGCTAAACAGCGTCTTCGCATGCATCTTCACTCCCAGCAAGAGCGGTGCTGCCGGCAGCTACAAGCCCAAGAAGAAGGGCACTCCCTCCGGCAAGCGTGGTGGTTACAAGTTTGGTATCAATAAGAAGAAGACCACCGAGGTCGCTGCTGATAACAAGGATGCTAGCTCCTTCGTTCGCGCTTAATCTGAAAATCCTCATTTAAAGGTCAGGCATTCTTCTAATTCGTCAAATAATCACATACCCAGATTCTGCTTTTTTCTCTAGATGGCGAATCTTTTGTACTGTAATAAAATAGTTATTGAATCTGTTTTTCCATGCAAATTTTACGCTTGCCTGTGCTTGTGATTATATGGGGAACTCTCAACTGACTTGACGGTTTGCTTAATAGGCTCACCCCACTGTTAACTTGCTCTGGAGATCTTAATTTTTTCGGATGAACGAACAGTGTAATTGGCAATATTTCCATCTTGTCATTAAGACTTTATAAAGCATTATGTAGCATGTACATCAAGACAGTACGAGAAAAAGTAAAACTACCTCATATTTTCCATCCTTGTGCATTTGTTTCTAAATTATTTTCGCAACGGACGAGAACGCACTCCCAATGGATTTTTGGAGTACGATAGTCTGATACCACCCTTGACCGAGTTGGAGAGCGTGTAACCGTACAAAGATGCGAGCGCCTTACCAGCCAAAACCTCGTCCTCAAATTCGACAAAGCACATGGGACCATTTTGTTTGGTGCGGAAACACAAGCGACGGTATCCCGGCTGCTGGCTGAATATGTCCTTCAGCTCGACTTCGCTCGTATCAGGAGGCAAGTTTCCCACATACAGAGTGTTGCACGGAGGATTTTGATCTGCAGGATTAGGAGGAGGAAGCTTCTGCGAATCAGACTGCGCACCATGAATAGGATGATTGTTAAGCTGATTATGATGGTGTTGGTGTTGGTGGTGTTGCGACTGCTGCTGAGGCTGCTGTTGTAATTGCGCGTGAGAGGGATTATTGTGAGTCGGACTCAGCTGCGCACTCGACGAGGACGATGACGGGGTCATTCCTTGAGCAGCCGTCGGGGTGGTCGGCAAACCCGAGCCAACGGCAGGCATCCCGATGGCTGTTGCCGGAGTAGAGGTGGGCGACGGTGCAGAGCTGCTGCTGCCGTTACCATTGATGTTATGAGGCGACAAAATTGAGGACACTTGAGTGGGTCCATTGACCGAGCCCCCATTCGACCCGTTCGAAGCACTAGTATGAGCAGAGTCCATATAATGCGAGGGTGACGAAGCGCCCAGATTGATGTGTCCCAGTTGGGCCGACGGATAAACGTCAGAGGGAGAGATGAGGGACTGACGACGAGAGGTGTTGAATATGTCGGCACCATTAGACGGACTCAGTGGAGTGGACGGCTGCTGTGACCAATAAGAATCACCATACAGAGGCCGAGACGGGTACAACGACCTCGGAGTGTTGGCGTGTGATACAAAAGGAGGAGTGTAAGCTTGAATCTGAGTCTTGATCTCGTTACCAAAAAGATCGACGCGTCTTTCTAGGATTTGCCCTGCCTGTTGTGCACTGTGCACCGATCCGAACTTGGCATTCACCGAGATTTCACCCGAAACAGCATTTTTGGAAATCTCCGCAGAGGAAAAATCCGATGCCAATGCAAAAATATAGTGGCACTCACGAATCGTGATGTCGCGAGGCAACCCAGTGATCACCAGCAAAGAGGCCGGACCGATGCTGCCGGTGCCTATACTACCGGGAGCAATACCCGTGGCGCTCATACTGGTACCTTTCGAGATGTCATCATTATGCCACATGTTGAGAGAGCTGTCAGATCCGGCCACGGACTGGCCAGCTGATTCACCGGAGCTCAAAGAGCCCACGGATCCAATGGATCCTCGGGTGTTCATCGCTCCTATGGTGCCTATCGACGGAATGGAGCCGCGAGGATTCAGAATCGTGCCGCCACTACCCACGGCAGGGCCACGAGATCCGGGGCTCATCGTCACGTCACGCAATGCTGCAGGACCGCCACCCAACTTTGACGGCGCGGTCCCGATGGTGGTAGTGCCCAGCGAGGCCGCTGGGGACTGTCGAAACGGATACGTGTCCCATGGAGAACTCTGAGTGGTCATCAAGGGCATATCCGATTTTTTTGTGCAACTATATCGCTTTTCTTTCTACCTGCACTTTTCTTCTTCTTCAGAGCAGTTCACAGTTTCAACGGGACCAACAAAATCACCTAGTCGACACACTACAAGAAAGAACGGAATGGACTGGGTCAGTGTGGAGTGTAGACAGTATTAACAAATTTTTTTTAATGCAGAGGCTAAGAAACAGTGTGAATCGATGGAGGCTTGCCAGAGTAGTTCGCCAGAACGGTTAAGCTCTGAGGATGGATGGTTCGGTCTCCGCGGTTGCGATCTCAAATTTTTGTCGTGAGCTGAAATGTCAAGTGGGGAAAGCCGCCAAGACTTCTCAAAGGTCACAAGTTCTTCAGGATTAATGACTGGGTTACATAACCTGACGAGGTTCGTAGAATGCTGGGAGTCACCATACCCTAAGCCACACAATGACATTTCTCGTGAATCTCAAAATTAAGGGGGTACTCGAGAGATAACGCAGAAAGGGTGGGGGAGGCCAGTTTTGATTGGGCCACTTTACCGCGTTAAAACCAATTTTACCGAAATTTTTGCGCATCAACTCTATTTCTATAATGCCGACTACTGATATGCCTTTTTAACAATTTTTGTCCGTCTTCAAAAGCCTTCCGCGTAACTCGGGTATTAAGGGTGAGGGGTGATGAGACAGGTAGGGTACCACGACAAGGTGGAGTGGCATCACGCGGTCATTGCAATTCCTGAACGGGCGAGATCTCTCCTGGCACGCAGCGAATACCAGATGTGGTTGGACAACATGAATCGTGCATATATGCCCGAAGTTAATTTTTTCCACGGAATCAGATCATCCGTTCTTTTATTGCAAGACTCGATAATCAGGTTTAAATTAAGGCTATATATCTCATAGCGGATAAAGCCCGTGTGCGGCACCATGTAGTGCCGGCAATATATTGAGCTAGCGCCACCTTAGTAGAGCCAGTATACATAATTCTTATTTGCATCAATACAGTAAGGTTGGCTTACCTGAGCCCGCAGATGACGCGCCAATATGCACCTCCCGGCGCATTGATCGATCGAGTGTTCCTCTCACAAGAGCCACATCCATTTTTTACATAATCAAAACTTTGCGGTCGTTTTCTCGCTAGCGCCCTTGTCCTTGTTTGAGCCATGTAACATCTCGCACCGCTTGAAGAAGAGAAGCAGCTTAAAAAACTTTCCATGCCCAGAGGCCCACCTCTGTGTAAGAAGTCCGTGGTAGTAATCCACAGCGAAAAAAATTAAAATTGCACACTCTCAATGGGCCAAGCCAGAGGCCGTAGAGGCGAAAAAAAGGAACGTAAAAAAGAGCTATTAAATAGAAATGATCTGGATGATGACTTTATTCCTCTGGATCAGGATGAAGATAATTCCCAACTCGAGTTTGCTCAGCAATCGGATATTGGGGCCGACCACACGGGTCTAGCAAGAGACAATCGCTCATCCTTTTTTGGTTTGCTAGATCGCTCTGAACTGGAGTACTACAAGAATGCCGAGAGCGTACTGGCCACCAATGCTTTAAATGCCGATGAACGGGAGGCATTCATCGACAACCTTTTTGTTGAGGCCAATGGCAAGGAATTGAAGCTCGCCACCAACCAGGTGTGTTCGAAGTTGGTGGAAAGAATGACACACCTAGCCAATAATGAACAAATGCAACAGCTGGCTAGTGCATTTGAGCCTTTTGCTGTGGACCTGGCGTACCAGAAGTTCAGCTCCCATTGCCTGGAAGCGGTCATCATGGCTGCTGTCCCCAATCCTGAAACTGAGGCCACCATGGCTTCTATGGCCAACAGAATCGGCGGATTTGCAGTAGATTTAGCCTATGATCGCTATGCGTCCCATGTTCTGTCGACA
Source organism: Starmerella floris (assembly GCA_030555655.1). Lineage (NCBI taxonomy): Eukaryota > Fungi > Ascomycota > Dipodascomycetes > Dipodascales > Trichomonascaceae > Starmerella > Starmerella floris. The sequence goes on from JANIWM010000004.1 coordinate 245,824, forward strand.
CTAATTCTCAGCCTTAGTGGCTTAAAAGAAAACCTCCGCAGTAAAAAGTCGAAATTGGCACGTAAAAATACCGAAATCGCCACCGAAGATGAAGGGAAACCGAATTCCGCGGAGGTGATCGAAGTATCGTCCTCCCTTCGTAAGTGTGGCTGTGAGCTGGTGAATGGCCTCATTGACAGTTTTGATCAGGTTCAGGCCAGGAAGCTTGCTATTGATCCCACCAGCTCCACGGTTGCTCAGGCGATAATCATGGCAGAGGCTAGCCTAATGTCTGGCTATCGGTTTGTGGACACGATTCTCTCAAATGGGTCTGCTTTTGTGAGTCATTGTCTTAGCGATTCTGTAGGATCCCACTTTTTGGATACGGTCATTAAGGTGCTCCCTGCAAAAAAGGTTAGCAAGTTTGTGGATTCTTTGCCTTTGGTCAAGCTCGCATCTAGCGAGAATGAGGCGTCGAGATATTTGGTTCAATCAGTTATATGTCATTCTAATTTGCCGAAACGACGGAAAGTAGATCTTCTCAAGGGTGATCTAAATTCTTCTTTAGGCAATAACATTGGGTTATCTGTTGCTGCATTGAACACTGATTTCGAAAGTTTCGCTCCTATAATCACGGCGACCCTAGATAAGGACCGCCTTGATTTGCAACAAATCAGCCGTACTGCTCTTTATGAGAAACTCTCTGACTATGGCCCATTTGTTGAGATAGCCGCTGACAGCCTCATCGCCATGGACGACAAGTCATTGACAGCCATGGGCGTTGATCCCACCCAGAGCTTCGTTTTGCAGAGCCTGCTAAAGGCATCAGCACCATTGATTGCTCGTCGAAAACTTTTGAACAAGCTGACCGCATTGGTGCCTTCCTTTGTTTTGAATGCCTACGGTAGTCATATCGTCGACAGCCTCTGGCCTGCATGCTACAAACTGAAATTCGCCCGCGAAAGAATAGCCAGTGAGTTGCTAAAGTTGGAACAATCCATGAAACATTCGCCTTACGGCAGGAAGGTCTGGGGGAATTGGCACATGGAGAAGTATTTGCGTAAGCGGAACGAATGGTTTAATATCGTGAAGCAAGAGGAAGATCAGCTGAGAGAAAAACTCGAGCCTGAGAATGTTGACCGTAGCCAAAGTAGCATCGCTAAAGCCGCAGCAGCCGCCGTAGCCCCCACAAACAAAAGAAGAAAGGTTGTCGGTTAATCCTGTTTTCAGGTATCAGCAATTGCCGTTTGTGACCAACATATATTATTTATTTAGACACATAGAAATCTAGTTACAGGTTCTTCTGCGCGTTCATCTGTCTTTGACATTGATAAGCACCTTTCCTCTGGCCTTCATGTTTTCTAGCCGATCCCAGGCCTTCTTATAATCGTTCAGCGGATATTCAGAGTCGATAGGTATCTTGGCGTCGTGAGAATTGAAAAATTTTTGGGCTTCACCTACCCAACTACCGCTTTTGACCGCAACCAGCTGATAGTTGATCCCCATATATCTGCCGAAAAGAAGTCGAGGTACCGCCCAGGGAATCGTTCTCAACGTAGGTTTCACCAGAGCATTCTTGTACGAGCCTGAGGGTGCCACATCGCCTGCATTGGAAACGTATACCCCACCCTCGCTGTACGACTTGAGAATACTAGGCCACACTTTTAGAGCATCATAGCCACCAACAGTGTCAATAATAGCATCAAATTTGATGTCTAGATCCTTGAGTTGTTGGCTCACATCTTTCGAACGATAATCGATGGTTTTATCGGCACCCAATGAGCGAACAAACTCGCTTGAGGTGCTGGAGCAGGTCGCCACAATCTCATCGAAGTGATACCGAGCTTTAGCCAATTGAATGACATAGGTGCCTACATTGGAGGCGCCTCCCAAGACCAGCAGCTTCCCTTGCTTAGGGACCCTTGCTAACATTTCGACCGCAGTGCCGAATGTCAGTGGGAACGCAGCCGCCTGAGCATCGCTCAATTTGTTGGGCGTCTTCATTAAGGCATGTTTGGTGACATCCAGCACAGCTTTGGTTCCTAAAATCCCGTCAAAGGGCGAGAGCAATCCACCACAAACTCGCTCGCCAATCCTCCAATTGTTGCTCTGCTGACTTCCTACCGCTTCAATGACCCCAGAAAAGTCTTTCCCGACTTGCCACATCATTAAAGGCAGGGAAATGCTCTTGAGCTTGATATCAATTGGATTCAAACCAATATTGGAAACATCAATCACGACCTCATTTGGCTTGAGAGTGCTTGGCACGGCCTTCTCATGGATAGCCAAGGGGCTCCATCTACTTGAATAGCCAATATATTTCAGATTGACCATTTTTCACTAATTCGCTGTTTCTTCGATGTGATTTATTTTTTTGTTCCCAAATTTCGTTAGAGTCTCTAAACTGTGGCTGTAGTATATGCCTGCCTGTGGTGTGGAGTAGTGCTGCTGATGCTGCACCTGCAGAATACCTGCTGTTGCCTGCACGGATTGCTGCCACCTACGCACCCTGTAAGGGTGTCTGAAAAAATACCGGGAGAGGGTGGCTCATCGCGGCTGTTACCTACCGTAACGCGATCTTCAACTTAGATAGACGTCATGATCACCAATTCTTCCCATTGTCAAGAGATTGCATTCTAATATTACGTTTTTTTTTTTAGTCCCTACGGGGTAATATTCATGGCGCATTCCCGTATCTGAAAGAAATCACGTTACTACTGCATTCAATTACGAGGGCGAACACCTAATGTAATGATGGGGTATGTGTGTTAGTGGTTAGTGAGCGCGTGCCTAAGTCCATCCTCGTGTCGCAGTGTCAATATTACGTGTTTGTGGCGAAGGTCATCTGAACCTTTGATTCTTGGCCAACCAATATTATGGCGAGCACATATTTCGATATTACTCGCAAATTACAAGAATTCGGATTCGGGCCAAGTGATAGTGAGAGTGATGAAGACGAATTTGAGAATCGTGGCGACGAGCAACGGCAGAGCATATCCAACGACTGGGAAAGCATTGGACTCCTGCCGAGCTTGCAAAAGCTTCAAATCAATTTCAGAAATGCTTCGTATAGCTTCATGACTGGCTTGCGACGAGAAAGTGGCAAGAGCTTCGAAAGTCAAGTGGATGACAAGAAAAAAAATCCTGGCTTATCGAATGACTACGGCGCTGACCACACGGGCCCGAAGCCTGCCTTGCAACCCACCGAGACTAGCGAATCTGCTGTCGCAGTCAAGAAAGCTACATTGGTCGAGACGGCAAAGACTGAGGAGCGTAATGCCCTGAATGGCCACGTTGAGAAGGCAGCAAACGAGAAAGATGAAGAGGATGAAGATGAAGAGGAGGACGACGAAGATGAAGATGACGAGGAGGAGGATGAGAATGATGACGAATGGGAGGAAATTGGTAGACTCCCGAAGCTCAACCAGCTCCCGTTCCCTTTCCGAAACGCCTCCGAATTCATCACTTTCCCTTCCTCTGTTTTTAGTTACCAAGGGGAGATATCCTCAGTGAGCTCCAGGGGCCTCGGATGGCACCGATTCATGCAGAACTTTCAGCTCCCATCCTTCTTCGACGAACATAGCGATGGCGAAGAGGCGCTCGAAGATATTAATGATCCTAACCTTGCCGATGTGTTTTCGGAGGAAGGGCTGACGGATGAGGATAGAAAGGTGTATTACAATGAAGAGGGTTTGACCGGTTGTAAACACTACCTTAGGAACTGTAAGAGCGAGTGCAATCAATGCCACAAGTTCTACATGTGCCAGCTGTGTCATGACGACGTAGAGCTTCATCACATGAACCGCCAGCTCTGCCGTAGAATGCTGTGTCTTCATTGTCAAAAACCCCAGCCACCGCGGCGAACATGCCGATTTTGTAAAGAAGTCATGGGCGATTATTATTGTAAAATATGCAAGCTCTGGAACGACGACCCCGACAAATCAATATATCATTGCGACAAATGCGGCATTTGTCGTGTTGGCCGTGGGCCCGGCATTGATGTTTTCCATTGCGACAAATGCGGGATTTGCATGAACCTGGTTGTTATGGACAATCACCGGTGCATCGAGCAAGCCGCCAATTCCAATTGTCCCATCTGTTTAGAGGACCTTTTCTCTACACCCCGGCCCACAGTATTTATGCCTTGCGGTCATCCCATTCACCGGGAGTGTTTCGATGAATACTCAAAGCGATATTATCGCTGCCCTGTCTGTTCCAAATCGATCTTAAACACAAGCGCATTATTTCGCATGATCGATGAGGAGATACAGTACGAAGTTCTGCCTCCCGAGCTTGCTGACAAGATGGTTAATATTCTTTGTCAGGATTGTCATTTAAAATCGCAGACAAAATTCCATCTTGCTGGTTTGAAATGTGAGACTTGCGGCAGTTATAATACTGCTCTGTTGTGAAGATGGTCCTTCCGGACAATGCTCAAGCCAAAACGTCATGATAATGAAGTAAATATTTATTCACTAATATATAAGGAAACATCTGGATCGAAGCTATTCATTCCAAAGCACGCCATTATAAATGCAATAATCCCCGGCCAACAGTAGAGCATCCGCAAGGGGATTGGATGTGCTCTCGGCGCCATTCAATATAGTGGGTGCTGATCGATAGACGGCAAAAGTGTTGTCGCGAGATTGGCGGCAGTCTAGACTCAGAATAGGCAATAACGTCAGCGCACACCGTTTCCATATTCTCTTCGCAGTGGATATGGCCGTCATTTGATTTTCCTGGTCAACGAGGGTGAATGTATCCTCAATGTGATCCCCTTCGAGTGTGAACTCGCCACCGTCGGGATTGCGGGGATTTTGCAGTCTATTGTAGAGGGACATCACCAATTTGTCAATAGGACTTTGTGCCGGGAACTCGCTGATTAGTTTGGCGATGTATGCTCGCATCACCTGTACGACCTCTTCTCTTTGGTTTGCCTCGGACAAGAACCATCTCAATCGCATAGTGTCGAAAACTTCACTGTTGAAAATACCTTTTAGTTGCTCAACCAGAGTCTGAGACTTGTCGATTTGCCTCATCAGAGATTCATTATCAATGGGACCAGGTGAAGACTCGGGTAGAGTGGGTGTTCGGGAGTGGACAGCATAGGATAACCAGTCTGAAGTGGCTTCACGATGAGATCTTTCTGGAAGAGGCAGATCCCCAGAGAGAGGAAATAGGAATATCGTTGCAGTTTGTGAAGATAGAATAGGAAATTTCCATGTGTTGGCGCTGCCCTTGTAATTTGAGCCGCTGCCCGTATTTAGCACGACCAGTCCCATAGGCAGATTCGGGTGCAGTTGCGCAGAGATCACATCGCCTTGTATTTGAGGCATGGTAAGCGTATGGGAGTGGGAGTGGATGTCACTTATGGTTCCATCAGTGTGCACCACCTTGGGCCCATCAGCCCGGTTAGAGCCTACGATGTACCCCGGCAAATAAGTTGACATTGATATTTGCTGATTATTCTGATAGAGTTTACCGCATCGAAACGTCATCAGCTCACCATTGTTCTTCCAAATCTCCGCCGAGATCACATTGAATCTGCTAGGAGAAGTCACCAGTTCCCAAGTGACACGATCACGGCTAGTCCAGCCACTGTTGTCGGAAAGCACGGCTGCAATAATTTCGGTTGACCCGTCCCAGCTCGAGACAGCTAGGTGTGTGATTGGCAATCGCGACTCACCACCAACTGTGGTTCTAAATACCTGCCTAGCATCAACGTAGCCATACAGCTCTCCAGAAGTATCACCCAGAATTAACTGTTTGCCAAGCCATGTCACTGCCGAGTGGGAGGCACCCTCTATGGTGTACACAAGCTTGGCTTCATTGTCCGCATTCTCAACAATAGCCACCACACCAGTGTCGAAAACGCAAGCCAGGAGACACCCTGCATTGCTGCCGGTGAGGGCGGAACTCCATTGCATGTCCAGGATTCTGCCCTTGGGAAGATTCCCCGGTGCCTTTGTTCGAACCCATTTGATCGTACCATTTTCCAACAAAGCCGCTGCGTCCGGGGTCAGGAACTGGAGTCCAGCCAATTCCGCAGCAAACGCGATAACCGAGTCAGAGGACCATCGAACCAGATAGGGGTCCAATCGGGGAATTTCCATGACCAACTCGAAGCACGCACCTTGGGTAGTGCTTAATTCACACCACGCGCCTGTGCTGAAGGTTGGTGAGGACACCAGGACTAGGTCAATTTACCCCGAACATCTCCCACGATCAAAATCGTGTTTTCGTAGTGACAAGCTATCTGGAAGGTTAGCATTATACGGTATCATATGGTAGTATTAAGAGAATTATGGCATAATAAGCAAGTCACGATTTAGCTTCAAATTACACATGCAGCTATGCTTTTCGGGGGTATTCCTCCGGGTTGACCCCGAGGTATCTCACAAAGGATTCGTAAATTTCCTGCATCACCTTGGCATTGCCAGCCTTGGCCGCGTCGGTGGTCTCGGGGTCCAAAAGGTCGTCGAGTTTTTCGCCGTTGGGTAACATTTCGAAAAAATTCCACTGTTCAAACAGGTCCTCGTTGCTAAGAGACTGAACGGCGTCTATGGTCTTGGGGAACTCGGGGTGGTACTCGCCGTCGGCATTCGGGAGAGGAGTCAAGCGTGATGTTGAGCGCGAATTCAGAATGCGGCGGACGTTGCGCTCGTCCAACAAACTAAGCTGGCCCTGGAGCTCCAACACCATGTCCCCCAGGTCGCTCTCAGTGACGTACTCACTGGGTCGAGTAGACGGTGGAGTGGCACCAAGACCGCTGGCATTGGGACCAGACATCAAAGACTTTAAGTCGTCAGTTTTGGTGCCAATGTCATCAATTTTAGTCTTTCGGTTTTCCATCTGGAGTTGCATGACCTGTTGGCCAGTGGAGGCCAGCAGAACCTGCAATTTTTTGACCTGTTCTTTCAGTTGCTCGACTTCCTTCGCGAGATCAGACATTGTAAAGATGAGTTCTTGTGACCGGTGGTGATGCAGTTGTTCGCAATGTTTTCCCACTACTAATGTGGTTATGCGTAAACAAACCCTGGTGCACCTGGGGCAGGGTTTGCGCGCCTTGTGGAGTGGCAGGTTGGCATGCACCGCGGAGAGCTTGGTGGTGTGTAGACAAGACTTTCCAGAATATTCATTGCAGCAGCTTAGAACAATGGATTTCTCTCTTAATGTGCAGTGTGATCTAATAGCGAATGCTCTACCGCCGATCGTTGGGTTCCAATTATATGCTATTATATGTATAGATGGGAATGCTCTACCCTTCTTGGCAGCTGAATGATGTCCAGTGCCTCAATGTTATATATGATTCTATAAACATCATTTTCCAGCTTTTCGCTTGGATGACCTCCCATTTACAGTTTCTCAACTGTGGCGTGTGCTAAGTTATCTCCACTCTATCTACGACACGCCAGGACGCAGTTGCGTCCGTATTAAAATTCGTTTGATTTACTACGGGCTCCACAGGCTGGCACACAGCGCTCGTATTGTGAAGCACCATGACTTAGTATATTAATATTGTATGTTATATATGGTCATCGGCTGCAATGTTTTCCGAACCACAAACAAACCTAAGCCTAGATATTTTGGACATGCCGGATGTCTATTCGGCAGTACTGGCCCATTACGGAGAATGATGTCTATGTGAAGGTTTTTGATGAAATATTGAATGAAGTGGATCATGAATTCTTTGACAACGAGTTAGTGGAGAGCTACCGGTCTCTCGCCCCTGAATCCAGGTATTTGGTGACGAGACTGTACATTCGCAGTCCGAAATGGATTCGGTTTGACGATTTATCGAAATATATGGCACCCGAAACCTTGAGAAACGTTGCTTTGCCGAAACTTATAGAGGACGGGTGGCTAGAGACTACCCCTCCACTGACCGGCATTATATCAGATGTAGCCTCTCTGACCGAATTGCAGGATCTTGCCAAACTGCTGGGATTGAAAGCTACCAATAAATCCAGACCCAAATTAGTCGACCAGTTGATTCAATTAGAAAAGCAACAGTCGTTTTTCAATAGTGGCCGAGTAAAATCAAGAATTTCGGACTCCTTACAGATAGAGTGCTACTTCCTTCACGCCCATCGGCGTAAGTTTCTCTTCCAATTGGAGCAGCACTTTCTTTTTCCAGTTGGGCCCGATGCAACACTGGAGACCATATTTTTGACCCACATGAAAAAGCAGCAATTTCTTCCTTATGAATATGTGCCCCAGAAAGACCGGCCTATATTCGATAATCCCGAGTCGTTTCACAGTTATGCCGATGCCCGCGAACTGTCGCTTGAGATTGAAGAGGCAGTAAATAGTAATAACCGATCTCTACAACTGAGGTGCGTGTCTTCAGAATACCTAGAGCGGTTAGAGGCCAGAATTGCAAACGTGATGGCTGAGGGTCATTCTCACGCAGCCTACACCCTGGGACGGGCCATTTTTAATATCAGCCAAATATTCATGAAGCTTCACGAATTTAATGACGAATATGCTTGGTTGCAGAAGTATCTAGACCAGCAGAAACATCGCAGCAAGCGAGGGGTCGCACTCATTCGTAAATTGCTGCTTGAGATCCGTTTCCTTGGCGAGAGTGGCACCACTGGTGAGAGCAGCTGGCTTGTAAGTGCTATTAATACGTTTTACGATGCCATGGGGGAAGTCAACGAGATTGAAATGCTCGATCTAAATAGGAAGACTACAAAGCTGCTTGCATCTATCCGTAATACTGGGCTTCAATCCGCCCTTTCTTTTATCAAACCTACTAATGAGCGGAAATCTGCCCCTCGCACGGGTCCAAAGATCCCCGTTTTCGATATTATTGCGGTCCCCATGAAGCCAGAAGATGCCTCTGCGGGTCCAGGAACTCGCGTTGTATACGATAACGGTCTTAACGTTGAAGAGTTGGCACTTGCTGAATACGCGACTCAAGATTGTGGTAGCTTTGAAGGTGGTCATTTTGAGGGTTCAGTGATCACTACCATTTTCTGGTTGACTTGTTATGACCTGTTGTTCCAAAATCCCGAGCAGTTCCGTTGCGCGTATCAACGCTATCCCCTGAACCTGCAAAAGGCAATTGATGAGAATAGCAGTAAGATAGATGAGCGACTCAGCGACATAGAGCGCCACATTACTAAGAATCGTGAAACATTGGTAAGTCTAGGAGAGCCACGTCCGAATGTGGGCTCTATCAGTTGGCTGATCTCTGCTAAAGCTTTAATTGACATTGTGCGGGGCCTGGGCGATCATCTTGCACCTATTATGCGAAGATTGATGTCAAACTATCGCAAATATGCATCTGGTTTCCCCGATTTAACGCTGTGGAATGCTGAAGCTAAGCGGACTAAATTTGTGGAAGTAAAATCTATGAATGATACCGTCAGTGATAACCAGCAATTGTGGATGGAGTTCATGATAGAGAACGGTGTCGACGTGGAGATTTGTAAAGTCATACCCGCTAAACGCGTTGCGAAACGGAAGCGCACCTCGAAATAACATATTGAAGGCTAGCTGGGATTCTCTTCAGCTCGATAGTGCCGGTATCAGTATCACATTTCGATGTACAGTACCGACAGCATGGCAATAATGTAGAGACTTATAAAGGATAAAATAATATAAATAAGGACCTGTCCTTCTTTTTACGTTATCTCGTAAATACATCCTCCCACCATCATGGAAGGAGGTGAAACTCAATATGAGATGAGACGTAGGTGGTCAGTTCCTTAGACGAAGGGTATATAGATCGAGGCCAAAATGTCGCCCGCGCAACCGCTTGCTTACTCGGGCATGGCAACTTCCTCAGCATAAGCTTCTGTGTAAGGATAGGACTCCTGGTAGCCATCGGCGACCATCTCTGCCTCAGCATCGATGATTATGCCCTCATCATCCATAGAGCTCTGGTGCTGCTGATAGTCGCGGCAAAGATCGGTCAAGTTGCCCTCCGCTTCGGCAAACTCATGCTCGTCCATACCTTCGCTGGTGTACCAATGCAAGAAGGCGCGGCGGCTGTACATCTTCCGGAACTGGTCGTGGATCCGGGAGAACAGCTGTGTGATGGATGTGGAGTTGGCGACGAAAGTGGCGGCTGTCTCGGCCGTCTTCGGAGCAACAGGACAGAGCGACGTTTGCAAGTTATCAGGAATGAAGCCAACAAACAGGTCCTCATTGCGCTTGCGGTACTTGGTCATCTCATCTTCAATTTCCTTAACACTGGCTTTGCCACGGTAAAGAGCAGCGCACGCCAGATAACGGCCTTCGCGAGGATTCACACCGGCCATGACACTGCGGCCATCAAGAATCTGCTGGGTCATCTCGGGAACACTAAGACTGGCGAACTTACGCGACCCTGGGGCGACCAGAGGGGCATAACCCACCGTAAAGAAGTGAAGCCGACTATAAGGGACAAGATTAACCGCCAGCTTACGCAAGTCGCTGTTGAGCTGACCAGGGTAACGCAGCGATGTGGTCACACCGGACATGACCTGCGCTACAAGCCCATTGAGGTCAGTGTGTGAAGGATGCGGCTTCTTCAGGGTGTTCTGGAAAATGGAGTACAGTGCATGGTTATCGAGGCAGAAGGTCTCGTTTGTGGTTTCCAGCAACTGACTAAGAGCCAAAACAGAGTTGTACGGTTCCACAACGGTATCGGAGTCACTTGAAGGGAAGACGGAATATGAGGCAATCATGCGATCAGAATATTCGTCATTGAGCTGGGTGATGAGCAAAGTTCCCAAGCCAGAACCAGTGCCGCCGCCCAGAGAGTGGGTTAGCTGGAAGCCCTGGAAGTTGTCCGTGATTTCCACCTCACGGCGAATAACGTCCATGACCCTCTCGGCAACTTCGGTACCTTCAGTGTAGTAGCCCTTAGCCCAGTTGTTACCGGCACTGGCCAGAGAGTTTACGAAGTTATCGGGACGGTAGAGATCACCACGGGGACCGCTCCGGATGTGGTCCAAAGTGGCCGGCTCCAAGTCGACCATAACCGCACGGGGAATGTAACGGTTACCCGACTGAGCGTAGTAAACATCGAGGCGGTCATTAGTCTTGTCCTGCGCAGAAGAGTTGCCATTGAACGAGGTGCTACCCGACGAAGCGTTGTCGGTCACGAGGCGGCCAGAGCCGTCGATGCCGTGTTCCTCGCTAATGGTGTCCCAGAAAGCACTGCCAATCTGGTTACCACACTGACCGGTGGAGATATGAATAATTTCACGCATGATTCAGATACTACTATGACCAAGGAGGTGCGTTTCTTCAAGCCTGGTATACTGGTGGCTTTTTCCTTGGCTAAGTGATTGCAAGTGGGTAGAATGATTGTTTACGTTTACATCGCTTAGTCACACTCGCGTTTATATGGGTTAGGTACATAGCTCTCAATGAGGTCGTGATATGGGTAGCGCCAGCATCTCCCTCCTGAAGAAACGTGAGACGGCTTTCATCTTGGGGGATGTGATGGGCTAGCTGCTAACCTTATCCAGTAATAATTTAATACATTCGGTCATGATGACTACGATGAGGATGGGAAGGTGATACACGCACTGTACCATACTACTATGCCAAGTGTACTGCTAGCCCCATACGCCTGCATACATCCCACATACATATCGATACATATATAAATATATATATAGAAAAATGCAAGCACAAGTGGCGTCGATTGAGATCAAAGCGAGATTTGATAGGAGATTGGAGGTCGACGTTGGTGTCAAATTGGTGAGATCAGCTCGTTGCGAATGACGGAAACAGCATCTAATGTTGCGGAGATGATGGCTTCCGTTTCGGGCTCGGCGAGCAAGTTTGATGTAGCCGAATTAAATTACGCCCTTGCCCAGGGCCACCCCAGTGACACACATTGACAAACCAACGTTCGTGCTAGCCACATCCATATGTTCGCCTATCGGGATCCACCCAGCAGTGGCTTCTGGGGTGTACCTACATCTACTATCGATTGGTGCGAAGAGAACTATGTGGTTACTAGCTATATTGCTGAGGCGGTTAACACGGTGACCAATGCCGCCTTTATCTACCTTGCCTTCTTCGCTCTGCAGAACAGCATTCGGTATAGGATGGAGCAACGCTTCATCCTTAGCAGCTGTGGGTTCATGCTTGTGGGGATTGGAAGCTGGCTGTTCCACATGACGTTGAAGTATGAGTTCCAATTGCTTGATGAATTGCCCATGATTTATGCAACCTGTGTCCCACTGTGGTCGACCTTTAGCTGGGGCAGAGGCAAGCAAGCGGAAAAAATCATTGCGACTTCCATTTTCGGCGGCGCTTTGTTGCTGACCGCCATTTACCTGCGTTTCAAAGATCCGACTATACATCAAGTTGCCTACGGTGCTCTTAACGTGTTAATCATTTTGAAGAGTGTCCGCCAGGCATACACATATGTTACGGATAAGCGCGCATTACGGGCATTGAACAAGACTTTGGTCATCGGTGTGTCCGAGTTTCTGTTTGGCTGGTTCTTGTGGAATATGGACATACATTTCTGCGATCTCTGGATTAGTTTGAGAAGAACTGTGGGAATGCCGTTAGGATTCTTGCTAGAGGGACATGGCTGGTGGCATCTTCTTACAGGGCTTGGCGTGTACTCGTATCTGGTCTATCTGGAGTACCTTCGAGTATTCCAATTGGGTATCGACCACGAATATGAGTACGTTTTCAAATGGAACTTCTTCCCTATTACTCGTCTGCGGTCTGGAACGAGGAAACTTGATTAGCAAATTTTTTACTGAGCGGAGTTTTCTTTTTCTTAGAGCGTCTGTTTATACTCGTCAGTCCCTGAGCATTTGAAACACTCTCGCCTTATCTCTCTGTATAGGTAGCCAATATATCCGATGACATACATAGAGGTAGCGTAATCATGACGGGCTGGCTGGATTAAGGGAGTCTTCCATGCATGGGCTTAGGGTAGGGAGGATGTTTTCAAGATCTGGACTCTAAAGCACTCTTGACAAGTTGCATGCACATGAGGGGGTTTCACATTCGAGCATAATTGCCGTGTGTGGAAAGAAGGAGGTGAAGTTCTCAGACCTGGGGAAATTGCGGATCATGACTGTCTCAGGAATTAAATAAAGTTCTAATTGATTACAGACAGAGTGCTATTGCATGACGAACGCCATCTAAAAGAAAAAGCAATTATTCTGATTGATAATTCGGTAGGATCTGCGTGACGGCTGGACTCTTTCGGCCGCAATGGGTGTCCGTGTTTGAGGGACGCTAGCGGGTGGTGATATGTTTTTCTAATATTCTTAGGTGATGATGCCATTGTGGCGTAATCATTTTTTCCACCGCGTACAAGACCTCATGCATCAGGCCGTGCCCTGCTGCATGAGGTCCCAGGGCGCCGGGGGACCGCGCCCGGAATTATTCCCAGTGTAATTGGTCAAGGGGGGGCGAAGGAATGTTTCTCCTACAGTCCAGACACAAATGTGGGCATGACCACTGCAACTTATCAGCGAATAGGAAGTCGTACAATTCGAAACCAGGGATAGGGTATGCGGGTGGGAAATGGCATCATTAACTTAATATCACCATAGACCGTGGTGGCAGGGGGGTTATAACATCCGCAATAATAGGCTTTCTGTTTCCCTTATCATAGTGGTGAAGGACAACCTTGTGATCGCAATTATTTCGTTACAGATTCGAAACATCCCTATTATATCTGTCCCTTTTCTAGACTAATGGTTGTCGTTGCGCTGAAAAACATGTTAACCGGAGGAGGCCCTCAGAAGAAGCCTTTACTGCCTACTGACTCGCAGGGGGCCGCTACCTACTCCAGCGTGGAGCACGGCAGCATTGTGAGCAGTAGCACTCTGAGCTACGAAGGTATTTCGAACCCGCGCGTTGTGAGCGACGTTATCATTGGCCTCTCTGATGGCCTGACCGTCCCGTTTGCTCTGACCGCCGGTCTTTCGTCTCTGGGAGACTCCAAGCTTGTTATTACTGGTGGTTTGGCGGAGCTGGTTTCCGGCGCGATATCCATGGGTCTTGGTGGATACCTTGCCGCCAAGTCCGAGAGCGAATACTACCATACTCAGCTCGCTAAGGAAAACGTGAATTACAGCAATGGTGCTGGCGATATTCAAGCCCGCATTGCCGACGCATTGTGCGAGTTCCGACTGAGTGGTGACACCGTTGCTCTAATTGCTTCTGATATTGAAAAGGACCAGGATATCTTTTCGAAGTTCATGGTGAAAGTTGTGCGGGGCGTGGAAGAGCCGGCTGAGGGCCGAGAACTCACCTCGGCCATCACCATCGGCGTGTCTTATTTCCTGGGTGGATTCGTGCCTTTGGTGCCTTACTTCTTCACGACGGTTGTCCAAACCGGACTAATTTTCTCTGTCATTATCATGGTGATCACATTGTTCATTTTCGGCTACGTTAAGACCATTCTCTCGCTGGGCACTGACACGCCGACGCCTACTTGCATGTGGAACGGCTTGAGCATCCTTGTGACTGGTGGATTCGCGGCCACTGCGGCGTGGCTTTTGGTGCGGGTCATCGAGTGATGCCACGACCATTGCATTCCTCCTCCACCTTCACAATGGCATTTTTATTTATACACGAACTCGAGTAATATTCCTATTTTTATTTACCCACTATAGATCTGGGGTGCATAAACTTTTTTACTCCTATGTATTTGTACTTTTCCGGATGAATTGTTCGTATCGCAGCGATGGCTTCAGCACTACAGCGCTGGGCTGTCTTTAATCACTGAGAATGATGGCTCCACCGATGGTACTAGCGATGGTACTAGCGATGGTACTCCGGACTGGTGGTCCTCCGCGATCGTGGCTTACCGATGAGTACCGAACAGTGACTACCGCTGGGTGACTGCCCTTACCGCTGGGTGACTACCGCTGGGTGACTACCGAGGGGAGGTTACCGTTGGGCTTGTGGAGAGGTGATTCCCAAAAGAAGGTGGGGCGGAACCGTCGCACGTGACCGCCGTTGGCGTCCCACGTAGGAACCGGGCCACTGGGCAACACCGAACGGCACCGATTACCTTTCTCGATAGCTGGAGCAACAAATGTCCTTAGATCTACTGGAGATTCAGCGCGATTTGATCGAAATCGCTCGCAAGGCGGGCGAAACCATTCGCCAGAGGAGTGGCACCGTTAAGTTCGACGACAAGAAGAATTCCGTGGACTTGGTCACCGAGGTCGACAAGGCCGTGGAGGCCCAGGTCAGCCATGCCCTCAAGCTGAAGTACCCCGGATTCGCGTTCATGGGTGAGGAGACGTACGAGCCGGGCAAGTCGGTGCTGAGCGACCGCCCCACCTTCATTGTGGATCCAATTGACGGCACCACTAACTTCATCCACTTCTTCCCTCACGCCTGCATCTCGCTGGGCCTGACCGTGGACAAGGTCCCCGTGGTCGGGGTGATTTACAACCCGTTTTTGGACCAGCTGTACACGGGCGCGAAGGGCCAGGGCTCCTTCCTGAACGGGGAAAAGCTGCCGCTGCGGCCCTCGTCGCGGCCCCTGACGCTGCAGGGGTCACTGTGTGCGGTGGAATGGGGCTCGGACCGCGACAACGAGAACTACGCCCACAAGCTCGCCACCTTCGATCGCCTTGCCCGTAAGGACGGCGGCTTTGTCCATGGGTTCCGCAGCATGGGCTCGGCCGCCCTCAATATGGGCGCCGTGGCTGCTGGCGTGGTCGATAGTTACTGGGAAGGCGGATGCTATGCCTGGGACGTCTGTGCGGGCTGGGTCATTGTTACCGAGGCGGGCGGCGTGGTTGTGTCCGGCAACCCGGGCGATTGGGAGCCCGAGGTGACGAACCGGGTGTACTTTGCGGTGCGTGGGGCCACCGGGGAACAACAGCGGTCGTACGTGGAGGACTACTGGAAGCACGTTGACGGCAAGCTGATTTACGAGCACTGAGTAGATGAAATAATTTGATTCTTATGACATTGTGAGGGCCAGCGTAGAAAAACACATACTAATCTAACATATGCTAAGTCTTCGACGGGAGCGGTTGATGGCCACGCCGGTGGTCATTCGGGATGTCACACTTCGATTGCCCCGCTGCACATAAATTGCCCAGTTGCAGAAGGATGCCAAGCTGCAGGTGTGTTCCGCCCACAGTTGCAGATGTATTGGCTGTACCCAAGCCCTTGCCCCGCGGTGAGCCGGCCATCACATCACCGTTATAACTGTGCAGTGTTGCGGCCTCCAGGCATCAAGTGCCACGTCGGTTGTTATTAAGTTCCACCAATTACACAATAATGGGCGAATCAGTAGCAGGCGAAGTCATTGGGATCTTCTGTGGGCTGGCCATATGCATCCCCTTTTTATACCAGATTCAGGCCCAGCTCCAGGCCCCCACGAAGTCCCCGCTGCCTCGATACTGCTGGCTGCTGTGGTCCTTGGGATACACCGGCTTCGGTGCGTTCTTCTTGCTGGTGCCGCGAAAGCCTGGCGCCAGCAATACGCTCGGGGCTCCCGAGAGCCCCCGCACCCTGGGCTGCCTCAGCCTGGCGGCGGCCCTGTTCTGCCAGGTGTTGTGGGCCCTTGACGACATCCCGCCCGCGGCCGACATGAAGCGGAAGCTGGAAGGGCTGCTGAAAATGCTCGTACCCTCGTTTCTGATCACAATTCTGTTGCTGTGCGCCATCAGTCTGGTCCATGGCAACGTCATCAAGTCGCGACCGTTCTATCGGGACTTCTTGGCCGTGGTGGCGTTTGCGTTGTCCATCAGTCAAGCGGCCGGCTCCGTACTGGCGGCACTCAAGCTCAGTGTCCCGCAGATCCTCCAGCCGGGCCCTGAGGTGGCCGGGCTGCACTGGATGCCGACGGCCATGCAGATGGTGGGCTATTTTGCCGCCATTTTCACCTGCGTGCTGATCTACACCAGCCCGGACTGGTACGGCGTGTCTTTGCTGACCTGGTTTCTTGCCATTGACGCCGCTTTTGTTGGGATTTCCTGGTACCGCGCATCACGGCCGCGGACCTATGATCGGATGCCGGCGTAGGCCCGGCGCTTTTGGTGGCTGCACATATCGGTTCCCTCCCATAAAACGAGATAGGGTAATCTCGCAGTGTATAAGGTTTCACTTTTAAGGTTGCATCATTCGAATCCATCGCATAACCCAAGTGGTTCCAACACCGTCCGTTGAGCCCCCCCCTCCCCGGCCGGCACCATACTGTTTACATATACCCACATATATGCACTTGAGCCATGTACATTATTTTTGGGATTACGGTATTCTAGGGTTCGCACGCGGGACCCAGCCCTCGTAAGCCACGCGTCAGAATTCCCGAACCTCCGCATTTTGTCGGAACCTCCACAGCTGTCAGCATCCTATCAACCACCAGAATCGTTGAGCATGGCTGGTGATAGCGAAAACGCACCGGTGGTGTTCCGGTTGAATGCGGTGTGGATCTCGTACGCCCACACGTTTTTTGCGGGCGGAGCCTTTGTCCTCGCCCTTGTGTTCGGCTGTCTGCTGCATTACTACCAGATTGTTCGCAACGCCGACTACGGCTACCCGGAGGAATGGTTCCCCAGCGTCAGCGCCACCATTGGTGACCGCTACCCGGAGCGCAGCATTTACCAGATCATGATCGCCGTCACCAGTGGCCCGCGCTTCCTTCTTGTGGGGTTGACCTACATCATGACCGCCCGGGCCGACTCCTGGGTGCCTTTGCTTTTGCTTGTGGTGGGTCTGCTACGGACTTTCACCTGCGGTGGCTGGACCTACATCACCTCCTCGGATGACCACGATTGGCACGACATTTTCATGATCAGCTACATGATCCTGACCTTGCCGTGGACGGTGATGCGAATCTGGACCACTCCTAAGGGTACCAAGGCCCGTAAGGTCCGTGTGATCACCGCCTCGCTCTTCTTCGGTACCATCGTCCCGCTGATCTACTTCTTCATCCAGCACAAGGTGCACCACATCCCGGGCGCCTACACCATCTACGCATTCTTCGAGTGGTCGCTGGTGGGGCTGGACGTGGCCTTTGACTCTGCCACTGCCTACGACTTCCCCAATTTGGAAATCACTGTGCGAGACCCTCACAAGGTGGTGGCCAAGCCCACTGACGTGACGGTGTTCCGCGACCCTTCTCACCTTCGCCGTGGTCCTCCTGTTCTTGGCTTCGTTGTTTCCATCATCAACTGGGCTATTTGGTGGTCGGTGGTGACCTCGGTCGGTGCAATGGTCTGGTACTTCCCCCTGTGGTACATGGGCATTAGCGGCTACGAGGCCTTCGCCTTGACTTTGGCTGCCCCGTTGTTGTTGGTCATTCCTCCCGTTCGTAAGCTTTTGATCAAGTTCCCTCAATTGGGCTTCTTGGGCCAGGTTATTGGCGTGGCCTCCTACTGGGTGGCCGACCCTTCCGATCGCATGATGTGGGTCGGTGTTGGAAGTGGCTTCTCCACTATTACGTTTGCTGCTGTATTCTCTAGGGCCCACATGAGCAAGCGTCCGGGCGTTCTGACCAGCCAAGCCGTGTCGTTTGTGCTCGGCTTGATGCTCACCGTGGCCGCTCGCATCAAGGGATACACCAACAACCCTATCTGGCCCATCATGAAGCCGGACATTGGCGGCATCAACCCTTGGGGTGTTGCCGTGGGCATTGCGGCTGCCGTTTGCGCTGGCGTCATGGTGCCCGAAACTGGGCTGTCTGACGATGCGGGTCAGTCTCGGGCCGCCGACGAGAAGACGTCCCGCAAAGATAAGAAGACCGTCAGCAAGGGCAAGTCCTCTGCCAGCGTAGTTGGCTTGGGGTTGGGCTCGTTGTTGTTCATGATGACCACCTATCTCTCTGACATTTCTAATTTGCCTTTGTGGGTGTGGGAAGGTTTCCCCATGCGTGGGCCCGCTCCTATGCCCCACGGTGTACTGGTCCTCTTCGCTATGTCTGCTGGATTGCTTGTGGGTACCAAGTCGCGCAGACAGCTTAGCAAGTCAAGTATTGTGCTGTTCAATGTAGCGATGGGTGCGCTTTCCCAAATCAAGAACTGGCCTGGCTTTGGAGCCGGTCTGTTTATTGCCTTCTACCTCTGCGCGATCACTCCTGCCATTTTCGAGGCCGCGTCTAGCCACCATCCGGCCAAGTCGTTTGGTGTTGCTATGCTCACGTATTTGGCCCTGATTTTCGCTGAGACGTGGACCGTAGCGTATGCTTTCGTGCCGGGCGGATTCGCCCTGCGTGAGCGCACTTGGGTTCTTATGATTGTGGAGCAGGTCGCCGTTTCCCTTGCTGTCATCAGCGCTACCCGATCATTCAAGATCAGCTCTGCTGCCAAGAAGCTGGGTAAGATGACTATCTGGGCACTTATCTTCATTCTCACTCTGAGCTCGTTGTTTACGTTCGAGCGTTTGCAGCACCAGAAGCCCGCACCTGTCCATCCGGAGAGCAAGGCTCTTACCACTGGTATTTGGACCATCCACTTTGGCCTGGATAATGGTTTGTGGGCTAGCGAGACGCGTATGCGTGACCTCATTGCGGAGGCGGAGCTGGACGTCATTGGTCTGCTGGAAAGCGACACACAGCGCATCATTGGTGGTCATCGGGACATTACCCAGCGAATTGCTGAGGAGCTCGGGTTCTATGCCGACTATGGCCCGCCGGCAGATCAGCACACGTGGGGCGCGGCGCTTCTCTCACGTTTCCCCATTGTCAAGAGTTCTCACCATCTCACGCCTAGTCCCGTGGGTGAGCTGGCTCCAGCCATTCACGCCACTTTGGATGTTTACGGTGAATATGTTGACGTTGTTGTGTTCCACTCTGGTCAGGAGGAGGACCCTGAGGACCGGCGTTTGCAGACCGCTTATGTTTCCGACATCCTCGCCTCCACGGGTGACCGCCCGACGGTTCTTCTCTCTTATCTGGTGACCAAGCCTTTGGAGGGTAATTACAATACTTGGGTCTCTGACCACACTGGTATGCATGATATTGACCCCACCGACGATGATCGCTGGTGTGAATATATCCTGTACAAAAACATGCGCCGCACTGGTTACGCTCGTATCTCCCGTGATAGCATCACTGATACTGAGCTACAGGTGGGTCGTTTCCAAATCTCCTCCCCGGCGCGGCACGATAATAAGCGCATCGAGGAAGATGAGGTCGAGCCTGGCTTGCGATTCCCTACCGTTTTCCGTGGCGAAGGCACTCGAGGACATCGGTATCATGTCTTCGATGAGCCTCGCTACTACCAGTGAGCTAGCTCGAAGATAGCTAGTAGAGAATTCATTTGAATTCAGTATTATACCTTTTTTCCAAGATTATATAAAAAAAATCATTTGTTATGTGGACAAGAACTTGTCACATTGTACTGCTCTAAGAGGGGCGCCAGCTACCAAGAAAATGAACGGAGCAGAAAGTGGAATGAGTGTTTTGTGTGCCTGTGGAGCACCACACGAATAAGCACGACAGTGGTTTGCAGCAAACTCTCTCTGGTCACAACCAAGTTGAGAAACGAATCATCTGAATGTTTGTGCGAGCACGTCCTTGTGCAGACGATCTCATTTCATACTGGGGTGCATGAATATCGATGGCATAGCTGCAGAGAATGATAAAAAAGGTATACTCTAATTACTTGCTAATTACAGTGCCCGTGACCAGTGGCCAATGCATGATATCTGCTCTCCCTAGAAACGATCTTTGCCGATTCCATGGAGATTTCACCATGCAGGTTCTGCACCTGCGTGGTATTTTTAGCCTCCTAGGGCGTTTGATGACTTGACGAGGGGCCGCTGCCGTGCGTCATGATGTGTAGGAGGGCCGTGCCAGTATCAGTGATTAACCCTATCCCCTGCTCTATCCTTGGGCCAACGCTACGTACGGCAGTTCCGCTCCGTTCCAAGCAACGCCACGGCAGAAGGTGCTTCATACCGGGGGGCAGGGCATGGTAACGCATGTAACCCATTAAAGCGTTCGACTCTCCAGGAAATTAAATTGTCCCTTAATATCCAAAAATATCGCCTAGTTGGGTTTATAAACTGGTTGATTTCCGCATCGCGTTTCCGGCACCCCCCTCGGCCTCGTCAAATCAATGCAATTGAACATCATTCTTATCTCGATTCTGCCTTTACTTTCTGCCACCGTTGCCCGACCCATTCTCGGATCATCACTGTCATACAGCTCTGAGAGCAGCAGCTCTCAAAGCAGTAGCTCTGAAGTCAGCAGCTCCCATAGTAGCAGCTCTGACGGTAGCACCACGTCCCACACTAGCAGCTCCTCGAGTAGCACCTCCGAAAGCAGCAGCTCCTCCTACTATAGCTACATCCTCGTTTTCAAAGACGGTGCTGAGACTCCAGACAATGTCATGAAACACCTGCAGTCCCAATTGAAGGCTCTCGGGGTCAAAATCAACTATGAATACGAGACCATCATCAAGGGCTTCTCGGTATCTTTGAACGCCGATCTACTCAGTAAGGTGCAGAGCCTCAACGACAAGAACTACCCGTTCATCATCGAGCAAGACAAGAGTGTCTATGCCTCGGACAATGGCCCCGAACAGCCGTCTGATGGAGCGACGATCTCGCTTTTCCTGTGACCCCCACCCCCTCATCTAGTCTATCCATATCTCAAATAATAAGTACCGGGCAAAGCTGAGCTCGCCTGGGCATGTTGCCATCTTGAAATTCTCAAAATTTAGAGCCCATTTTCTACGTCATTAATATGGCCCCGCATGGGGCCGCTATACCCAAATTACTCTCGCTCCAAGTTGATGTTTTCCCGACCGAATTTCGCATACAGCGCATCCTTGAGTGCAGACATGCGTTCGGCAATGTCATCCTTCTTGGACTGAACCTCTTCAATTTGTCCGTCCAGGGTCTCCACATCCTTTTCGACTCTAGCCACAATGTCGTCTTTTCGCATGGACACAAATACGTCCCCAACGTGGTAGGGGAGCATCTCTTCATCGTCCACAAGCTCGATGTCCATGGTAAGGTCCTCGAGATCCTCTTTGCTTTCCTTCAGTTTTGTCTCCTGCTCGATCAGTGCACTGAGGCGGGTATTGAGCTTCGAGAACTCATTGATTTTCTGCTGGTCCGCCCATTCAACCTCCATGGTGGTTCCAATAGTTCTGGTGCTTCGCAGCGGTGTCGGGTTGAGTGCACCCGGGCTGGGCAGCGGCTTACACATCCATATATTCCAACGGGCCTGGTGACCGTTAATTATTAGCTCCGAGCCCCAGAAACGGGAGAAAATGCAGAGAAGATGACGTTTCCGATGAACATTTTCCACAAAAGCTTACTGGAAATATTTGGCGTACGGGCCCCTAAGAGGCTGGCTTTGGCCGTGTCGGGGGGTGTGGATTCCATGGCTTTGACCGGGTTGATGACGAGCTGGGCCCAATCGAGGAATGTTGAGCTGAGGGCGTTCATAGTAGACCACAATTTGCGCAAAGAAAGCACCGACGAGGCGCAGAGCGTAGCCGCCTACATTGAATCGAGATTCAGGGTCCCCAGCTCGATACTCACCCTGACCGGCGTCGACCCCGCGGCCGGAAACGTCGAGGAGTTGGCAAGAAACGGACGGCGGGCAGTTCTTTCTCGGGCCTGTTCGGAAGGAGGCTACCACCACTTGCTACTGGGTCACCATCTAAATGATCAAATCGAGCTTTTTATCCTGCGATTGCTGTCAGGAAGCTCGTGGTTCGGCTTGGCCGGGATGCTCCCCAAGAGTCCGATGAACATGGTGCACCGGCCGGGAGTGGAGCCACTGCAGTTGGTCAGGCCGTTTCTAAAAATCCCAAAAGCAGCGTTGAAACAATGGTGCGTGGATCAAAGTGTCCGATGGTGGGAAGATCCGACAAACCAGGATACAACACTTACCGAACGGAACCTTATCCGCAAACTATATGAGAATGGTGAAGTCTCGGCGGCGTTCTCGGAGGAAAATGTGGAATCGCTGCTCGATCTCCTCGGTAATCAGCGGCAGGAGGTGCGCGACATAGCTGGATCTGTGTTGCAGCAGCTTCAAATCAGCCGGCAGTACAGACCCCAAGAGTTCTGGAAGTCATCCAAACTCATGCTGTCAAGGGCACTCAGCGACTTGCCCCCCGCAGTACTGACAGAGATTCTGCTACGTATAATTGCCCCACTCTCGCCTAAATCAGAGGACACCATCGTGAAAAAGCGTCGAAGCATCAAGGAATTAGTGGATCAGCTCAAATCACCTCCCAAGGAGCTGAAGAGTAATGTGCTGGGAGTAATGATCACGGGAAATGAGAAGCGATGGCTGTTTAATCGGGAGCCTCTTCGAAGGGCCGACTCAGCGCGCCTTGAGGTCTTTCGAGCCACTGAGCGATGGAGTGATTTCACTCTGATTGATAACCGCTGGTTTTTCAGGTGGAGGCTGGCACCCAAGGCTGAAGACAACGGCAGTGACAGCCGATCCAAGCGATCAAAACTGCAGACGCGTCCTAGTTTCTTCAGCGTTAGTTTCTTGAGCGATCCCAATGCGGTGTTCAAGCCATTGTCATCGGCATTGCCTGCCCACGAAGTCAACAAAATAAAAAATAACGTCTCGACTCATCCGTTCTTTATGTGGAGCGACGCAGCCGATCCACATACCATCACAGTAGACAAGATCATTGGATTCCCCACTCTGGGAATTCTCGCCAAGGGGCTCGAGGTCGAGGTCCAGCCCAAATTGTGTGCATTCTAAATCTGGTCTAAAAAAAGAATTAATTTAATGCGACATATATACCCCGAGCGTCTAGTGTACGACAGTCCCCAGCTGGAGCGCCGTTCACCTATGCATCATCATAGTGATGATCCCGTAGAGGCGGGGTGGCACGTGATTTACGCTTCTAGCTGCGTCATCCTGACTCTCTACACCACCATGTCAGTTCGAAGCGTAGGGAAGAATGGCACCGGTGACTAAATAAACCCTGTATATAATCCCAACCTCAAAACGTTTTTCTCCAGTCTTAAAACCATGAATTTCGTTGGTGAAGAGGAGAAAGTCCTCAAATTCTGGGAGGAAATTAATGCCTTCCACCGAAGTGTCGAACTAAGCGAAGGCAAACCGGATTTCACTTTCTATGATGGCCCGCCGTTCGCCACTGGTACTCCGCATTACGGCCACATGCTGGCCTCCACCATCAAGGACATCGTCCCCCGATATGCCACCATGAAGGGCTACCATGTTGTGCGCCGGTTCGGCTGGGACACCCACGGTCTGCCGATTGAGCACGAAATTGACAAGTCTCTGGGCGTCCGCACCAAGGAGGATGTCATGAAGATGGGCATTGCCAACTACAACGAGGAGTGCCGTAAGATTGTCATGCGGTTCGCCGACGTGTGGCGCCACGATATTGGCCGATTGGGTCGCTGGATCGATTTCGATAATGACTATAAGACCATGAACCCGAGCTTCATGGAGTCTGAGTGGTGGGCCTTCAAGCAGCTGTTTGACAAGGGGGCCGTGTACCGTGGCTACCGCGTGATGCCGTACTCTGTGGGCTGCACCACTCCTCTGTCCAACTTCGAGGCCCAGCAGAACTACAAGGACGTGCTGGACCCGGCCGTGTCGGTGGCCTTCCCCTTGGCCGACGACCAGGAGGTGTCACTGGTGGCCTGGACCACCACCCCGTGGACCTTGCCTTCGAACTTGTCGCTGGCCGTCAACCCGAAGTTCGAGTACGTCGAGGTATTGCACCCTGGCTCCGGGAAGCGCTACATCCTGATGGAAAAGCTCCTGACCAGCGTGTGGAAGCACCCTAAGAAGGAGGAAATCAAGGTCCTACGCAAGGTTCCTGCGGCGGAGCTGGTGGGCAAGAAGTACGTGCCTCTATTTGACTACTTCTATGAGAGCTATAAGGACACGGCCTTCCGAGTCATTGCCGCCGACTACGTCACGGACGACAGTGGTACCGGTATTGTCCACCAGGCCCCCTCCTTCGGTGAGACCGATTTCGAAGCCTGCAAACTGGCGGGCATCATTAGCGAAGAGAAGCCGGGTCCCAATCCGGTGGACGCCAACGGCGCTTTCACCACCGAGGTCCCGGAGTGGGCCGGCCAGTTTGTGAAGGATGCCGACCGGTCGATCATCCGCGAGATCAAGAACCGCGGACGGTTGGTGGCGGATGCCCAGATTAAGCACAGCTACCCCTTCTGCTGGCGTTCGGAAACCCCTTTGATCTATAAGGCGGTCCCGGCTTGGTTTGTCCGTGTTACCGACAACATCAGCCAGATTCTGGGCAACCTGGAAACTACCCATTGGGTACCTGGTAACCTCAAACAGGGCCGATTCGGAAACTGGATCAAGAATGCCCGTGATTGGAACGTGTCTCGTAATCGGTACTGGGGCACCCCTCTGCCGATCTGGGCGTCGGAGGACTACTCGGAAATGATCTGCGTCGGCAGCGTTGAGGAGTTGGAGAAGCTCAGTGGCCAGCGCGTGACCGATCTGCACCGTGAGCACGTAGACGACATTGTCATCAAGTCTCCCAAGACCGGCACCGTGCTTCGTCGTGTTGAGGAGGTGTTCGACTGCTGGTTTGAGTCGGGTAGCATGCCGTTCGCGTCTCAGCACTATCCGTTCGAAAATAAGGATAGTCTGCGATTCCCTGCCGACTTCATCAGTGAGGGTCTTGACCAGACTCGTGGCTGGTTTTACACCCTGACTGTGTTGGGAAACCATTTGTTCGACTCGTCTCCGTTCAAAAACGTGTGCGTCACTGGTATCATCCTCGCTGCTGATGGCAAGAAGATGTCCAAGCGATTGAAGAACTACCCTGATCCGAACGCCATGTTCGATAAGTACGGCGCCGATGCTATCCGTCTTTACTTGATCGATTCGCCCGTGCTTCGTGGCGAGACCCTGCGGTTCAAGGAAGAGGGCGTCCGTGAGATCGTCAGCAAGGTCTTCATCCCGTGGTGGAACAGTTTCAAGTTCTGGGAGGCTCAGGTCGCTCTTCTCGCGAAGCAGCAGAAGGTCGATTTCGTGTACGACCCTAAGCGTAAGGTTAGCAACGTCATGGACAAGTGGATGATGTCGACTTTGCAGAACCTCCTGAAGCACATTGACCAGGAGATGAAGGTTTACCACCTCTATGGCGTCGTCCCGGGCTTGCTCCAGTTCTTGGATAACCTGACCAACTGGTACATCCGCTTAAATCGCCTGCGTCTGAAGGGTGAGAACGGCGTGGAGGACACGCTGGATGCTTTGAACACCTTGTTCGAGGCAGAGTTCGTCTTCTGCCGTGCCATGGCCCCGTTTGTTCCTTTCTTGGCTGAGACCGTTTATCAG
Source organism: Starmerella floris (assembly GCA_030555655.1). Lineage (NCBI taxonomy): Eukaryota > Fungi > Ascomycota > Dipodascomycetes > Dipodascales > Trichomonascaceae > Starmerella > Starmerella floris. The sequence continues at coordinate 272,030 of JANIWM010000004.1, forward strand.
AAGCTGCTTCCTTCGATCCCGGACTCGGTCTTCGAGGACTTGCATGTGGTAGATAAGCGCTCGGTGCACTTCTTGCCGTACCCCGAGGTTCGCGAGGAGTATGTGGATGAGCCTACTCGCCGTGCCGTGGACCGCATGCGGAAGGTCATTGAGTACGGCCGCTTCGTCCGTGAGAAGCACGGCGTTAGCCTGAAAATGCCTATCCGCCAGCTCATTGTCATTCACACTGATCCCGAGTATCTGTCTGACATTGACAGTTTGCGCGGCTCTCTTCTTGACGAGCTTAACGTGCGTGACCTGGTCATCACTAGCGACGAGAAAAAATACGGTGTGAAGTGCCGTGCCCAGGCGGACTGGCCCGTTCTCGGTAAAAAGTTGAAGAAGGACATTGTGCGAGTAAAGAAGGCGCTTCCCAACGTGCCATCTGAGGAAATTGAGAACTACATGAAGACTGGCAAGCTGGTGGTGGACGGCATCGAGCTGGTTGAGGGTGATCTGCAGGTATTCCGTGCCATTGATGAGACCACTCTGGGTGAGAACTTTGTCAACACTGGCGATAATGATGTGCAGATGATTCTTGATTTGAACCCCGATGAGACCCTTAAGTCGGAGGGCATCTCTCGTGAATTCATGAACCGTGTCCAGCGCTTCCGCAAGAAGCTGGGGTTGAAGACTACTGATGATGTCCAGGTCGAGTACTCCACCATTACCGATGCTGATGGCACTTTGATCAGTTGTTTGACTGCTAATAAGGATATGGTCACCAAGTCTTTGCGCATCCCTGCCAGAGAATATACTGCTGACAACCAGGAGGTGCTGGGTGAAGAGGATCAGCAGATTGGCGATATCACTTTCAAGCTGAGACTGCTGAAGCTGTAAAAGAGTGTTTAATGCATTCCATATCCATCATATATAAGTAATCTAATTCTACATTGGTCTGGTTACGACCTCTTTGAGCATTCGTACAAATAAAGTATAGTCAACTACTCTCGGTTACGCTGGTTTGATATAGCCAGGCTTTTATTCGCCGTGGCTCGGGCTCGTCCCATGTGGTCACCTGACCCTGAGTATTCAGCCCTCGACATATATTAATTTGAGACCTTCAAGATTGTAAGCTGCAATGAGACCATTTGCGACCGCTTTGTCGACAAGACTCGCGGTGTGTCGAACCCACTCGTTATTATGGCGTCCTGTGTTCTCACATAGGCTTGCGTATTACAGCACATCATCACCATTTGCCCCCCCGCCTTCACAATCGCCACCGGTCAAGAAAAGAATCCAGTCCACATTGGGCCCGGATGCAGGCAACCCCACGAAGGTGACCCAACCCGCGTTTACCAAGTCCGGGCAACTCCTTCGGGTCAACATGACCGAATCGGCTGCAAAAAAACTGGCCGAGGTCAGAGAAAAAGAGCAGCGCCCCGATCTGGTGCTACGGATTCATGTGGAGTCCGGCGGCTGCCATGGATTCCAGTACGTATTCGAACTGCCGGACATCTCGGATGCAAAAGAAACCGATAGCATTTTCGAGCGCGATGGTAGCAAAATTATTATCGACCACAGATCCCTGCGTATTCTGAGGGATGCGACCATAGATTACACTACTGAACTCATCGGCTCCCAGTTCAAGGTGCAATCTCCTCACACGTCTTCCTCGTGTGGGTGTGGATCCTCCTTTTCCCTAGACATGGAGGACTAAATCCATTCCTATTTATATGACCTAGAATAATATAGTACGTCTAATGTTTATTTACCAACTGTGTTGCTGTGCACACCGCAGGCCAGCTTGGGTCGTGATCGCAGCGCGCCACGGCGCATGTGGGTCATTGATTCGATTGATAGGGTACCGAGTCTGAGGTGATAAAGCGGGCTCCCCGGTTATACCCCCAGTTCGCCAACCCTATGACCCCCGCATTGATAAATTAACACTTCTTTTGGTAGGGATTGAAAATCATTGCAAATCAGTATGGAGTCTACGGATCTGAAGGGAAAGTTGGCTCTCGTTGCCAAGGGCAAGGTGCGTGAGCTCTATGCCCTGCCTGATGATAAGCTTCTTTTTGTTGCCAGTGACCGCATCAGTGCGTACGATGTCATCATGACCAACGGCATTCCTGGAAAGGGGGAGATCCTCACCAGCCTATCGCGGTTCTGGTTCGACTACCTGAAGGATGTCCTTCCCAATCATCTGGCTGATAAGGGCAGCCCCCTAACAGACGGCAGCTTGCCGGCTGACGTCACCAATGATGCGAGTATCCGGAACCAGCTTTCCGGCCGATCCATGGTGGTCAATAAGTACAAAATCTTGCCTTTGGAAGTCATCGTCCGCGGCTACATCACCGGCAGTGCTTGGTCGGAGTATCAGAAGACGGGCACCGTACACGGTGTGAAACAACCAGAGGGTTTGCAGGAGAGTCAAAAGTTCCCCGAACCGATTTTTACTCCGTCCACCAAGGCCGAGATGGGCCAGCACGACGAGAACATTTCCAAGGAGCAAGCGCTGGAGGTCCTCGGGGGTGACAAAGCCCTCCTCGACAAGATCGAGAAGAGCGCAATCGCTTTGTACGAGAAGGCCCGTGACTACGCCTCCACTCGGGGAATCATTATCGCCGACACCAAGTTTGAGTTTGGCGTTGACAAAAACGGCAATCTTGTGCTGGTGGACGAGGTCTTGACCCCTGACTCCTCCCGATTCTGGCCCAAGGATACCTACAAGCTGGGTGCCACTCAGGACAGCTTCGACAAGCAGTACTTGCGCAACTGGCTGGTTTCCAATGGTCTGAAGGCAAAGGAAGGAGTGACCGTTCCCGACGACGTCGTCAAGAATACGGCCAATAAGTACAAAGAAGTCTATGAGAAGCTCGTCAAGAACTAATCAGAGCTGAACGAGAGACACTTATATAGAAGGAAACGTTTTGATCCCGACTATTCTTGTTATAATAACCGACAACTCTGCTGATTTAATTACATTAAGCTAACCTCACACGAGGTCACGTTCGCGTACGATCGAATCTGTCCATAACTCAGCTATCGTTTCGAACTTGTCGTTGTCGACAATAGTTATGCTGCAATTGCCCAGCTTGGGTCTTTTGTAAAAGGCAGTACGCACCTTGGAATTGGCAAACCCAACCTTTCTTCTCTGGACTAATGCTTCGAAGAGGTGGAACAAGGCTGATCCATGCGAGACTACCACTACGGTTTCGTACCCTTTGTCCTGAGAGATCTTGATCACCTCGTCGTATGCATCAACCAATCGCTTTGTGAGGTCGGTCCCGTTTTCTCCATAGTGCAGTAATGTCGGCTTGTTGTCGGCAACTCTTTTCTTGAGGGCATCACTGTGAAGCATTCCCTCGATCTCACCCATATGTCGTTCTCGCAGCCCAGGCAGAGCTTGTAGTGGCACTTTATCGCCAGCTATTATCTCGGCGGTCCTGAACGCCCGCGATAGGTCACTTGAGAAAACCGCATCGATCTTTTCCTTCTCGTGCAAGGGGCCGGCTACATTGTGTGCTTGCTCCTCACCACGAGAGTTCAGTGGGGTATCCCGGTGGCCTTGTATACGCCGTTCCACATTATGATCCGTCTCACCGTGCCGGACAAGAATTATTCTCATTTTCCTAGGGCCGAGGTGGCCAAATTATAATCGCCGCGGCTCAACTGTGCCTTTGTTATGAATTTGTCGTCCCAGGAAGACGGTTCGATTCCAACGAGAATCGTAATTTATGACACCCTATGTGTTTTTCCTAGAGTAACGAGGTGCAACAGTTTTTCCGTTACAGATGGACTATTTGAACAGTAGTGACCTACCGCTTGAGCTCACCAGACCCAAGCCCTCGTACTCCGCACACAGACTGAATATGGTGTTGTCAGTGATTACAAATTGTGTACTCATTGTTTACATTGTATGCACAGTTGATATTAGGTGAATCAATTTCAATATATCTAAATCAAGGAGGCAGTCGACGGTCGGAGAGCACGCTTCAGGCTACAGCTGATCATGTCGAATCTCGTAGAGTTTCTGCGCGGCGTCTCCAAGGAAATATATTCTTTGCAGACCGAAATTGGCTGCGTGAACTCCTCATCGTACGAAACCCAAATGATGACCACATGGAAGGACTTGGTAGCGAAGTACCACAGCGAACTAGAGGCTCAAAAGGCAACTCTCATGGCAGAATGCCGTGCTAAACATGAAGAAATATCTGCACGGTTGCAATTGATCGGTGAAACCGCCAATCTGTCCCATGACAAATTAGAACCGCCTTATAAGCAAAGACTGGCCGAGGCTGAGCAGGAACTCGCCTCAGTCAATGCTCGACTGGCGTCTCGTGAGAGCGCGAAAGCCAAAATTTCCAAGAATATCGACGAACTGTCCCGGGAAATGCAGGTAGACCCCCCCCTGTTACCAGACCTCTTGACTGACGCTGCCATGAATGACTGTAGGAACATTGAGACCAAATTAGCTGAAGAAAGGACCCGCAGAATCGAACAAGTTCGTGAGTATCTGGACAAGATTGGACACTGGCAAAAATATCTGGGAATCGATACTTCTTCCACGCTTCCTAACGGTATTGACAGTAAGTCTATTGAAGACCTCAAACATATTTGTGCGGATTTGAATTCCGAATGGGATGCTAGAAGAACAGAAGTCGAATCTTACGAATCCCAGATAACCGAGATTGCCAATCTGTTAGGGGTGCCTTACGAACTTCCATCCAGCCGTGACGGCGGGGGGACGCCCCATAGGATTGATCTATTGAAGCAAAGGCTCCAAGAACTTGACGTCCTCAAAGTTGAGAGGGTTGGAGAGTTGGTGATAGCGTTGCGGGCTCAATTAGTGGAGCTGTGGGATGCGATGTTTTTGGATCTTAACATGAGAAATTCATACGACGACGAAGCGCCTAGTGAAGATCTCTACAACAAGTTGAGGGACCAAGTGGCTTCCCTTCAGCAGGCATCCTTAGAGCCAGATCGTCAAGCAATAATTCATGAAATTAGTATACTTCAAGCAGCTGAAGAGAAGGAGGAAAAGCTAAACCTCATGCTTCAGGATGAAGGCAGACTTACCAAAGCTGGCTTTGCTGGTCGCCTGCGTCAAGAAGAAATGTTGAGGAAGTTTGTCGGGGATAGAAAACCCAAAGCCATTGCAACCCTGCAAGTGTTGTTAGAGACTTGGTCCCATAGTCATCCATTTGAGAGCTTTTATTTGCATGGGGTGGATATAACTCAGCGCTTGGCTGAGGAACATGAAAAGGCAAATTCCAGGCGCATCTCGATTAGCAAAAAGCGACCACGGCCAAGGTCTGCTAATAGCTCTGTTGCCACCAAGAGACACAGACCTCAAGTTGGTGCTAACCGCACAAAATCCTCTGCGGTGACCCTCGAAAATGAAATCCTGCTCACTACTGCGAGGTCTATGCCTGCCCTCAACAGACCGACTCAAGTATCGCGGCCGTCAACTGTAAGATCTGCTGCCAGTGGGAAAATTAATGCTCGCGCACCACCTGCTAACCCTTCTCTGTCCCATCCTATAGGGAGCCTCACTAACCAGCAAGCCCAAACTGCGAGTGCGGTCGCTACGGATCATACCCCCACTGGTCGGATTGCCATTCCACCATATAGCCGTACCCATGTGCCGACTCAACAGAGCACCGGCATAATTCGTACTATACCCCCCGTCGCTACTAAGCGGGCAGAACCAGTCGTTGAACACACCAGCGGGGCTCCGCTTAATACTGAACCTATTGCACAATCAACATCACATCATAATTTTGCGCGGTCTAAACAAGGTCCAGGAATTGCTTTGAAATCACACTCTACAAATAAGCTATATTCGCGCACTCCTACCAATGTTATGTCCTCGCGAATAAACCCGGTTTACCGGTACAAGTATATTCCTACCCAACAGAGCACTCGTACGGTTTTCCCACCTGGGCATCATACTATGGCCAATTCTCTTCATAGCCGCCCTTCGGCAGTTAGTCAACCAAGTGTCCAACACGAGTCTTTGCGATCTCAGAATCAGCCCAAAATTCCCATTGGGGGTTCACATCCTGTCTCACAAGTTCGTCGTTTACCTGAATCTCGGCCACTGAAGCAGCCTCTACAGCCCCTCCCCCTGAATGCAATGACGGCAATGGATCCTTTGGAAACCCCAAATCGAATTCCAAAGCCCGCTGGACGAAGCCCATATCCGGCTCAGGGCGACAATGTGGAGAATTCATATTTCGATGCCCTCCATTCTAGTTACTATCAACAGCGGCAGTCTTTTTTTGACCAAAGCCACGACTAGATTAGCTTATAATTTGTTGTAATTGTAGACTGGTATACAGATCATTTATTAAGTTCTCTCTAGATATTCATGCAAAACCATTCATGAATTGTTCCGTTTCTGAATTTTTCAGATTCAGCAGGGTGGCCAGAACAGGCATCAATGCCTTACGCTGGTCCTTATGTTCGATGAACCCAAGCAAAACGTTCTTCAAGTAAGCCTGCTGCTTTTCTCGTTCCTCGAACGAGGCTGCTGAACCAGAGGAAGGAGAGGACGACGCAGAGGTTTCATTCACGCGCTTCTTCAGCTGGCTATTCTCATGCCGAAGGTGTTCAATATCAGCGGTCAACGTCTTCTGAGATCTCTGCAACTTCTCGATTCTTAACGCATTATCCTGATGCACCATTTTGAGCAGCTCATTTGCCTTGGCTGCGTTCGCCGCTGCTTCCCGTGCCTCAGCTAGAGCCGCCCCTGCCGATTCAGCACCCTCAACATCGGCCTTATTGTGCTTCATCTCAGAATCCCCGAGATCAGATGTCGTGTTCGTATTTTGATGCTCCAAAACCTTGGCTCTTGCTTGCGAATGTGTCTGTGTCATAAATTGTCGCCTAAGTTCCTCCTCGTGGGCCTCAGATTCCTGCAACCGAACCTTGAGCGACTTTATCTGCAACTGAAGTTGTTCTGATTCTCGGACAATGCGCTTGTTCAGCAACTCTACTTCCGACTCCAGTAGCTCTTTTTCGCTAATCACCGAGCTGAGCTGAGAATCGACTTTATCACTAGAAGCCCGGTTGTTCTTTTCGCGATTTCGTAGGGCGGCCTTTACGGCCGTAAGTTCTTCCAGGCGCTCTTGGGCGATCTGTTCGGAATGATGCAATTCTTCACGCAGAGACTCCGACTCTGCGAAGGCCTCTTTCAGCCGGATGTTGAGTTCATCAAGCTGGGATCTCACCGTCGAAAGTGATTTCACAGACGCGTCGCGAGCCTGCTCGGCAACGCTCAGTTGAGATTCCAGGAGATCGACCCTTGATTTGAGTTCGCTGTCCAATCTTGCTGACTCGACTGATTTCTCCTTCTCCTCCTTCACTTGTTTGAGCATCGACGACGTGGATTCCAACTCGTCTCGGAGCCGAGAAACCTCTTTGTTGGCCGCGGAAAGCTCCTGCTTAAGAGAGGTGTTTTGTTTGTTGATGGTAGCGAGCTCGTCGCTTATACGGCCGATCTCGGTGTGTTGAACGGCACTTTTGGATTTCATGTCATTCAGATAAGAAATCAGTGCCTGGGGTTCGGCAATCGAGGAGCACGGCGTATGTTCACTCAGCACCTTTTCATATAGCTTTACTAGCTCATTACGCTTTTTCTCGTCCTTGTATGCCCTGAGCAGGCGCGGGTACATGGATTCATACTTCGCAAATTTGGCCAGCTTGGCATTCAATGCAGAATCCGCTTGGGGTGATCCATCTCTAGATGCCTGTGTGGTGGACTGAGCCAGGGACGGCGACGGAGAACTGCTGCGACCACTGGGAGAAGAGGTCGCCCCAGTTGGACCCTTTCTTTCCGCTCGGCCTTTGGCGTCTGCTTTTACTTGATCGTCTTCTGGCTCCGATTTGTTATCACTTGTCTTAGCGGGGGCAGGTGTTGTGGTTACCGCACCTTCAGTCGGGGGATCCGCAGCAGCGGCGTCAGTATTTTTGTCAGACGTGGCCTCAGGACTCTTTGGCAGTGTGCTTGTTTCTGAATCAACCGCATTTTGTCTCACCTCTTCCGAATTGCTACCGCTGGCGATAGTAACGCTGTTGTCAGCTTGCGGTTTGGTGTCGCTCGACGCATCACCATCTGGCTTTGCATCAGGCTTGGTGGTGCCCAGGGTGGTACTGCTGGACCCATTTGGCTGCTTCTGCTCATTTTTATGGGCCGACTCATTGGTGTTTGATCCATCCCTCTCATCGCCCGTAGGCTCATCACCGAGACTGGCAATGATGTCATCGACGGCGGCCGGCTCGGATGCCAGCAGTTTCGCGTTCCGCTCAATGGTGGCTACCGCATCACTGGATGGTTTCTTCGCGCCAGAGGCTTGCTGGAACTCATCAGCAAGCGTTTGCTTTATCTGGGAAATGCCAGACCACATGCTCATTTTTACTTCGGAAAGCCCCCCACTCCGCACGGCGAGAGTATCACGGTGAGTGTCCTGCTGGCGTAGGCGTTCCGCGCATGACAGGCTGCTCGATAAACAAACCCGTGCCGAGCACCTGGCACGTGATCCACCCACCGTTGGAAGTAGATGCTGTCGCGTGTTCATCGATTTGCTGAACTTTGTTTATGCGAATTATTACAGACGGAGGGACACCAATGCTTGGTTCATAGTTCCCCTTAAGGTTGCGCGGCACGAAGCAGCCGCCGGGGCTCTAGCACCCTTTGCAGTGGCGATAATGTAGAGATGGCATTGTCGCCTCACCCGTAGGGCAGGAATTCAGTAAACAGCCTAAAAGTTCCCAAACACGATTGCTCAACTAAGAACGGTCTTCGGAAATGTGTGACATCATGTGCAACTGTGTACAAATCATATGGTCTACAAATATCGACAAGGCATGGACTGACGCCTGGGCCTGTGTTCGATGCACATGTCACATGATATTGTGGATTCGCCCCACACCGGGTTATATACCGGCGGTCGTCCAATGTACGACAGTCTCGGCAACAACAGCAGATGAGCTTCACGATCCGGTATGGAATCCCCATGAATGGGGCCGGCTGCCAGCGGAGTGTGTCCAACAAGCTTTTGGGTCTGGGTGGCGTGGATAATATCGAAGTGGACCTGGCTCAACAAGAGGTAGTTATCACTGGTCAAGTGGCTCCCTCGGTAATTGTCCAGAGCATGCAGGAAATTGGCCGCGATGCGTTCGTGCGTGGCTCCGGCGAGCCCAACTCTGCGGCAGTGGCAATTTTGGAAACAAACACAGGAGCGGTGAAGGGCCTTGCCCGTTTGATCGAGGTTGCCCAGGGCAAGACCTTGTTCGACATCACTGTGGATGCAGACTTCGCCAATACTTCGGCGGGGGTGTATTCATACGGAGATATCAGCAATCCGCCCCAGACCCTCGGTGCTTTGCTTTTTAAGGTGCTTCGTATTCCGTTCGGTAAAGGCAAGGCCAACACCGCCTCTAGTTGGGCCACCCTTGACAGCACCCCCCTGGCAAACTTGATCGGCCGGTCGGTACATACAGATTCGGGCCTTACTGGAATCATTGCGCGCAGCGCCGGACTATGGGAAAACGACAAGACGGTGTGCACTTGCAGTGGCAAGACCGTGTGGGATGAGCGCAAGGATTTCCGTGAAAACACGAGCGGACACCTTTGAAACTACTCATTCAGCGTCCAGCATATCCATGTCCCTCACAAAGGGACCACCATATCCCTCGTTAGTGACGTCTATAGCCCACACAACTCCATTTATATAGCTTCGTATTATATTTCCGAATATGTCGCCGATCGGGACTGGTGCAGTCACGAGCACAGTATTAGCCTACACAATTTTTTAGAAGGCGCTAACTATTTGAAAGGGGGAGGGGCATTTGTAAACCATGGCCGGTTCTTTCACGGGCGCAGACGGCGGGGGTCGCGAGGGAACAGCGAGGCCCGACGAATGTTACCCAAACCAAGGAAGAACATCACGACCCGCTCCAAACCAATGCCACCACCGGCGTGAGGCGGGGCGCCATAAGCGAAGGCCTCGGTGTACTCCTTGAGGCCGTCACTGTTGGGGTCAACGCCGTGCTCCTTCATGCGCTCCGACAAGAACTTGAAGTCGTGGATCCGCTGGGCGCCGCTAAGAATCTCCTCGCCGCGCATGAAGAAGTCGTATGAGTTGGAAAGCTTCGGGTTTTCCGAGTCCGGCATGGTGTAGAAAGGACGCACCTCGAGCGGGAACTTGTCCAGGATGTAGAAGTCGGTGTGGTACTTGTCGCGCACAAGCTTGCCAAGGGCCTTCTCCTGCTCCGTGGAAAGGTCCTCGTAGTCGTTGATGTCCGGATAGCCATTGCTGCGGAGCATATCAATGCCCTCGTGGTAGTGGAGCTTGACCATCTTGCCGTCGGCAGGAAGCATGAACTCGTCCACGGGGTACTGCTTGCGCACGAGGGCGATGTCCTCGCCATGGCGCTCCTTCAGCTGGGCGAAAATGAACACAAACATCTCGGCCAAGAGATCAACAACCTCATCATAGTGCTCCTCGAAAGCCATTTCCAGATCCAGTCCCATGAATTCGGTCATGTGGCGGTGGGAGTTGGAGTTCTCGGCGCGGAACACGGGGGCAACCTCGTACACCCGCTCGTAGTCGGCCGCGATCAGCATCTGCTTGTACAACTGCGGGGATTGGGCCAAGAAGGCATCACGCTTGAAGTAGCCCACCTTGAACACGCTAGATCCAGACTCGCTGGCACCGCCGATCAATTTGGGAGTGTGGATCTCAGTGAAGCCGCGGCTGCTCAGGAACTCGCGGAACAAGGACCCCACGGCGGCCTGGATCCGGAAAATGGCCTGGTTGGTGGGGGTGCGCAGATCGATGACACGGTTGTCCAACCGGGTGTCCAAGTTCACCACCGGAAGACCCAGGGCCTCCGCCTCTGCCTCGGTGCGGAGGGCGTCCTCGATCTGGATGGGCAGCTGCTCCGGCGTGCGGCTGATCACCTTGATCTCGCTAATCTGAATCTCTGCGCTCTTCACAGTGGCCGACTTGATGGGCTCGGGCGAAGCGTTGATGGTGCCTCGGACCAGCACAATCGACTCCAGGTTCAGACTGCCGGCCCACTTGACCATCTGCTTGCTTACGGTCTTGTTATCGACAACAACCAGACCCTGGATGATGGCCGCCTTGGGGGCCTGGCGGAGCTCGAGGAAGCACATCTTGTTGCCTTGCAAACGGGCATTGTGTACACGGGCTCGGAACACCACCTCGCGGCCGGCCCACGAGGCATCGATTTGGGAAATGTCCTTGACGCGCTGCTCAGACGTTTTGTCCGAAGCCTTGCTCTGGATAAGAGGCAGGTCGCCGTACTTGCCCACGCTGACGTCAGGCTCACTGGACTGGCGGCTCTGCTCTTCGGCCGCCACACGAGCAGCCGTGGCCGCCTTTTTGGCGGCCTTTTCCTTTTCCTTTTGCAGCTTCTTCAGGGCGCTCTTAGTGAGAGGCTTTCCCTCAGCATCAAGCTGGAGTTGCTCCGTCTTCTCGGGGAGGTCCGACATCGTTTAGAATGTGAGTTGATGAAAAATTACGTGAGTCACACACCCACACCCAAATAACACGACCAAACTACCACTACAGAGCACCCGAGGACTGAAGGAGGCACTTCAGAATCAGTGAAACCAGATAGAACAAGAAATTGGTGGCATTATTATAGTTGTAAGATACATAAATTAGCATTTTATTCAGGCGTATCACTCCGATCATGGAAGCATCTTCTGTCTTTTTCCACAGCTAATTGTAGTTGGGATTTTTTTTCTCTTTCGTTATAGGTCGGAGCAAACAATCTCGCAATATCCGTAATATCCGGACCAGTCTAAGCAAGCTTTAGAACACCCGCATTTCCACGCTTGGTTCGCTCATGTACACTCGCATTCACCCCCAGGTTTTCGTAATACGGCTCGAAAACTTGAGCAATCTCCACAAAAGCACCATTAACCTCGGCCAGCATGTTTTCTGCGACTTCTAAGTTGGGGCTCACCTTATGCTTCTTGACGGCCACATCTAGACTGTCTATAGGAGGGGCCTTTATCAAGTGCTCGAGGGCAATGGCGTAGTCATCCAGCAAGACCAGGATGCGACCAATCGTTCCTTGGACATAGCCGTTTTGGTCTTCGTTCAGGGACTTGGTAATCATACGGGCAATTCCACGCAGAGCAAACGACGTGGTCTTGCGATTGGTGATCAGAATCGCGAGCTTGCGATCCATAGTGCGCAAGAACGGTCTGCCAATATTGGTCTCCAAAAACAGCTCAAGCCACTCCTTGCGTTTCTGGTGGACCAGAGTGAAATAGTGCTTAACTTTTTTACGTGCGGCATCGACGCGACTCTGTGACTGCGTTTCTAACTTCGACGTGAAGTTCGCCAGCCTCTTCTCGAGAGCTGACTTTGGTCTGAACAAATCAGGGTTCGTCATGTGGACCTGCAGTTTCTTGTGGTCGACTAGATGATCACGATCCATGATTTTATGGGCATCCTTAGTCGTCCCCAAAATCTGAGCGGTACTCGACGTATCATCAGCGCCCTTTGCCTGGTCATTATGAATCTTGGCTTTTGGCTGTTTTTGAACGGCTTTCCCTTCACCGGGCTTCTTGAGGTGTGAAACATGCTGTTCCATCAGTTTCACGAACTCATTTGCGATGGTGTCCCAGATTACTCGCTCGCTATCAACATCAGCAAAGATGCCATCTCTGCGCGACTTGATATGTTCGGCGATGAAAAGGAGTTCATTCCATGCGAAGCGCGCCGAAATACTTCCGGGGCTCTTCGACATACCATCTACCAGGGTCCCATTTTTGTCCGAACCGGCGAGATCGCTGATAGGCTTGCCTTTGTAGACGGGTCCCAATGTCAGGTAGGCCATGAATGCCTCTTGACAAAGGGTCCAAAGTAGTACCAATGGAAGCACTTTCAGGGGGGACACCATAAATTTGATGCTAAATCCAGAGAGAATGCGGGTTTTTGTTTCCCTCAGTCCAACAGTGAGCAAACCAAAGAGGAATCGACGGCCAAATAACAAGTACATAAGCGGCCATCCCAGAGAACAAAGAGCCCACAAAAAGATGGTTGTTTTGAACTTGCGAGAACGGTGACTCAGACGCTGAATGGGCTTCATTCCATTTTCCCTCTCATCCGTGTCTAAGGCACAACGTTTCATCTGACTTAACGAGAAGACAACCGCCAAAACGTAAGTGAAGCCATAAAGGAACAGATAGTTTTCGTGGATAAGATACCATTTGTCGGTCTGATGCAATGCCAAGGATGCAGGAATTCCCTCTGGATGCTCGCTGAAGTCAGCTTTCTCCAGAGTGTGCAAGGATAATCGGCTAGACACAACTCGGGTGAAATATAGGTAGGCACTGAGCAAGTAAGAAAGCAAAGTAACAACAAATTTCGAAGAGCAAAGAGTATTGATAAACTCAACCGCTGCTGAGGAGTACGGCAGCGGTTCAGCGGTAAGTAACACCTTTGACTTGAGCAACACGGGAACTGTGCATAAAGCCAGGGTGATTATCAGGCCGGTAATTGATCTAGTCCACAACAGGAGGCTAATAATAGGTGAGGTCAGAATAATTGCCAAAAGAACGACGAATGCGGCCTGCCCCATTCGTCTGGATAGAACTTTACCGAGGACAGTGCCGTAAGGTATAACATGGCGTTCTATCTTTTTCCGCGGCAATATCCGGATTACTGAGGACGACATTTGCTCAAAGCAAACTACTTAAGGTTTCCCTCTGTCTCACTCTCACAGTATTCTGGATATATTTCGTCCACCGATATTCACCGTAGGTAAGTGTGGGTTTGTTTAGGCTGGGCGCGACAAGTTTTTGTCACGTGTGCTACCATGGATCACCTTTGTTTCTGGCGAGAACCTTAGCAGTAAATCGGTTGCCGCCAGATGACAGAACCCCCGCCTGTTTCTTACACACTCTGCTTAGGGAAATTACCGCGTTTTGTATCGTACATGATGCGCCGCCATATGTGGACTGCACAACGATCAGAATGTTAGCCGCACTTTAAAGAAAATTTGCCCTCTGAAGGGTAGTACATGCGTGGGAGAAGATTCCGGTATATGCTGGCATTGTTAATAAATGTCCCCACTAATGTAACTAAATTGTTTTTTAGGCGCCGCCTTGTCCCTTGATAGATCAATGTCGCAGCTTCTCGAGTGATTCACACCTAAGCGATTGGGACTTTGCCCCCGCCCAACCCCTCTAGTTAGGATACCACTCGCCGCTTAAACTGTGCTGAGTAATATTTTCTAGCAAAAAATTCCACCTGTATAATATAAATTTTTCACCAACCCTGTGTTTCTTCCACCTAACACTTCAATTCTATCATTGAAATAAAAATGTCTGCCGAAGAGGCCCAAAATTCTATCAGCGTTGAGAACGGTAACATCCGTTCTAACTACGAGGAGTCCGTCGACACCTTTGATGCCTTGAACCTCAAGGATGCCCTCCTGCGTGGTGTGTTCGGTCACGGTTTCGAGTTGCCGTCGACCATCCAGCAGCGTGCCATCCTGCCCATCATGAGCGGCAGCGATGTTCTTGCTCAGTCTCAGTCCGGTACTGGTAAGACTGCCACCTTCGCCATCGGCGCCCTCCAGCGCATCGATGAGACCAAGAAGGTCACTCAGGCACTTATCCTCGCCCCCACTCGTGAGTTGGCTCTGCAGATTCAGACCGTTGTCCACAACCTTGGCGAGTTCATGGATATCATTTGCCACGCCTGCATCGGTGGTACCAGCTTGGACGCCGACATGGAGGCGTTCCGCAAGGGTGCTCAGATTGTTGTTGGTACCCCCGGCCGTGTTTACGATGTTATCAACCGTAACATGCTGGACACCCGCCACATTAAGATGTTCATTCTTGACGAGGCCGATGAGATGTTGAGCCGTGGTTTCAAGGAGCAGATCTACAACATCTTCCTCCGCATGCCTCAGAACTTCCAAAATGTCCTTATGTCTGCCACCATGCCCCCTGAGGTCTTGGACGTGACCAAGGAGTTCATGAAGAACCCCGTTACCATCCTGGTCAAGAAGGACGAGCTGACCCTTGAGGGTATCAAGCAGTTCTTCATTGATGTCAACGAGGAGCAGTACAAGATTGTCACACTGTGTGATATTTACGAGACCATCACCGTCTCTCAGGCTGTCATCTTCTGCAACACCCGTAGCTCTTGCGAGCGTGTTCGTGACGCCCTTGAGGCCAACAGCTTCGTTGTGTCCATGATCCACGGTGATATGGACCAGGCCCAGCGTGATGTCATCATGAACGAGTTCCGTACCGGTTCTTCTCGTATCTTGATCGCCACTGACTTGCTTGCTCGTGGTATCGACGTCCAGCAGGTGTCCGTTGTCATCAACTTCGACTTGCCCCACGACTTGGCCTCTTACTTGCATCGTGTCGGTCGCGGTGGTCGTTTCGGTCGTCGTGGTGTTGCCATCAACTTGGTCACCGAGGAGACCAAGAACCAGCTCCGTATGATTGAGCAGTACTACTCCACCTCGATTGAGGAGATGCCCTCCGACGTTGCTGTCTACTTGTAAGCGAGCTAGCTTGCAAGCAGTCTATTTAAGCAGAGAGGGTGACTGTTGCATGTTATTATCTCCCCTAGTTGTTTCAACAATCGCCACCTCTCTTGCCATGTCTACCAATATCTACGAAATTACTTATGCCCGTAAGTAACGTGATCCTCTTATTCGATAGTTCGGTCTTCGTTTGTTTTGTATTGTTAACAGTAATACATTATATATTAGTTTTGTCAATAGAGCGAAAGTTTCCCTTCTTGGTGATTAGAGGTCCTTGACATTGAAATGCTTGCTGCCGCCGGCGCCAACATAGTCGCCCGCGACTTGTCCGTGTCCCTTGAGGATGTACTGATAGGACATGAGACCCTCAAGGCCCACCGGACCGCGCGCATGCAATTTGTTGGTGCTGACACCGACCTCGGCACCAAACCCGTACCGGTAGCCATCGGCAAACCGGGTGGAAACATTCCAGTACACACCAGCAGAGTCGACTGCGCGGAGGAACGACGACGCCAGGCTGTCATTGTTGGTGATGATGGCATCAGTGTGATGCGATCCCGAGCTGTTGATAATATCGATGGCTTCCTGGCAGTTGTCCACCTGCTTCACTGCCAACTTCAGCGACAGAAACTCCGTGCAAAAGTCCTTGTCGCTGGCCAGTTGCAGCAACTTTTCGTCGCCCAGCTGCGCCGACAGCTGATCATAGATCGGCTTGTCGGCCATTACAGTGACTCCATTGTCGATTAGGGACAGAACCAGGCTCTTGGTGGCCTCAACCGCGTCTTTGTGAACCAGCACACGCTCCACAGCATTGCACGCAGCCGCATAGTTCGTCTTAGAATCCACCACGATGCGAGCACTCATGGCAGGGTCAGCGGCAGCGTCCACATAGATCGAACAGATCCCGTCCGCGTGACCGAGGACAGGGATGGTGGTGTTTTGCTTGATGCTACGCACGAGCTCATTCGAACCGCGCGGAATCACCATATCGATCAAATGGTCACAAGTAAGCAGGTCGCCCACGGCCTCGCGGGTGGAGATGAGCTGCAGAGCGTCGGCGGGAATCGGCGTCCGTCCCAGAGCATCCTGAACAAGACGCTGGATCACCTTGAAGGTGTTCATGGACTCCTTACCACCCTTCAAAATGGCAGCATTCCCACTCTTGATCGCCAACGACCCGACCTGGGCAATTACTTCGGGACGAGCCTCGAAAATGACCAGCAGCACACCCACCGGGCAGCTTACTCGACACAGCTCCAAGCCATCGTCCAGCTGGCGGTCGATAGAGACCTTGTTCATTGGGTCCTCTAGAGCAGCAACATCAAGGACGCCTTGGAGCATGGTGTCGTATTTGGAGGAGGTGAGCTCCAGACGCTTGATCAGGGAAGGACTCAGCTCATTGGTCTGAGCAGCCTCAATGTCGGCACGGTTGGCCTGCATGACTTCGTCCTTGTGATCGCGCAAACGATCATGAATTGCCTTCAGAGCCGCGGTTCTGCTGTCATTGGACGCAATTTTCAGGGCATTCGCCGCTTTTCTTGCTCTGACTGCGATATCCATGGTTGAAATTTACCAGTTAGAAACGATGCTCCCTGACTAATGTTGTGACAGTAATGCCGCGATAGTAACAGAGAACTCTCACGAACAGTAGGTTAGGTCTTGGGCCACAACTCAGGTACGCACCGATTACTCACTTTATCACTGACTACCCACTCATCACCGGCGTTTGGCTGGCGGCAGCACCCAGTGCGTGTGCTCCTAACCCTGGGTCGCGCGTCATTTTCCATGGGGAGTAGGGGGTCGATGGATCAAGATAGGTCCCCTGGCGCGCTCGGCTATTGACGGCTTCAGGCATATCAGCGCTAGAAAAAGCGAGAGCTCCAGTCGTGGTGAATTCGATTTAATAATGTGATACGATGGCCGTACTCGATCTAGATCCGTTGCGTGTCAAGATAGGCTTGTCCAGCAACTCCCCACAATTTTTGAAAGCTTGTGATGAAGTCGCCCGCATACTGCTCAATTCGACATGGGAAGACATTTATCGCCACTCAGCTGGTGTTTCCCAGCTTCTTACAGATATTGTGGATTCCACTCCTCCTGATTGTGCAAACGAAGTCCTTATTTTCTTGGAGGGTTTGGCCTCCCGGTATCATCGTGAGGTAGATCAGGATACGCTCACTTACATCCATTTTTATTTGGCGGCGCTTTGCTCCACATATCATCTGACAAGTTCATCATTGGAGTTGTTTTCGCAACCAAGTTTGGAATTGTCACTTTCAGCTGATCAAATCGGCCAGTATTTCGCTAATTGTGCCGAAATCCATGGCATATTCGCGAGAAATTGGGATGATGCCGCAATTCACGCTGCGCTTGCCTTGACTACTTTGCAGACCGAGCACAACTATCGGCGATGGTGCCTGTATGAGTTGATTGCCCATGGATCAGCAACCTTACTTCCTCGAGCAGCTTGGGCAGTAACTACTTGCAATTTGGTTGATGAGCTTGCGCGTTTGTTTACTGTGAAATCGCGAAGAAATTGGTACCTTATCGTGCAGTATACAAAAGAGCACCAAGGAGAATTTGAGAAATTTGATCTGTGGCCACTAGTAAAGCGGGCTTTGGCAACGTTTTGTGTACACTATGTTCGGGATATTACTCGCACGCTAGTAGCAGTTCCTACATTTACTCTGCTTGGAGGGTTTTTGAAAGAACTGAGCTACGACGAATTGGTGAATGCTGGGCTTTTAGATGTCTGCGAAATCAAAGACGATATCATATGCTCTAGGTTCATGACTCCAAATAAGGCACCCATAGATCTTTTGACAGAAATGAGCTTCTATGCGCGGAAGTCGTAAAGCCATGGAAGCCTTGACTATATACATGTGCTTCAGCCCAGGACCATCACCGTTCACGATCTGGTCGCAACGCTCGGGTCGACGGAGGTCTAGGGGTCCAATGAATATTCAAAGGTAACGCCTTTTTTGGTTCATCTTAATGTATAAATCATTGTTACTGATAACACATACTAAGCATGATTATAATACAATCCCTGTCTTTTTTGGGACAAGTCCGATTAATTTACAAGTTAACATAGGAACACCACTGGTATTCAGTCTTTTAGTCTTCTTCAGGTGGGCGGGCGGCGTTCGGACATGTGATGCTGTTTTTCGTGACTGCTATCCAATCGTTCAGCTGACTCCTTACCGAGTGAGTGAATTCCTTGACTGGATGAGAGAGTCCCTGAACGTTGGCCAGAAGAGCTAGCTGCGCGATTATGTGCTTCACTGAGGGACATCGAAGATTCAGATGTGGCAATATTGGACGTCATATGAGCAGGTAGTTGCGTGCCCGGCGAAAAGGAACCAGAGGCATCTAGTGAGGCACCTCTCCGATGTCGCCTCGCATCCCTTGCTTGTCTCAGAGCTTGAGAATAATGAGTAAGATTAGGATGGGATATGCTACCAGGCATAGATGCCCCTGTATGACTCCTCGACGGGCGATGGTAGCCACTTCTGGAGCTCGTAGTGGCGGCCGTACCACCAGTGCTGGATGTGTTTAATTGATAGTTCCTATGGGTCGTTGCACCCTGCTGGTAAGAACCATCTGTATTTAATTGAAACATTCCTTGTACATCGGGCCTGTGTGAGCCAGGCGCTGTTTCAGATATTGAAGGTGCACCAACCTCACTTTGTCGAAGTCCACCTACTCCACTTCCGCCGCCTCCTTCACCTCCTAAACCGTTCCGATGTAAGCCAGATGGAATGCCATTTATCCACTCGTTAAACCGCGGGTTTCTGCGCGCGCCTTTAGCAAGCTGTTGGCGTAATCGACTATAATGTTGACTGGAGTATAGGATAGGAGTCAGATCGGCAAGAAAGAGTGGATATAAGTCATCCAGTACGTTTTCACGATGGGCCATTTCCAGGGCTCTTTCGAAAGGAATCCATACACCCTTGAAGTTCATACCCCCCACCTTAACAACATGACGAAATCGTTCACCTTTTAGAACGCCATCTCGCCTTCCCCTCGAGATCTGCGCCGAATTGAGGAGCTTGGTGCCGTTGATCATATTGTTATCGCAACGTCTTGTGACTTGCATTCCCCGAAGCTCTACCACCAGGCAAATAGTTCCTTCCTCTTCCCACAAATTGGTGGAGATCTTTCGAGGAATCTGTCCCACTTCGGGGGGTATTGATTGGCCCAAAGCATCAGGAGGAATGGCGGGGCGTCCAATCAGCGAGGGGAATTGGTTAATCGCATCCCGATCCTGAGGAGTCAAATGTTGCAACGACTGGGAGTTGAACTGTGCTAAGATAGTATTTCTGGAAGGTCCTTGTTGCGGCCTTATAAGAGTACTATGGGCGGAATAATTGTAGTGCTGTGGGCTGGCGTCAGAGCCAGGCGTATTACCCTGAATTCCTGGCGGCTGTTGGTGTTGTTGGGGCTGATGAGATGATTGAGGTTGCTGCTGTGGTTGTTGCTGTAGCTGCTGCAGCTGCGGTTGATGTCCATAGGGCCAATTTGCGAAAGCCGTAGAACTAGTCGCTCGAGAAGAGATTCCAGGGTTTGAAGGAGCAGGCGGATTCGGGAGCGCTTGAAATTGACCGCTGGAATCGCTGTAAGGATAATAATCAGGATGTTGATGCTGGTAAGTATTGTCATATGCACTCATCTCACCAAAAAAATGACCCCCTCTTCTTTCAGTGACGGGGGGGGTGACTTGGTTATCGGTCAGGGACCCTCCTGCTAACTGATTACCGGATGAAGCGTCGACACCAAAAGATGAATGTACCGAATGCTGCGGTGGCTGCTGTGTCGACCACCTCAGGGCGGAAGTTGAAGACGGGTTAGCCCCAAACTGAGGCTCCATATCACCATAGTCCGCCATGCGATTAGAGTTTTGTAATTGCGAATGATGTTGACCATCAATCCAGGTAGAACTCAGTTGAGCCCACTGCAAATTTGGGAACTGCTGATACTGAGATGGCACCATTTCCTGGGACTGTTGGCTGGCTAGCACACTGGCGTGGTGTTCGTCCGTAGCCACTTGAGAAAGATTGCCTCGAGACGATACCATCGCTGGCCTCGCACCTACCCTACTGGCACCTAAGTCTTCGTATCCTTCTGATTCACTGTAGGTTTGATCCGACTCATCATCATCACTTAGGCTATCTTCACGCATATTATGGGTATTAAGGGAGCCAGGTGTCGATTCTTGCATAATTAGAGATCGGCTGGTGCTACAGAATCAAACCTGCAGTCCGACCAAACAAGTAGTGACCAATTGGAAACCAAAAAGGCCAGAAATACGATTAATCCCGGAAATCGAAATGATTACGACGGTGATAAGTCGATGTCTTATCAATTTTTCCAGTAATTAGCCTGCTACATTGAGGCACCCGTCTCAACTGAAAGGCTATCTTCAAAACAAGTTAATATTGACACACGCGCATCCGTATGTAGGTAGTACAGTATCTGTGCATGAGGCACTCGCCCCCGTGCCAAGAATGCCCTGGCCCACCAAGATTCTGAAACGCCCCTTCCTCGGGGATCTGCAAAGCTCATACATAATCGGACAACAAAAAATAACGAAGTGATAGAGGTTTGTGGTATCTGGAAGCGAGGATTCCCCGCAGATAATCTCAATTTAGCAAGGTGTGGGCATGAAACCTGCCACCACTGTTAAGCAATTTCACCACTGGCACATCTTATTCATTTGGGAAGTCATGGCAGGGTTTTGTGCTGGGGTCGTAGAGCCACAATGCCTGGTATTCTTCGGTTCCGTAGAAAGCACTAGTTTGCGTTAGGGCGGATTCGTATCACCGTGGCAGGTCCCAGTGGAAACCGAAAAGTCTCTCGCAACCTTAATTGAGTAGCTGCTGAACAAGCTCAGCGAAGTGAGAACACAGGGCGCGGATGATAATTTAGTCCTTGTCGAGGATTCACCAGCACGGGGCAGCGTAAATGCGACATAAAACACGAGCCCCCCGGGTTCCGGAATTGACGGGATGATTCTGAAAGCCTGATTCATGGTGAGAGTGCTCAACAAAGAAGGACTCCCGGATGGGACGGGCCCATATTCATACCAAAGAATCTAAGGGACAGTGTAACAATACAGTTTCAGAAGCCATTGACTCCAGCCCGAAGAAACACAGTGTAGTTTTATGTTGTAGGCAGCGATCAACCATTCGGTACTCACTGATTAAGTCGCTTGCCTTGCATACGGACCGTTGATACTCCGAGATCGTAATCATCGTAAAAAATGAATTATTATTTATGGACTCCATCCCATTCGCTTGCCATGCAGCCTCCGTTAGAGGTGCGCCCAATTATTTCTGACGAGCGCGAGCCGGGACACTCGTCAGAACAGCCTCATCACCAAGGGGCGGCATCCTCATTATTCAACAAGCGCGCTCAACCTGGAGATGTAATTGTTTGGCATGCGTTGCATCGTTGCATTGTGCGATTGATATAGGGTATGGCTAATTGGACTTAGACGGGCTTTAATCTACCTGACTTGCATAATCGGATCCCCTGGTCCTTCTCCCTACTACCGGTGGGTCCCTGACCCACAAAGATCACACGTAGTGAGTGCAACCCCACCTAGTTTTCCAGCACATTGGCATTGGCAGTAAGGTCAGCAGCGACCACCACCACCACTCGTCATAGTGGATGCAGCCCCAGCCCCATAACCCGCGCTCTACACGGTGGTATTTCTGGTTGGTACACTTGGTACGGATAGGCTATCAGCACTCGGGCTTCTAAAACTGGAACACAACTCCCAGTCAAGCCATACTGAGAACTTGAGCTACCTCCAAGTTCAAACCGCGAGTTTCTAGCCTCGTGCATCTTCCACATAATGCAGCCGCAGCTTCTATTGTTGATCTGCGCATCCCTTGGCGCGGCCACGCAAATCAGAGGCGTTGCGCCGCAGGACCAGCACTTGTACGTGCCGGATTCCGAAGGGTTCTTCTCGTGTTTGAGCGATCCTTCGATTCGAATTCCGTTTGATCGTGTGAACGACGATTACTGTGATTGTCCCGACGGCAGTGATGAACCTGGAACGGCAGCATGCTCCAATGGCAAGTTCTGGTGCGCCGGTTCCGAGCAATACCTCCCTAGTCGCATTGTGGGCGACGGCGCTTGCGACTACGAACAGTGCTGTGATGGCAGCGACGAAGCTCCGGGGCTTTGTCCAGATCGATGTGCGGAAGTCAAGGCGGTCCAGGCTGCCAAAATAGAAGCGGAACTAGACTTCCTTAGACAAGGCGTGGAAATGCGTAATGAGATGGTGTCGCGTGCCCAAATGCGGAAACAGCAATTGGGCGATCAGGTGGCTGAGCTTTCCACCAAGGTTTCCATGCTCAAGAAAGAACTAGCTCAGGGCCAAGAGGAGTTGATTCTGGCCGAAAGAGCCGACCAGGAAAGTTCTGAAGATATGGAGTCTGTTCAGGTCATTGGCGAGTTGCGCAATGCCATCCGCATCACGGAGGCTGATCTCTCCGAAATCTCGGATCGGTTTAACCAATTGAAGGATTCATACCGCATACTCGAAGCCGCTCTGAGGCAGATGAGCATCGACTACAACCCCAACTTCAATGATCCGGCGGTCAAAGAGGCTATCAAGGTCTGGAGGGATGCTGGCACTCCGGACCTGAGACTGCCCACCATTCACCGCGATTACATAGCGGACCTTGAGCTCCTGGACAAAATTAAAGTTGCTAGCACGGATGAAGTTGCCTCCAAGCCCGCTAAATCGGGCACCTGGAGCTACTACGTGAAAAATCTCCTGCCACCATTCGTTTCCAATGGGCTCACCCAGTTCCTTGGAGGTGGCCTGGTCCTGGACAACCCCCCTAAGAGTGGTGGTGTCCGGGCACAAAAAGTACAGCAGTATATTCAGGAACTTCAGGACTCGTTGAAGAATGCAGAAAAGGATTTGACCCTGAATCAGAAGCTTTTGTCATTGGGCGAAGAATTCTGGGGACCCGATGAGATCGGTCGTAGTGCTGAAAATCTTTGTGTGAGTGCCCAGCGCGGTGACTTCAACTATGAGGCCTGCTTGTTCGGAACTGCCGTACAACTCGATGGTAGTAGATACAGTGTTCAGCTCGGCAGGTCCACTGGGTTGAAGGAATCTGAGGATGGGCAATTATCTATCAAATTTGTGGAAGGGAACCAGTGTCCCAATGGAGTTATGCGTACGTTGACCTTGCT
The DNA here is from genome assembly GCA_030555655.1 of Starmerella floris. NCBI lineage: Eukaryota > Fungi > Ascomycota > Dipodascomycetes > Dipodascales > Trichomonascaceae > Starmerella > Starmerella floris. The sequence goes on from JANIWM010000004.1 coordinate 295,784, forward strand.
CTTAGAATGCGGCCACACGACTGAGGCGATCTTTGTGGAAGAGACTGACGTCTGCCAATATACTATGAGCGCCAAGAGCCCTATTGCTTGTAAGCTCCCGGAAACCAACACTGAAATTATTCATGGCGAGCTTTGAAAAAAAATTTGAAAAAAAGTAATTGCTGGTTCCTACAATTATTCTATCATTGTCATTTATTCGTTCATGTGCTACACTTACTTAGACATGCATATATCAAAGTTCACGTGATGTAGCCCGTGTGAATAGCTTGGAAAATCTGCGAGGGCATCGCCGCCCACCAAAAGTAATACAGTAGAATCCAGAAGAGATTACATACCAGCAGGATGGACGATGTTTTTGCATTGTGTGCTTTTAAAACACCCAGTGAGGGTGCAGTAGACGCATTACGCACAATTTTGGGCGCAGGCATGCCTGTCAATATTAAAGTCGGCGAACTCCGAGAGGAATCCGAGTTTGACTTGGGAGCTGGATTAGGCCATCTCGTATGTGAATATGCCTCACCATCACAAATCGGCTTGGCCGAGGAAATGCTGCAGGTTCTGTTTGAATATGGCTTCAATTGGATGCTTCTCGACGGTAAAAACCGTACTCCGGGCGACATTGCCTGTGAGCGAAACATGCCGGAACTTTATAAGAAATTTGTTGATGCCGGTGTTCGCTCAGAGATTGTGTTACAGAAGTTGTTGGAAGATGATGATTCAGAATCAGAGGACGCTCCCGAATTAGTGGAGGCCGGTGACAATGTTCATGATGAAGCAGTGGAGGGAAACCAGAAGAAATTTTTGGCAAATGAGTTGAAATTTGATGAAAATACTCTACAAACAGACGAGAATGATGGTGTTATGATGGACTGGGAAACTCCCATCATGAAGCGCAGCGCTGAGCTCATAACAAAGCCTAATGGTACTGTTTTGAACATTGGTTTTGGCATGGGAATCATTGATACTTTTATTCAGGACTTGAAGCCTGCGAAACACTACATTATTGAAGCGCATCCCCAGGTTTTAGAAAAGATGAAGTCTTCAGGCTGGTACGACAAACCAAATGTTGTCGTTTTGGAGGGCACTTGGAAGTCACAGTATCCCAAGCTGTTAGAGGAGGGTGTCCAATTCGATGGCATTTACTACGACACATTCAGTGAGCACTACAAGGACATGCTGACTCTTTTTGATTTGGTGGTTGGAACTCTCAAATTTGACGGAGTTTTTTCATATTTCAATGGACTCGGGGCCGATCGTCAGATTTGTTATGATGTATACAAACAAGTGGCTCTTTTCAATCTAAAGGACTACGGACTCAAGCTAGAATTTGAAGAGTTGCCCTTAGAGTTCCCAAACAACACTTGGACCAACATTAAAAGAGAATATTTCAAGCTAAAGTCCTACGCGTTGCCAATTGTAACATTCGAAGGTGATTTGGAAGAAGAGGAAGGAGAGCTTATTTTGAATTGACAGATGTCCCGCGCATCTAGGCCTATCTATAAATAATCATGAGGAAATATTAATTTATTGCGGCATGCAGCGTAACTGTCAAAAATTGCTGCCACTCGTATCCAATGGCGTTATCATCATATACATTACATACGTTTTTTTGGCGATGAAGGATGAATACATAACCCTCTACCCTGATGCGACCGCGTTGGGGCCGTAAGTATACGAAACGAGTAATGTTGCCGAGCAAGGTTGCATTGGGCACTAATTGGGTGCTATTTGGCTTAACGGTCCCTTTTTCTATGATATGAGCTATTCTCGCCATAGGAGGTATGTTCTTCAATACACTTGGAGCCACTCTGTATCCGCTAAGTGTCTCAGCATTCACTGAAACTCAGCCTGCCTAAGGCCCCTACCTCTACTACGTGCATAAGCTTCATAATTGACCTTACCCTGTTTATCATTGTGATTTCTCCCCATTCGAAATTAATCATATCCAGTCGCCATAGTGTCCTCTGGCCACCACTTAAATATTCAGCATATATTTTTCGAAACGGGAATCGCTTCTTTTGTGGCGCAATCAGAACTAGCTCGGATCCTGTTTCGTTGGTAATAGATCAGTTCTCAAGAAATGAGTTTACTGGCCGGTTATTGCCCTTTTGCAGACTACCCTCTCGTGGTTTCGATCCCAGTGACGATTATTGCCGCACTAGTTGGCATTGTTATTCTGAATGTCATCTCTCAGATAATCTACAAAGTGGTCTTTCCCTATCGTGCTCCTCTGGTGCCTTACTGGTTCCCCTGGATTGGCTCTGCCGTCACCTATGGTATGGCCCCTTACGAGTTCTTCGAGAACAATCGTAAGAAATACGGCGATGTTTTCGCGTTTGTGATGTGTGGACGCGTCATGACGGTTTGCCTTGGACCTCGTGGTCATGACTTTGTTTTCAACGGCAAACTGAATGATGTCAGCGCTGAAGAAGCCTATAAACATCTTACCACTCCCGTTTTCGGCAAGGGCGTCATTTATGACTGTCCCAATTCTCGACTGATGGAGCAGAAGAAGTTCGCTAAGACTGGACTCACTCGGGATGCATTCCGCGCATATGTGCCTCGGATCATCAATGAGGTCGTTAACTATATTAACAATCCTGAAAAGTTCGGCAAATCTGGTGAAGTTTTGGAAGTGTTGGATGTGACTCCTGAGATCACTATTTATACCGCCTCGAGTACTCTTATGGGCGCTGAGATGCGCTCTAAGTTTTCCAAGCGTACTGCTCAGCTCTACGCCGATCTTGATAAGGGATTCGCTCCCCTTAACTTTGTCTTCCCCAATCTGCCTCTGCCGTACTACAAGCGTCGTGATAACGCCCACAATGAGATCCAGGCCCAGTACTTGGAGGTCATCAAGAGAAGACGCCAGTCTGATGCCCCTGGTGAGTATCAGCGGGATCTTATCGATGCTATTATGAACACTGGCGTTTACAAGGACGGCGTGGCCATGAGTGACGACGAGATCGCTAACCTTTTGATTGGAGTTCTTATGGGCGGACAGCACACTTCGGCTTCGACTTCGGCGTGGGTTTTGTTACACCTTGGTCAGAAGCCAGAGTACCAGGAGAAGCTTTTCGAGGAGCAGAAGCGTGTTCTACAGGGAAACGATCTTAGCTATGATGATTTGCAAGATATGCCCTTGCTCAATGCCGTCATCCGTGAGACTTTGCGTCTTCACTCGCCCTTGCACTCCATTTTCCGCAAGGTTATGCGCCCCCTTCACATTCCCGGTACTAAGTACACCGTCCCTAAGGGTCATTATGTTATGGTCAGTCCGGGCCACACTCATCTTCATGATGATTGGTTCAAGGACGCTGCCACCTTCTACCCCGAACGTTGGTTGGACGACGAGGAAGTGGAAAAGACGACGCAAGGTTCGAAGAGTGGCGAAACCGTTGACTATGGCTTCGGTGCTGTCACCAAGGGTGCTAGCTCTCCATTCTTGCCTTTCGGCGCTGGTCGACATAGATGCATTGGCGAGCAATTCGCAATGATGCAGCTAGGTACCATCATCTGCACATTTATTCAAAATTTGAAGTGGACTTTGCCTGAAGGTGTCACTGACGTACCTCCGATTGACTTCGAGAGCATGGTCACACTGCCCAAAACCCCGGCCGGCATTGTCTACACGAGGCGTTGAATTACATACTTGTTTTTTATGAACCTCTCTTTATAACATTGTTATAATATTATATTTCAATACCAATCCAGACACCGAGACCAACCCCTGAAGAGGCAGTTGTAGGTAGAATGTTGACATTCAGTAGTGTTATTTTTGAAACTCTTCATGAGAGGAAACGTATCCACGGCAAGAATACTCAGATCATCACTTATTATCATCATATTATACCATATTATCATTACTATTTTGATCATTTCGCTAATCGTGATGTGATCTTCTTTTGAAGTTCACTCTCTAGGTAATCTCGCAAGATTATCCAGCCGCTCATGGAGCCGTTACCGTCAAAAGATCGAATTTTTATCTGGGTTTTGAGCCACTCAAAAAGATTGAGAGTTGTCACCCAAGCAGTACTCTCTTCGGCAGATTTGCAGATGAACATACAAAACGACTCTGCGTCCTCACGAGTAGGGGTAGAGTATGACCGAACCCATTCTCTGATGCCTTCACGAATCCTTAGAGTATCAGTTGTACCTAAGAATGAAACTTCGTTAAGCATGGGTGCACTGGGTAGCTTGTCTAAGGTGGGGGCTCTCTGGAAATCTTGGGGAACCACATAGTCATCCTCGTTCATCAAGATCTCTTTGCGAATCTGTGAGGGAATCTCACGCAATACCTTTGCATCAACTACCTCGGGGAGGGTATCTTCATTTTCCTCGACAAATAACTGAGTCAAGGTCTTACTGGCTCGATGTCTCTTTCTTGGGGGAATTGCCACCATTGGCTTTCTGTTAGGAGTCACTAATACAGGGTCTTGACCATTGTCTGGGCTCTCCACATCAAACTTGGTTCGTTTTGCGGGTGTTTGCGGAGCTTTATTAGAGAGTGTTCCAAAGGCAATGCGTGCCTGTTTAGGATCATGGTATACCACAGGGTCGCTCACTTTTACATGCAGCCCAATACCTCTAAAGGTTAGAGGTGCGCAGTCGATCCGTCTTACCAACGAGTGGATTGCCGAGATTATTTCATCCTTCCTTGAACAGAAGGCGATGCTCTGGCTCCGGCTCTGATCATCGCAGAGGCCCTTTCCCATATATTTGGGGGTTACAAAGGAAGCACCAGGGGATTTGATATGAAGTTTCACAGTCAGTATTTCGTAAACTTGCCCAGAACGTTCCAATCGATCCCAAAGTTCATTTCCACAGTTATCAATAAATTCCAGCATCTCCATCTCGTTGATAACCCGGACACCCCAGCCAATATCTAAACCCACAGTACGCACGGGGACATCCAGCGAGGAGATGTCATCAGTGTCGATACCCTGAGCGAAATTGAAGAGTTTCTGCCCCAAAGCATTTCCCACGGTAGATTTCAGCTGCTCAAGAGAGAACTTACTCAGTGACGCAATATTCTCTACCCCAAGTTGATCTAACTGGCTGAAAATATGGTAACCGACTCCGGGCAAGTCTCTTACATTAAAATCGCCTATATCAGCCTTGTCTCCAAAGACGCAATAGCCATCTGGTTTTGCCCTTTTCAAGGCCAACTTTGCCATAAGGATGTTATTGCCCGCTCCTACGCTCACGTTTATACCAGTGGCATTCCTGATCTTGTCACGAATGAGTTCACATATGTCAGAGATCGGTCTTGCAGAAGCTAGGTGGGTTACGTCTATCATCGCCTCATCAACTGATATGGCAGTGATCTTGTCAGGAAGTAAACTGAACAGAGTGCGGTATAGGGTGTCTGAGCACTCTTTATACTCTGCGAAGTCGTAAGGAAGACAAATCAAGTCTGGACATAGCTTTTTAGCCTTAGCCACCCATTGACCATTCGCAACGCCCTTTTGGCGAGCTACGTAATTGCAAGAGGCTATGTCAGACCCATCGCTACCGTTGCTCACACATACAGGGTCATGAATTAAAGATGGTCGCTTCTTCAGAGCAACGGCCACAAAGAACGAATCAAAATCAATATGCAAAATTGTTCGCCTTCGAGGAGTGCTATTTGGCCTCTCGGGGTAGGGGGGTATGTAGCCACGACATCGACGACGAAGTTCAAGCTTGGATGTACTCAGAAAATGTAGTCGAGATTTCCCAAAATAGTCCTTCAAAAAAGTCGGATGCAAGCAGTTAACACGAACCCTTTGTTCTAATATCCAGGCTTTGCGGGCAGCATCACCCTGAGCCCCAGGTACATCCAGAAGAGAAGGCTCATAGGTGACGGCGGTGCCATCATGGATGGGACCAGCTTTGTCCTCTGACGAGCCCACAGGTGGTAGACCAAGTATATCAGGGGGTTGGATGTCATTCTCAAGGCTGGCGGTATCTCCAATATCAATTGACTCGACAACATCGCTGTCAACAATATTGGGAGTCGTGTTTTCTTCATCATCAGCGCCTGTACCGCGATTGTAAGAAGGTTCACTAGTCTCCCCGATTGGGGAAGCGCCTGTCTCATTCCTGGCGTTGGCTGTGAAAGTCTGATTACCAGGAACATGCAACGTGCGGTATCGGGACCACGGCAATAAACCACCCATTTTAACGCTCTCAGTGACCCAAGCTGGTTTCACGACCTTCATGTTCGCATAAAGGACTTCCTTTCGGCTGGTCAGAGAAGTCGCAATAACGTGGGTGCAATAGCTTTTCCCCCCAAGGAAGGCACATATTTGCCCGCCGTTTTCAACAATTAACCTTTTCAGCTCTTGTGCAGATGGGTTAGTATATCCAGTAATATAGACCATACAATTGCCGAATATATCGCTTTTGCGATTGGTTTTCTCCTTGGCCTGGGTGTCAAGCTTGATTTGCTTGTTTCTGAAATATGTAGCAAAACTTCCATCATGGGGCCGATATTCTGAGTTGGTAAGCTCATTGCCACTAAGCTCATGGGCCTGCATTTCCTTAGCGAAGGGATGAAGCGGCATGGGATCTTGGTGGTATTATGATTCAATCATCGATTGTTCTACACTCAATTGATGTTACCATAGTCTGCCGTTTTAATTAAACTATCGGTGATTGCCCCCCGAACCACAATAACCGGCGATGGACCAAAAATGACCGGCTGGAGCGAACCCTAACCGTGGGCACCATAGTTCCACAACATCTCCCGAAACGAACGTAGTATCATACATATATGACTCTTGAAGAGGACTTGGCATTGATTCAACTGAAGGAAAAACTACTGACCAAGGCGTCGCAACCGAATGCTCCCTCCAGCTTGGCTTTCCGCTTACAACTGATCCAGAATGCGCGATTAATGGAAGAGGAAAGTGAGAAGGAGAGAGCAGCGCGGAAGCTGAGGCGCCAAGGGCGGGTAGATATAGTGGAGCGTCCTCAGGATACTGATCAATATTGGCAAGAGTTGCATAAGGCTACTGAGCCTGACGATTTTTGGCGACTGCCAGAAGCGACATATAATGTACTAGAGCATAGAACACGACCCCCTCCTCCTTCAAGCCAGGCGTCGCTGAGGTACTAAAAAAGGCATGTTTTTAACGAGTTCACTATGTATTTATTTTTTGTTGTAGGCTTTACATCATTACTGCTAGATATCGGCTGGTTTTTGTTTACTCATACAAAGCGCATGATTAAAAAGTACGCTGAGATACCAAACACCAACATCATGATCGTGATGCTCCAGAACCACGCAAGTGAATCGTCATCGCCCTGTCCCGGAACCAGGACGTTCATACCCCACAAACCAGTCACAATATTCATAGGCAGAACAATGGTACCTAGCACAGAGATTTTGCCAAGAACGTCGTTCATTTCATTATTGGTTCTTGTCATGTCAATGTTAATCTGTGCCAGATAGTTGGAGTGAGATCTGGCCAGCAATTTCTCGTAATGATTCAAAGACTGGGTCATCGTCACTAAGTGATCCTGAATGTCGCTCAAATACATGGCGATCTCCGAACGTGGCGCCCCACTCCAGTGGTCGCTTACCCGTTTGGCGAACCCTTTGATTACATCTGCCTTATTTCCAAGCAAAGATAGCAGCGACATTACGCGCTTGCGGGATTCGCCGATCCATCGCAACATGTTCCCCTTTTCACGCCATTCTCTATACCCTGTGGAGGAGGTGCCAGAGGTCCTAGAGTCAGCCACCGATTTCTCGTCATCGCTTTCGTCTTCGCTATCCGAGTGCGAGCCATGCATCTGAAGAATGGCGTCTTCTATGCCCTGTACATCCTCATCCACTGCGGAGATCAACGGACCGTAGCCATCGGTGATGTCATCGATAAGGGCGTACGAGATCCAGTCACTGCTCACGTTCAAATAGTCCCTAAGCAATCTGATCCGGCGTCTGACATTGATGGTGTGGGGAGTGGGGCGGTAGTGTACAGTGATAATGCCGGTTTTAAATACAATCGAGAATACCGCCAAGGGCTTCAACCGTTCAACGCGGGACCGGCGCTGATTACGACGACTGCTATTAGAACTGCGCTGGCCAATGGACCCTCTTCTTTTGCGGTCTTCGGTATAGGCCTTGGAATCTTCATCATTGCTAGCACCGGACTCCCATGCTTTGACGTCGAAGGAGGTGAAGCACACAAAGTAGTAATTGTGGAAAAGTTCGACTTTCTCACGAGTTTCATGAAGAATGATGTCTTCTACCGTGAGGGGATGGATACCAAAGGCACGGGACAGAATCCGCATCTCGTCTTCGGTGGGAGAATTGATATCGAGCCACCATGGGCCATTATCTTGAGTGCTGTCAGAGCTGCCAGTATCTGTGGCTACGGGTCCAATGGAAGGAAGCCTAACCTTCGGCGCATCCATCGAAGGGCCGTGCAGAGAATGTGCATGTAACGACGGCTGGATATCGGGGAACGGATCCTTGGGACCCTGGTCGCACAGCGCGGAGGGGACCGGCGATGTTGTAGCTGACCGGGAAGGGGCTGGCTTGCCAGGGTAAGAGGGACCACCCTGAGCGCCGGAAGGAGCAGCCTGGGAATTGGGTGCCGAGGCATCCCCAGCGGATTCTGTGTTGGCCGGCTGATTGCTAGGCGTCTGTGGTTGAGATGAAGGACCTGCGCTCGGAGCCGGAGTTGTCTGCTCGACCAGAGATGCCGAGGCCGCTTGGGTGGCGTTTACGGCTCCTTGAACAGCTCCCTGGGCAGCCCCTTGGGCGACGCCTTGCACAAAGGCGTCGCTTGACGGTCGGTTTCGAGGAGGCGGGGAAGGGAACAGATCAGCAAAGGTCTGTCCGGGCTGCAACAAGCCCGCGATGGATGGTGAGTGCACCGTTGCCTCGAGGTTATCGCGGAAGTATGCAAAACGCATATTAGATTGGGACTTGAGGACGTTGTTCCGCTCCCAAGGGGCGTAGCGAGGACGCAAACGCCCCCCCTTGACGGCATCAGCGGCCTCGTTGACCGACTCGCGCACTAGCTCTGCCGCCTCAGCAGAGGCCTGTTCCTCGATCTCCTTGTTGGCAAACTCGTCCAGTACTGCGGTGTCCGGCCAGGTGCCTGTTGAAGAACCTTGTGGTGTATCCTCATCGTCTAGCGGCATGCACACATCATCAATGCTAGAGTCGACCGACGAGCGTCGGGTCGAAGGCTTCGATTTCAGCGACAAAGTATCAGGGCTCATGTTATTGGAGTGACGCAATGGATAGCTGTCGATAGGAATGCCGACCCCGAAGTCATCATCCATGTCCTCGTCAGAATGGTTTTGGGCACCCCGGCTATCACCGCGGTGTAGCATGGGTCGTTCCATGTCACCAAACGAACTGCGGTGAATCCATCTCTCCACAAACGTGGAAGGCGTGAACTTGGAGCCCCGACGATGCTGACTTCGAGACATTGGCGGCGAGCCTTCGCTGTCCGAGGGCTCAAAGATGGACTGGTGGAAAGGAGATCCCACGTTCGGCTGACCTGAGAAGGTAGGCCGTCTCTTACGTGGTTTCGTCATAACCTTAATTTTAATTGTAGGTCCTTGTTCCCCGTGGTTATGAGAAAGCAGCGATTGTAGCCGCCTGCAGGCGGGTCTCTCCACCCAAAAAAAACAAACGCAGGGTGAGGGTTTGTGGTGCCGTTTGCTTATGGCGGGAATCAATGGCCTGCTTGAGCTCAATATGCCTATCGGATTTTAAGATTACGCCGCCGCACATTGTCCACAGACATGCTGTGATTGTGGGGGTAACGGTGTCCACAAATCAGCCGTGGTGGGTGATACGGGGAAAACAAAACTGATCGCTACAAATAATACCTTGCTCGATTTTAACTAGAATATATCTTACTATAAGTTCATACTGCTCCAGTCTCTGCTATTTCCATTCAAATTGCAGCGAGAACCATAGTTTCACATTTGTTGCTCTCTATGTATAAATAAAAAAAATTCAACACCAAGGCACTTTGCACAAGGAAGAACTAGCGACCCGGGTCAATACAGGTATCCACTAGCGATGACGGTCGAAGCTCAATCGGGGTCTTTGCAAAGAGTGCGGCGATTCATTGAGAATACTATGACGCACCCGACTGTTCGATCGTACGCTGGAGGAACTTGATCTTCGGTGGCGACGGGCAGTCTCGGGGTCTAGAGTCTGACCGGTCTGGCGAATGACAAAGTTGAGGATATCAGTAAGGCTAACAACACCGATGAGCTTGCCACTGAGGGCCGGGTCCAGACTCGGCTCGCAGATCCACAAGCGGTGGGCCCTGGTTGCCACTAGTGTGGCCCAGACCTTGGCCAGGGTGGTGGTGGGATATACGTAGAACACAGGAACGGACTCGTTTCCACCTTCGGCAATGCCCCGGTGGTCGAGAACAACGGTTAGGAAGTGTTTGCAGGTCGATCGCAGTAGCCCAGCTTGCCACGTCCGGGTTAGTAAAGAGACATCTACCACCGAGATATTCCCCAGCAGGTTTTTGTTGGCATCCACCACGGCCACGCTAGAGACCGCCTTTTCGTGCATGATGTCGAGGGCATCAAGCACCGGAGCGTCTCCGTTAACTGTCACAACCTCTCCGTAGGTTCCGATGTGCTTCTCCTCCAGCGTGTGCTCCAAAGATAACTCCAGGTGGGGGAACTTGCGCAGATTGTGCCAAATGTACCGGACAAGACGACGCTGAGACAGAACGCCGATCACCTCGCCCGTGGAGCTGGAGGTGATGGCCAGTCGGTGGACGCCCGAAGCAAACTTTTCTACCGCTGCAACCAGCGTGCTGTGGGCCGACATCCGCACAAAGGGGTCCCGGCCACCGCCGAACCGCGAGGCAAATCCCACCGGGGCAGGAATGCCCTCGCGGGCCTCGCGGAGCAATCGCTCGAAATCCGGGCGCTGGTCTCCCTTTACGGTGATGTGCCCCAACACGAGCAACAGATATCCTGTGAGATCTGCATAATCAAAGTAATCGTGGATCGACCCATTGTGGGAAAGCGGAAGGCAAGTGAGCTCGTGCTTGGACAGAATGTTGAAGGCGGCCTCCACGCTGGTTCCTTCGTCGGTGCTCACGAGCTTGTCCAGGCTCACCAGATCGCCGACCGTGGTATGGACCCAGGAGAGTGGGCTGGCCGAGGTGGACATCGTGGAATGCATACTAATGGCATCACTGTCGCTGTCCTGTGATCTGTCAAACTCGCTGCTGCGATCAGACCCCCTCTCGGAATACTTTTCCAGCGGACGGTGGGTGAGAATCTGGGGCAATGAGGCGACCGGCGCGGGGTTGGACGGGGATCGGTAGGACCGGGCACTGGCGGCGTGTTTGTCCGGAGTTCGCTCTCGATTCAGCGCCGACGTTGCGGTGGTGGGCGATTGCAGGGGCGAGTGGGTCGGGTTCCGGCCGCGCGGGCTTAGGTTGGTGTTGCGCTGGTCCATGAGTCAAAAGGAAATGAAAGGTTAAGGATTAAGTTAACGCTCAGGGCTCTGCACTACAGCAAATTAAGTCGAAGACGACGGGCGCACCTATACTACTTCACAAGACGCTTCCTGTGATCGGCTTTGGCGAACAATTTAGATTAGTGGGTAATTTTGAGGTTATGGGTGTTCTACCACTATCGTGCCAATTAATCTACAGCTCAACTTGAAAGGGGATGGGGACATTGGGACATCGCCGCAGACGTGACCGGTGGTGAGATTGACATATAGGGTTGAGGTGAGAACCTCACGCTGCACCTGCAGCCGTCGACAGCTGTGAAGGCAAGGTTTCCAGATATCTAGAGGCAGCGATTAATGCGACACCCGGTTTCTTCCTTCCACTCTGGCCTCAACTTTGGAACGATTTCCACTTTTGGACCGCTTGGTCCGAAGTAACCGCGGGGTCCCAAGCATGGGGGGCGAGTACCGGCAGGGCTGATGAACGCCCGCTGTTAGCGCATCTTCCACCTCGGTGCATATTAGCAAGCGAAACCTAAAAAAGGGTTGCTGAAACGTCCCGATGAGTGCGTACGGGGTATTGGTAGGATTACCACATCATTGCGAACAAAACATTCAATAATTACAGCGGCATGATTCTCGTGTAGGGCTCCCGCTGCCCCACAGCTACCACCGGTCTTTTCCCATAATGTTAATTACTGACAGGAGCAGAATCAACCTCGAACCAGATACGGTGGGCAGCCTAACCCTGAAGCATCACTAACCCCGAAAAAACCTGGGGTCGCGGGAGACCTCAACCTACGTAGTAACGCACACATACCAAGGATATATAATTGACGCACGCGCTATATTAATACAGCTAACACTATAGGCTGGAAACGCCCCGCACATCATTGCTCTTTTATCTATAACGTACATAGGATCAGTCAGTGAAAAAAGGTGCGAACCAATGGCCGCGGAAACGAAACGAATCCAATAGGTGGCGCAAGCACGGATTAATTCAGCTATATGGAAGTTTTCATTTATTCACGATAGTGATGCTTATGCAGCGCAGTTTGGTCACCCGGATCGTAAATCAGCGTGCCTCATACGCTGGATACTCGCGATAGTGCATTGACAATTTTCTCCTCCCCCCACCATCTACGGGGTCCACCGCGAATGGGGATCCGTGTTGAGCTCTGTACCCTCGTCCGTTCGCGCTTGCTAACATACCAGCGTGTTGAGAAGAGACGAGGGCCCCGGTCAACAAGAAGTCCCGAGTCCAAATTAACCCTAGACCATGGATTCGCACAGGGCCCGTGCCCCATAGAAATATGATGTATGACAACCATCTTTCCGATTCAAGACTCCATAGTCCTCGATTATTAAATGAAAAGATCAAGAGAGTCTAGCGCTAAGTCCTCGGACGGTGAAGCCAATGGAGACGGCTCCCCTCGACACACCTCCCCCAAGCATGCCCGCATCGAACCGGAGGAATCTTTGACTCCCGAGTTGGACCTGATCAACCGCCCAATCACGGAAGACAAAGAGGTATGGTATCTCCTGCAGAAAGAGGCCATAAGACAACGTAATTGGCTCAACCTAGTTGCATCGGAGAATTTCGCTCCTCGAGCCGTTATGGAGGCGGAAGGCTCGCTGATGATGAACAAATACTCGGAAGGTTACCCGGGGATGAGGCATTATGGTGGCAACGAGGTGATCGACCAAATGGAAAGTCTGTGCCACGAGCGGGCCCTACGGCTTTACGACCTTGACCCCGCCGTCTGGGGCGTCAATGTGCAGAGCCTGGCCGGCACTCAGGCCAATTCCCAAGTATATCATGCCCTTATGAAGCCTCACGAGAGACTGATGGGTCTCTCACTCACGCATGGAGGCCACATGAGTTTCGGATACCAGACCGATAAGCTGAAGGTGAGCTGCGTGAGTGCTTACTACGACACATTGCCCTACGAGGTGGATCTTGCTAGCGGCCGGATCGACTACGACGATCTGGAAAAGCTGGCCGTGCGGTTCCGTCCCAAGGTCATTGTGGCCGGTGCGTCCAGTTATTGTCGGCTCATTAATTATCAGCGCTTGAAGACGATCTGCACCAAGGTGGGTGCGTTTTTGGTTGTGGATATGGCTCATATTGCCGGGCAGATCGCCGCCAAGCTGCTGCCGTCGCCGTTCCAGTACGCCGACGTGGTGACCACCGCTGCCCAGAAGACTCTGCGTGGTCCGCGGGGAGCCATGATCTTTTTCAAGAAGGAGTTCGAGGGGCCCATCAACTTCTCCGTCTTCCCTGCCTCCCAAGGCGGCCCGCATAACCATACCATCACCGCCCTGGCGGTTGCCCTAGGCCAGGCCAGCACCAGCGAGTTCCGTGAATACCAGCGCCAGCTCATGTCCAACGCCAAAAGTTTGGAAACCGCACTGGTGGAGCACGGATTCTCCCTGGTCAGTGGAGGCACGGACATCCACATGGTGGTGGTATCATTAGTAGACAAAAACATCGACGGTGCTCGAGTCAACGCCGCCTGTGAGCGGGCCCACATTTCTTTGAGTGCTACCGCCGTACCGGGCGACAAGTGGGCGCTGCCCCGAGCCGTGCGGATCGGAACCACTCCGATGACCACCCGAGGCTTCAAGGAAGGGGATTTCAAGCGGGTGGTGGAGATGCTATCGAAGGTGGTGGACATCTCCGTGAAGGTGCAAGCGGCGTTGCCCGAAAATGCCAACAAACTACGGGACTTCAAAGCGGCATTGAGCGCGCGCCCCGAATTCGATGAGATTGTCAAGGAGGTCAGCAATTGGGTGGCCCCCCTGCCGATGCCCAAGTCTGCATTTTAGAAACGAAAGTTGAGAAGAGGGAAAGACAAGGAGCTTTATTGCTGCCTAACCGTAGGTTATTAGCGCTGCCGCTGAGGCAGGTATATACTTATGTACCATTGTTATTTATTCCTTCCCCTCGGTTCCGTTGTGCCAGATGGGTAAACACCTCTACCCGTCCGGTGCCATGTATCTGGGTTGGCGCGCTATGATCCGTCATCGATGGTTCGGCGCCGCAAACCTAACCCACGGAGACTGGGTATTGTATGTGCGTAGAGTGGTGGCTAGGGTATGTGGGTTAATTCTTGGGTGTGTGAGGACACACACTGCGTCAGCCATTAGTTCGTCCACGTCAGACCCACCACCTGTTAGCACCTAGCGGTTTACGAACGTGAATGCTGCTTCCCTTGCTGGTATCAATCGGTCTTTGCGTGCTGTCGGCACTTGCCGCCGACAATACACCACTATCCTCGGTGGAGTATTTCAAAAGAGCCTCCGAGCAATTGGCCCAGGGACATGACCTCCAGGCCCTCAACGATTTCCGGAGATCCCTGGCCGCGGACCCGGACTTCAAGCCGGCCCAGTATAATCTGGCAAACACTTATCTCCGGTTAGGCAAGGTGGATCAGGCATTGGAAGTAGCGGAACGTTGCGCAGACAGCCGGTGTGCCGACGTGCTGGCCAAATGTCGGGAGTTCCAGGAGCTGTTTAGCGAGCAGCCCAATGAGGACGACTGCCAGCTCTACAGCTCATTGCTCGCGCTGGCTCCCAAATCCACCCAGGTCCTCAAACTGCGCGCCCAGTGCTTCTTCGCCACAGACAGGGTGTTCGAGGCCCTGGCCGACCTGACACAGGTGGCTCAATTGGATCAGAGTGACAGTGAAGCAGCAGTGCGGGCCGCTGTTGGCAGCTTTGTTCTGATGGATCAGCGAACCGTGGCCATGCAGATGCTCCGGCGCTGCGTAAATTTCGATGATGAGGCGACCATCTGCAAAACGGCCAACAAGAGGCTGCGCAAGCTGCAGAAAATGGTCCAGCAGCCCGCCCTTAAGATCAAGCTGTCGTCGCTGATCAAGGAAACGCAAAAGCTACTTAGCGACTTCGGCATCGCGGTGGACGGGCAGCACGTGGGCGCGCTGGTGGACCATGTCCGCACCGACCGCTGCCACGGCCTCGCTCTACGACGGAAGTACGATGAGGCCGCCAAGGTGTGCGCCCAGGTTCGCGACGTGGATCCCGAATATCCGCCGGCCCTTCTGGTTCAGGCCCATTTGGACAGAATGCAAGGCAACCTGCATCAGGCCATGGACACCCTGGCCAAAATAATCAACCACGCGGAGGACCAGGAGATCGTGAATCTGGCCCAGGAGATGCGCCAGGAAATGATGGCCGAGCGCCAGCAACAACAGCAGATGCACCACCAATCGGGCACAGAAAAAGACTATTACGATATTCTGGGGGTCAGTTCCTCGGCTGACAAGAAGGAGATTCGTAAGGCTTACCGGCAGCTGAGCAAAAAATACCATCCTGACAAGTATAAGGGCGACGAACTGAGTGCGGAGCAGGTGATGGAGAAGATGCAGAACATTAACGAGGCATATGAAATTCTAACGGATGATGATAAAAGAAGAGACTATGACGACCAACGCTCCGCGAGTGGTGGATTCCAAGGAGGATTCGGTGGTGGATTCCCCGGCGGGTTTCCTGGGGGATTCCCCGGCGGATTTCCGGGCGGCTTCCCCGGTGGCTTTGGGGGAGGACCTCCGGTGTACCACCACAAAGTCGTGTACCAGAATAGATAGAAAGTGCCGTAAATACCTACTAAAAGTGAATCACCTAAATAAAAAGGACGAATATCCACCGCACGTCGGGGAGCAAGCCCAAGGTTATTCAGTGCATTGTGGAAGATACCTCTATACATGGCTATGCACGCCAGTGTTACGCGATTTCTCGGCACAATTGCTGCGAGGGTGCTGCTGTGCATACTTCCGATAGTGCTGCACAGGATAATGTTGGTGCATACCACCACCCCTCAGGTTAGGCAGCCACCACTTAAGGTAACCACCGCCACTTAAGGCTGCCAAGCTCTGGGCAACCCGCGAAAACGCCCGGCGAAGGTTGGGTGTTGGTTTAGGGTAACGACGGCCTTATTGGTATCTAACTCTGCACTGGGGGTGTCAAACCCAGCCTGATGGAATGGATGGGAGCGGCCCTCCCTTTTCAGGTTATATCCTGCTCTGGCCCATACATATCCTCAGCACTTGGTTGGTCGCCCCTACCCATGGGCTTAGGGGATACCTGATAGTTGACACCGCTGCTGGGCCCTAATCGTTTAACTTTCAGGACTGTTGGCAGGACTGGCAGAATTAGATGGATACGAAGAAACGCAGTCCCCAGGTCTCGCCGAAAGGCACGGTGCTGCTTGGCACCCCCGTCTCGCAACACCGGCGCGCGTCGCAGGCTGCGGACGCCGAAAATAGGGCTAAACGGGGCGGGAAGGATGATGGGCCCGAGAAAGAGTCGGCCGAGAACCGCAACACAATCACTCCGGAGGCCAGCGTGGAGTCCGACAAGTCGGACGGGTCCAACCGCTCCAAGTCGGACGAGGACGATGGGTCCGACCGGCCGGCGTTGGACTTCGCCAAGCGCGAGGTGTCTACGTCTCAAAGCCGTTGCTCATACTCGCAATTGTCGTCCATGACGGCCAACTCCCCCGATAGAGTCGATGTACCCTCAGAGGTCCCCACCGACGAGCCCGTTTTGGAAGCGGACGACCAGGAACGGATTCGAAATCCGGTGGGCGCCGCGTTCCGTAAGACGGACGCCGGAGAGGAAATCGGGTTCCGCCAGCCGTTCGGCAACACCGAGTCCGGCGAAACCACGCGGGACTCCTACACCAGCCCCGAGCTCACGTCCACCGCCACCAGGTCCAGCGCAAACCCGTCGCCCCAGGGCTCGGCGGCGCGAGGGTCGGGCATGGGATACGACCTGATCTCCGCGTTCGGACCCACCCCCAGCATGCGCCGCACGAAGCGATACGAGCCGGCCCGTGTGGTGCTCCATAAATCCGACTCGGGGATCGGCGCCAACCTAAGAAACGGTGGGGGCAATAACGACAGCGACGGCGGATACTTTGACAGCGGGATCTACACCGCCCCCTATAGCGCGGCAAGCAGCACCACATCCCTGAACCTCTCGCGGCAGGGCAGTGAACCCCAGATCGTGTCCCAGTCGCTGCTTTCGTCATTAGCAAGCTCCCCCGACGAGCATTTGGTGACCCCTCTCAAACACATCCGGGAGCCCAAGCAACCGATATACGTGCCCGCGGTCTTGAGACCTACCGATCTGGGCAATTATAGTAATAACCAGCCCGGCCGCCTCACCAATTACCAGTCGGCGGTGCAGCGCAAGCCGATCACCCAGCACTGGGTCCGGGACTCCAACGCGCCCAGCTGTCGCGCGTGCGACCGCAAGTTCACGTTCTATCGAAGAAGACACCACTGTCGCAAATGCGGGGGCATTTTTTGTGCCAACGACTCGAAGCACACCATCGGCCTGGACCGCATTCTCAACTTTAATATTCTCGGTATTCCGTGCCGGGCCTGCGACTCTTGTGCCAGTGATTTTGCCATGTTTTGTTTGGATGCCCCGAGGCTCCACGATGGCGGAGCCTCTAACCAACAACCCGTGCCCGTGGTGGAGCAAGAGGAAATCGATGTTGGTGGGGGCGGTGATTGGTCCACGTTCTGAATGGGGGCCGTCTCTGAATAGGAGCCGAATCGCGCCGTTTTATTTATTATTAGCCGAGGTCGATGCCGTTGTGATCATGCGTTGCTACTGCTGATAGATCCATGATGGGCTACTGGTAGTAGGAACCGCGATGGGCCTCCCACAGTACATAACCGCCATCTAGCAGGTAACTTCTAAGGGACTACTGTGGCGGGAAACCTCAGGCTTACTTTCACTCGAGCGCTGTCTCTAGGGGGATATCTCCAGTACTCTATGCTGGTGGAGGACCTCTGGTGCTTACGTCTCGGGTTATGTTTCTAGAGGTCGCCTTCAGTGGTCACCTCTAGTAATCGTCCCTTCTCTAGTGGCCATTTCCAGTGTAATGTCTTTAGTTCAATCAACTGGACTGTCACTACCGTTCAACTTCAACTGGTCCTCTAATTGACAATTATTTAATAGGCAACTACGACTCGCCGCAGTGGGCTCCTGGCACAGACCCTTTTCATACCGCTAGTGTCTTGTCGCTGTTGCCAATAAGCCGACCGATAACATCCAATTGTGTTCTTTCCTAAGTAGTTATGGCGACTTATTTATTTATATGATTTTTCTCCGTCGCGTCTAATTTCGACATAACATCATGGATTATCGCCGACATGTCCCTGCTGCCTGGAGCAAGGGTGATATTGCGTTTCTCGGCTTCGGGCGACAATCGCTGGTATGTCGTCCCATCGGGCAAGTACAGATAGCCACAGTGCTTCAAGAACTCGGGCCACACCACATTCTCGAAGAAGTTTGGCGGATCGATCCATTCTCCTTCGGGGGTTGCATACGCTTTTCGCGCCTCGCGCCGTTCTTTGAGGGCGCGATAGTCGAAGGGCATCAGGATCTTCAGATCCAACAGATCGTCTATGTTCACGTCTCTATGATACAGGATCAAGCCATCCACGAGCAGAATAGGCTCGGTAAGGTGGGCATACTCTTGGCGGAGGCTGGCTAGCTGCCCAGCGTCCACCATGCTCGATGACACATGGTTTGCGTTCTCGCGAGTGTTCTGATCCGGGAGATGGCCGAGGGTTTTCAATGTTCGGAGGGTGTGCCTCAGCTTCTCCAGATCAAACGATTGTGGGCAGTCCCAATTCGGCCCCCCCAGATCATCCAACGGGAGTTCGGACTCTGGTCGGTAGAAGTCGTCCTGATATAGAATGGCAGCGTTTGGTAGCACCAATCGCAGGTGACGAGCAAGGGTGGACTTTCCCGAACAGCTGGGTCCGCTCAATCCGATGATTTTCATTAGTTCGTTAGTCCCTGGTGTTGCCCTTGGTTCCACGCTTGGTTTCAAGCCCCGCGACTAAGAACCAACGCCACTTGTCAGGGAAGCTGAGACTGCTCAGGGTCTCGGAGAAGCGCTGGCTAAGACGATTCGGGCGGATCCACCACTCACGTGAGCCGGGCCGCCTCTGCTGATAAGAAGGATCGCCGTTAAGCCCCACCCAAAAATCAGCGAATTTATAGAGGTTTTTTAGAATAATCGATTAACATAGCATCAAGTCCCAGTCTACTGCTTGGCTAGTTCGAGCATTTTCTCGGCCGCAGCTAGATCCTCCGAGTTTCCTATTCTCCCGGCCACCAACTTGGTCATCGCCTTCAGCGCCTTTTCGTTGAGCTCGGCGCCAATGGGCTCCATAGATATATTCGACACCGCATATACGCCGCACCACCCCCGCAGGTACAGCGGGTTGAGCTCCACTGCCCGGCACAGGTGCTCCAGGCTGCTGGCGATCAAAGTCTTGGCAGCGGCAAACCCTGAGGAGATGGTCGCCGACGCCTGCAGCTTCTTGAGCTCGCCCATTCGGGCAAAGACATTGTAGGCCATGGGCTCCAGGATGAGCACCTCCTCCAGGGCGGTGCAGGCGCTCTCGTAGTCGCCCACCGTCGCATAGGCTTCAGCCAGCTCGGCCCATGCTTCGGCATCCACGGGGTTCTGTTCGCAGTAAATGACCAGGGCGGCGATGTAACCCTTGTAGTCGCCGCGGGCCTTGAGGTTGACCATGCCGATTTTATGGGCGTCGTACTCGATATCCTGGAGATTGCCGAGGTGGCTGGCCACACTGTCGGCGTCCAGGGTTGCCCGGACATACGCGGTGCGCAGCATGAACATGCGGCGGGAGTCCACGCCGAACTTCTCCATGATGCGCTTCAGCATCAATTTGGCCACCACGTCGCGGCAGGTCAGCAGACTGAGGAAAAAGTGCTGCTCCAGCAAGGGGTACCACTCGACCTCCAGGCAAATCAGCCGGTTTCTGTCGATGAACTGCTCGCTCACATTCCACAGCTCCTCCAGCTCGCCGGGTGCCAGCTTCAGGTAGCTGCGCTGGTGGGCACTGGCCAGCAGATACTCTTTCGTCGGTCGCGACATGCAGGAACAAAGTCGGGACTGCGATGCGATGTGAGGCGATAAGACGAGTAACCAGCCGGCGATAGCTGAGGGCCGGAGGTTAGGTCCCTACCCACACCTCCACCGTCGACACCTTCCTCCCCCGTCGACCTTCGTGGGGAGAGAGCGCTGGGACTCGCGGGCGAGCCATCACAACCCTGTCCCTTCTCGGAATGGCAGTCCAGCTGTGAAATATTTCCACCACCCCCAGACCCCGCCATAATCGCCCGACCGAGGATCCCCGGCATAATTAGCCCCCGATGCTCCGCACCGCAGTGAGACGGCACGCGGGCCTCCGCGCGCTCCGGCCCCTCGCCGCCCCGGCCGCGCCCCGGCCCTTCTCCGCCACGGCCTCGCCCCGGGCCGCCCAGGAAAAGGTCAAGATGCACGAAAAGCACACCGCCGTCGACACCAAGGACGCCAGCAACCTGGTGCCCCACGCCGTGCCCCCGCTCAAGGACCTGCCCAAGGGCAACCTGATCTCCCACATCCTGGAGCAGTACAAGGGAGACAATGGCACCTACAACCGCAAGCTGACGTGGTGGCAGCAAATGCTGGGCGACAACGTCATTCGCATGTTCAACCTCGACATGGACCGCATCCGCTCGGGCCCGGTGGCCGGCGCGCTCTACCGCGACCAGTGCAAGTTCCAGGCCTACTTCGAGAAGGGCATGCCGCTGTCCCCGTCGGCCGAGTTCTACTTCCACCGGCTGGGCATGCCCCAGACCTTTTTCCAGTGGTACCAGGTGGAGCTGCTGCACCTGTGGATGCTGTACGTGCGCATGCGGGTGATGCCCCGCAAGTACGGGCGCGAGTACCAGCAGAAGCTGGTCAACGGCATCTTCGATGACATCGACTTCCAGCTGCGCGAGGTGATCCGCGTCAACAGCGACCGCACCACCAACAACTACAAGAAGCAGTTTTCCCAGCAGCTCAAGGGCTCGGTGTTCTCCTACGACGAGGCTCTGCTGGGCGGCGACACCGTGCTGGCCAGCGCCATGTGGCGCAATCTGTTTGAGCAGAGCCCCCTGGTCGACATGACCATTCTGGATCATCTTGTCCGATACGTCCGGGCCAACCTCTACGTGATGAGCCATATGTCCGACACCGACTTTGCCGCGGGGCTGTTCCGGTTCCTGGACGTGACCAAGACGTACGGGCCGTTGACCAGCAGCCAGGAGGAGCAGCTGACTGACATGATAGAGAGTGCTCGCAAGGAGCCAGACAGCATCGGCAATCGCACGCGGTTGAGCCGTGATGGCTGGTAAGCCAACCGGCTCCCGGGTTACTCATGTACATACACTAGAGTTTTACATATCAGATCTACAAGCGCTAATCACCAGATCTGCCCACATTGTGGAGATAGAGATGCGTCATGCAGAGATCTCGGGGTTAGGTTGTATGTCAGCGGCATCAGCCTAGTTTTCTTCAATATTTCTTAATTTCATATCTATATATACGGCGGCAAAAGTGGTAGGTAGGCGGTTAGTATTGCATGTGGTCTCAGCTTAGCACCACGGATGCTCATGTTTCTTATGCTTGCGTTGGCTTTGGACTCATCATTATTGTGTCGATTGCGCTGTATCTCAAGCACCGTTATGATTTCAGCGAGGTGATTGTGGCCACCATTTTCGGCCTGATAGTCGGGCCCCACGCTCTTCGCTGGTTCGTCCCCAGCAATTGGGCTCGTAATGAGCACCGGCTGACTCTGGAGCTGGCTCGTATCGTGATGAACGTGCAAATCTTTGCTGCCAGCGCCGAGCTTCCGGCGAAATACGTCTGGAAGCACAAGTTGAGCTTGTTCATGCTGCTGATTCCAATCATGATCTGGGGCTTTCTTCTCAACAGTGTGTTCATCTGGGGATTGCTCCCCCAGTTGCGCTGGGTGGAGAGCCTGGTGATTGCTGGCTGTGTCACCGCCACCGATCCCGTGTTGGCTTCGGCCGTTTTGAGTGGCCCCGGTTTTGCTCAGAGTCTGCCGCGGCACTTAGTGCACATCCTGAGTGCCGAGTCGGCCAGTAATGATGGAATGGCCCTCCCTTTCGTCCTGCTACCTGTTTATATTCTGTTACATGAACATAACGCAGCATTAATCGCGAAAGACTTCATTGTCCTGACCGTGCTCTACCAGGTCTGTTTTGCCCTGGCTCTGGGCGCCGTCATTGGATTCTTGGCCTGTGTGCTGTTCAAGTTCGCATCGAATAATTACAAATTCAAGGAGGAATACATGCTCATTTACAACGTCGTGGTGGCTATTTTCTGCGCCGGCGTTGGCTCGTTGTTGGGCTGCGACGATTTTTTGGTGAGCTTCGCAGCGGGCGCGGCTTTTTCATGGAGTGGATGGACCCATTCTAGTATCACTGATTTCGATATTACGGGCTTCATTGATCTCCTGATTAACACCGCGTTCTTTATTTATTTTGGTGCAGCAATTCCCTGGGAAAAATTCAACTCCCCGGACATTGCAGTGTGGAGGTTGATCGTTATTATCATTCTAATATTAATCGGGCGCAGAATCCCCATAATTGCCCTGCTGAAGCCGTTGATCCCCGATATCAAATCGTGGAAGGAGGTGGTTATCGCTGGCCATTTCGGGCCCATTGGGGTTGCCGCTATCTATATGGTGTTGGAGGCGGAGGAAATGCTCGAAGAAGGGCCTAGTGGCAAGGCTACGTACTTGCTGCGCAACATGTGGCCAATCGTCGCATTCATCGTGCTGTGCTCCATCATCGTACACGGAGCATCAGTGGTGATTATGAATCTTACCGCAGATGGTCTGAGCAGAGTGGCTACCATTCGCGAAAGGAGCTCTACCGCACCAAAAGGCCCCGAGGTCAGTACCGCCTCCCTCGAAGAGGTATGACTGGGTCGTGAACCGGCTTCCCAAGGCTTGGTAATTGAGTCTGCATACTATGTTTATTGTATCTGCATGCTATTTTAATTGTATCTATTTACGTAAAGGAAGTCTTTACTCATAACCATTGTGTAGTTCACCGGCGCCCAGCCCAGAACCTTCCCGTCGAGGTGGTTTGTCCCACCCACCGGGGGGGGTGGTGCGCGTTCACTCACGGATTACTAGGGGTACCTAACCTCGCGGAACATGTGTTGACGATAAATATACTACTGCGGTGGCACGTCGACGGGATCACATTTGCAGACTAATCCCTTTCGTGACATACAAAATGGATCCCACTATTGGCTCTATTCTGGACCATGACAGCCTGCGTTGGGTGTTCGTTGGCGGTAAAGGTGGTGTCGGCAAGACCACGAACTCGTGCTCCATAGCCCTCCAGTTGGCCAAACGAAGAGAAAACGTGCTCATCATCTCCACGGACCCGGCCCACAACCTCAGCGACGCGTTCGGTCAGAAATTTGGTAAAGACCCCCGCCAGGTCAACGGCATTTCCAACCTCAGCGCCATGGAAATCGATCCGTCGGCCACTCTGGAGGAGTGGATGCAGAAGCAGGACGGCGAAGGCGTGGGAAGCATGTTCAAGGATATTGTGTTCGCTATCCCCGGTATTGACGAGGCTCTGTCGTTTGCCGAGGTCATGAAGCGAGTGAAGCAGCAGGACTTCTCGGTCGTGGTCTTCGACACCGCCCCCACCGGCCACACCCTTCGCTTTCTGCAGTTCCCGTCGATTCTGGAGAGTGCGCTCGGCAAGATCCGAGAGCTTACTCGGTCGATGGGACCCATGCTCAATAGCCTCATGAGCTCCCAGGGCCAGAACATGGATGACATGTTCGCCAAGCTCGATGAGACTCGCGACACCATCATTGAGGTCAACCGCCAGTTCCAGGATCCCGATCTCACCACGTTCGTCTGTGTCTGTATCGCGGAGTTCCTGTCTTTGTATGAGACGGAAAGAATGATCCAGGAGCTGACGGGCTTCGGCATCGACACCAACACCATCATTGTCAACCAATTGATCAAGCAGGAACCCGGCAACAACTGCAAGCGATGCGCCTCAAGATCAAAGCTCCAGGCTAAGTACACTGAGCAGATCCATGAGCTCTACGAAGACTTCCACATCGTCGAGCTTCCCCAACTCACAGACGAAGTTCGAGGGGTCGCCAAACTGGAGGAGTTCTCGAGGATGCTGGTGGATGAGAAGGCTCGTCAGATCGAATTGTAAATTACCTTGGTGAAAAAGTCATTAACTAAATAAGAAGATGTTTTTTCATGAGATATATATATGTATACTCTGCAGGCTGCCGCCTCTTCCGCCCGCCCCGATCACCTCTCGAGGACCCGAAAGCATCTATCTAGGGTTAGGTCTGTGTTGGCACCTCCATCTGCCATCTCGTTAAGCAGGCTTCTCTTTGAATCTCCTGAACTATGAGCGACGACCACGCAAAAAGCAAGGAAGGATCGCCAGAATTGGGTCTCAATACGGATCTGGCAGCGATGCTGGATCCGGACAATGCCGAGCTAAATGCCCTGATGGAAGGTATAGACGACGTGGGACCTATCAACCCACAATTAGACCCTGGGGCCAGCTTACCCTCCGGCTTGCCAAATATTATGAACAACGTGGATCTGGGAATGCAACCAATGAATTCGGGACAAACTAAAGAGGAAATCGAAAGGGAGCGCATGAATCTGCTGGTATCTCACTTCGATGAGCAGCAGATGTCGCGGTACGCGGCCTTCAGGCGGGCGAATATTCGCAGAGCATCGGTAAAACGATATGCATCGCAATTACTGAACCAGCCCATTTCAAACAACGTGGCTGTGGTCTTGGCAGGCATGTCTAAGGTCCTGATCGGAGACATTATCGAATTGGCCAGAGAACTACAGGAAAAGGATCGGATCCGCGAGCGGAAAGAGAACAATATTCCCGAACCTCCGTTCCAAGAGGAACCAGAGCCGCTTCTCCCGACCTATATTCGTGAAGCGTGGAGAATATATAAACTAGAACAAGGCACAGTTCCCGGGTCCCGGCTTAAGCCAGGTGACGGTGGTCGACTCTTCTGATACTTAATTTATTGATACTCTTATTGATTAATACCACTATGTGTGGAATTACCATACTCAAATGGTCTCTTTTTTTTTACCTTGGGAATCACTCATTCATTAATAGTTGTGCCAAGTTTCCCAGTGCGTACTATGTTGGCTCTATATCCTCTGATGCACAATGTCACTAAGCAATTAGCACTGATGGGTTAGTGGTATACTGAGTCGTTGCCATGTGCTAATTCGACTCGACCCCGGTTCGATTCCGGGTCAGTGCATTTTATTTTTTTCTTTTCAGAGGCAAAATTGATAATTATGGTTATGAAAATAATAAGAGTTGAAGGGCGACTGCGGGACTCTAAATATAGAAAACTAATGGCAACAGTAGTATGATCAATGAGAATGCGCTGAAGCACGATTTCGTAGAATGATGCACTGTAGGGGTACTGTTTTTTGGATGGGTATTAGAAGTCCGAGTGCTGGTACAAGATTCGGTGGCATTGACGCAAGTGTAAGCGGACGTCAGCCTTTCTTGATAAGTAGGATCGACGCTGATTGAGGCGTAAGTCGATGCTGTCTGTGTGTCCAATATTAAGGTACACATTCTGGCGATTGATGGCGGTTCTGTAGAGAAAAGGTTTAGATT
Organism: Starmerella floris; assembly: GCA_030555655.1. Lineage (NCBI taxonomy): Eukaryota > Fungi > Ascomycota > Dipodascomycetes > Dipodascales > Trichomonascaceae > Starmerella > Starmerella floris. Next base: position 321,804 of record JANIWM010000004.1, read on the forward strand.
CAAAGATGCGTTAAATAGTGGGAATGATGATGATTATGATGATGTTGCTTTTCCAGCGAGCGACGAATACGGTAGGTGCACTACGTTCAGGGCGTGTCTGGGCGCATCTGCCTGCAACTTATAAAAGCCGCATAATCGCCAAAGATAACTCCTCCATGTTTAGTCCTCCTTAGGTACTTCAACGAACTGGTAGTGTTGACAATCTTCAGATAAGACGCAGGCAATTATTGTGCTTTCTTCATGCCTTGCAGTGACAGCAACCGGTTCGAAATCCAGCTTCATCCGGGTCGTCCCTATCACGAGTTCATGACTGTTCTTATCAACTCCCAGAAGAATAATTTTGCCAGACACATTCAACAACACATTTCCAGTGGTGTTTAAATGACTCTTGCTGGTTTTTCCGCTCGATGGGTCCACCTCGAGGAGCTGATTGGAATTCACGATCAGACAGTAGCCGCCATTTTGACACGCCAGTATCTGATTCACCAGGCCCCCGACGTCAAAGGAGAACTTCAGTTCTAGTTGACTTCTCAATTCTTGGCGAATTTGATGAACATCGTTGTTAAGGATGTTACGAGATCGGGCGGCACAGGCCACGAGCTCAGGGCCCCACGTTGGCTGGATCATTCCCATTATGGTATCGGTTGATAGGTCTTCGATTACCAACGCTAGGTCGACTTTTCCTAATTTGGTCACAGAGATCGGTCTGCTGATTTCCTCACTAAAGCAGTATTCAATGAATGTTGCTTCTCTCTCGAACATTGGTTGTCGAGTTTCAATGACCAGAATAAGCTTGTATATTGCTTTCAGAAGCTCCTGCAAACCACTGGAGTCCGTAGACAGTTCTCCCAGAGTGAGAATGAGGCGCCCTGTTTGCTCAATGAGTTTGTCAATTAGTGTATGCTTGAGAAAGTCCCACGATTGCGACAGGGCTTTGTACCACTTTTTAAATCCTTGCTCGTGCTGGTTTTTGATCCATTCATCCACCGAAGAGCTGATGTATCCAGTGAGTGCCATGGTGCACAGTTCAACCTTTATGTTCAGGTCGCTATCGTCCTGATCTTGCGACAGGCTACGAAAGAATGTTGAATTGTCCCGCTGCATGGCTTTTATTGTTTCATCCACTTTGGCGACATTCTCCCACACTTCTTCCATAAGTCTGCTTGCCAGTGCAAAGGTCGGAGCTGTGGTGGTGAAATCACGGGAGGAAGAGGACGATGATGAGGATTTGTTTGCCCGGTCCAATTGGATGTGGAGAATATTCATTGTGCTGCCACTAACTGCAGCGTATTCTCCCTTGTTTTCATCGGCCAGTATAAGACTTATGTCGCTGTTGCTGATGTTAATATCATCGATCACCAGGGAACCGTGGATACGGATGCTTAGGTCACCCGACTCCTTACCAACCGCGGCGAGATGAGGTGACTGATCGCCTTCGGAAGTCCACCAATCTATACTAGTCGGTAGTTTGTGGGAGTGATCCTCCCTGGATGGGTCGCGGACCGGTCTTTCTGACCACGCAACACTGGATATTCCCGACTTTATTCCCAAGCGCATCTTTGTTCGACCACTATCCGCATCATATGCAACCATTGATCCATCCTCGTATAGAACGGCCACCAGTTCTCCGTATTTACTCCATTCGAGCTTCACCGGTCGGGCCCCGGAGGCGGGCAAGCGCGAGCTCCAGACTTGCTGGCCGCTCCTACGACACAAGATTAGGTGCTCCCCGGTCACAAATAGCGCCACGTCTATTGCGGGGGAAATCCCAAAAACCTCGGGAGAAACCGGCGCCGGTAGCGTGCACAGGCTCATAGTCGCGCTGGTGTAAACAAAGCTCGAATGGTGCACAACTGGGGCCAGGGCACAGGCCCAGCCCGCCCCAAGCGCGGGATGCTGTGGGTATGCACCCCTGTATGTTGAGGGTACCACCTACACATGTGGAGACACCACCTCAGGATACCACCACCAAAAAGGAGGATGCGATTGATTGATTGATCTATGCATGACTTTGATGGCTAAATATATATTAATTACACAATTAGTTTGGGACGCCCGTCACAGCCACAGCACGGGCATGCTCGCTTGCCAATTCCTGGCGCAGCTTGCCGCAGTCCTCAGCGCTGATCGAATGCATGAACGGAGGACGCTGCATTGCCCTATCGAGCTGGTCCATAACCTGGACCCATTCGGCGACTCTGTTGTGTACAAAGAGTCGGTAGTGGTCCGGTCGAGGAAGAAGCGGTTTGGAGATGGCAAACTCCTCTGTGGGGCCCCTCTCCTTTTCTCGGTGGTCTTTCAGCTTCCTAGAGATGTGCCGGATGGTCTGGTACCCTATTGAGGGCAGCAACTCGGAGCTTGTTTTTGGACTAGACTTTCCCGTGTGTATTTTGAGCCAGCTGCGCGACAGCTTGTAGTTTACTTCATGGAAATCGACCCAGCCTATCATTGACCAGAAGGGAGTTGCCTCTTTCGAATTTTCACGCAGACTAACGGGGGATTGGTTGACGTGTGAGGGGAAACTAGTGGCACCAGGGAGAAGCGCCCCTGATATAGGACTCGAACGCGTCGCACTGATGAGAGGGTGTTGCTAGGCAACCGCTCGCTAGACAGGACCATGCTCGCACTCCGCTCACGTCCGCGCCGACGCAACGCCCTTGGGGAACCCTGGGGGGAATAAATACGGATCTGACATGGGCCAAGGCACCTTAGCTGAGGTTTTTGCTCTCCTCAAACTCGTTCACAACAGCAATGTGACGATCCCTCTCCTCTTCGGTGCCGCCGGAGATTTCCTTAGCCTGTTCAGAGTCGTCCTCCATGACGTCATCGTCCGCATCACGGGGAACCGGTTGCATCTGAACCGACGGGGCAAATTGCGTGCGCTCAAGGTTCTGCAGAACCTGGGTCAGTACCTTGTTCAGGTACTCGGGGCTGTTGGCATTAATCATATTGGACGACCTCACCTCCATGCGATAGTCCGGCCCGAAGTATTCGTAGTATTCGTTGAAGGGCAACTCAACCGGAAGCTGGACGCCCGCACACACGCTGGTTTCGAACGCCCACGTGCGGGACACGTTGCGAATCGTGTAGCCACCACCGCCCAGCACCATCATAGGAATGTTGAAGCTCTTCACGTAGTCGACGCATTTGGCATGGCCGTACATTGACAGATTGAAGCACCCCAGTCGATCGCCGCTTAGCGAGTCGCCGCCGCATTGCAACACCACGGCACCGGGTTGGTACCAGTCCATGATGGCCTTGATCGTGGGCTGAAATACAGAATGGTAGGTCTCGTCGTTGATACCGTCTCGAAGAGGGAAGTTGACCGCTCGGTATTTGCCCTTGCCGACGCCAATGTCGCGCAATTCGCCGGTTCCGGGGAAAAACTCGCCATACTTGTGGAACGAGCAAGTCATGACGCGATCAGTGGTGTAGAAGGCCTCTTCCACGCCGTCGCCGTGGTGGACGTCGATGTCGATATACAGGACTCGCTGGTGGTATCGCAGCAGCTCGAGGATGCCCAGTGCGATGTCGTTGACGTAGCAGAATCCCGAAGCCTCGCTCTTTTTGGCATGGTGGAGGCCCCCGGCCCAGTTGACGGCAATGTCGCACTTGCCGCGGTTCAAGCGGGCCGCCCCCTCCATGGATCCACCGGCACTGATGCCGCAGAACTCGAAGAGCCCGTCGAACACGGGACAGTCCTCGCCAACATTGAACTTCCCCTGTTCCCGGGCGAACTGATCGAGATTGTCCGGGGTGACGCGGCTGAGAAAGTCGATGTATTCGTCGGTGTGCAGCTGGGTCATCTCCTGTTTGGTGGCGGGTTTTGCCCGGTAGATCTCGAGGTCCTTGTACAGTCCGTAGTTCATGATCAGGGAGTGCGCCATCCGAATTCGGTGCGGTTTCATGACATGGCCGACGTTGTACATGTAGTTGCCCACGTCATTGTCGTAGAAGTAAGCCACCCGTTTTTTCTCCTGTGGCTGGAAGTGCGACAAATTGAATGGTTCAGGAATCATCGGTGCTTCTTCCTCGGCGCAGATTAAACCAGAGTACAGAAACAGATGTGGTTGTGATATGATATGCTTTGTTGAGGTTTGGTGAGCCGCCTCGTTGTCACGTGTTATGCCGGGGCCATGCATCCAGTAGTCTCCCGAAGTAGTACTGGTCCATGGAGGCTCACACCAAACCAATTCGCGTGTGCGCTCCGCATAACAGTCAGGAGTCTGCGTGTTTCTTAATGATTGGCTTTATTTGGTTGGCTTCGGTTCAATGTTAGTTCGGGCACCTCTGGGTGAAATGTCAGCTAATGTCCGGCATCTTGCGTGTGTATTCTAATCAATTCTCATAATCTAAGTGAGAGATACAGTGAAAAGGAGTACAAAACCGACACTAAAATACACTATACCCCAGAGAAACCGAAAATCAACGGCCTTAAACTAAGATTACACAAAAATTAGACCCATATTCACTCTAAGAGACCTGTGCTCGGCAAGGCAGCATACTCAGGTACAGCACGTGACCAACATGAAGATTTCAAGATCATCGATCAATATGGAAAGGATGTGGAATCATAATACACGAGCGCGACAAGGCACCACACAAGATGTTTGCCAAGCCCGCGTCGTTCAAGCCGTTCGCGGCCATCAAGAACTCCGAACGCAAGAACGTTCTCTCGATCATTGAATCCCAAAACAAGCTGGAGGGACTTGATGCCGAGGACAAGCAAAAGCTACTTCCCAAGGGTGTGCAGTCGGCCAAGGGCGTTACACACGGAGGAGACAAGGTTGTCGTCTACAGCGACGCTCAATTCCCTCTCTGGGTCGTTGTAAAGTCGACGTTTGTACCAACGGTGGGACTCCTGTCCACTCTTCCCGCGGACCTGCAGCTCAAATTGACCCCCATCATTCACACCAGAGCCCTAACGTGGCAATACCTCAAAAACGGCGCCGATTTTATGATCCCCGGAATCATTGGCGATGTTCCGGAGGAGCCTGTGGCGGCCGGAAGTGCCGTGCAGATCCGTGACATCGAGAAGAACGGCCTTATTGCCGTCGGGGTGGCTCTCATGGACCTATCCAAGATCAATCCCGATGTCGACACAGGAAAGTGCATCCAGACCATCAGTGTAGCCAAGGACAAGCTCACTCCCAACGTTGATGTCGTTGCCGTGGAAGGACTCAGCCTTAGCGAATCAGCAGACGACAAGGCCGAGGCCGGCCCCACCCGGGGAGCCGAAGAGCCCGCCACCGCCGAGCCGGCCCAACCGGTAGCCAAGGAGGGCGAACCTAAGATCAACATAGAGAGTGGCGACAGCTCCGGAGCAGACGGCGCCGGCGCCGAAGGGGAGTCCCTAGACCTGAGCACCGACGAGGTCGACGAGGCGTTCATGTATGCACTCAACCGCTCGATCAGACAGCCCAAGAACGAGTATCCAATGCCCATGTCCACCATTGCCACCATCATGGCAGGCTTCATGCCGTACGAGCACCCCAAACTGGCGATTAAGAACACATCGTTCAAAAAAATGAACAAGCTGCTCAAACACGCCGAGAAGAAGGGGTTGATCACCACCCGAGAGAGACAAGGCGGTGAAGTGCTGATCACTGGCATCAATGTTCCCACCGACCCCGACTCCATCAACAACCTCGAGAAGCCCAAGCAGAAGACCCAGGCGAAGGCGGAGAAGATGCGAGCCATCGCCGTCTACAAGCCCACCCCCGCGATCCGCCAGCTGCTCCCCTCGGACCAGGGCGACTTTGTCGATGCATCGTACATGCGCCGCGGCATACTCGAGTATGTCCAGTCTAAGAACCTGGTCGGCGCCGATCATAAGACCATCACCGTGGACGAGCCCCTGCGAAAGGCCCTCGGGTTGCGACAAACGGTGGAGACCGTGCAGATCGGCGAGGTCGGTCCTCTGGCGACCAAGAAAAGCTCGGCCTTCCACAGAGTCACACCGCTGGGCAAGTCCGACGCAGACATGCCGCTAGAGAAGGGTCCGATCCCCACGGTGGAACTGAAGACCGAGCGTCGCGGCGGTAACAAGACCGTCACCCTGGTGGGGACCAACGGCTTGAGAGGATTCCACATCGACCCCGCGGGATTCGCCGACGAACTGCGACACGTGTGTGCGGGGTCCTCCACCATTGCCAATGCCAAAGGCTTTGAAGCCATTGTTGTTCAGGGCAACCACGTCCAAAAGATCGCCAAGCTCTTGGAAAAGAAGGGAGTCAAGCAGTCTTGGGTCAAAATGTAGATAATTCATAACTATATCGGATAATAACTTATACCGCTCAGCATCACCGGCGGTTGTAACACCTACGCAGGGCGTCGGGCCTGTGCCGTGTTACTGCTGTTTCGTTTCACCCGGTTCTGGCAATTCCAGGGTCGGGAATTTTATTTTTTCGCCGTCTTGAGGTTCTGACTCGACCGATCTGGGGCGTACCTCGATTGACCGGGGGCTTACCTCGCCCGACCGAGGAGTTATCACCACCGATCGGGGACTTACCTCGCCCGACTGAATGCCTACCACGGACGACCGGGGGCTTATTTCGCTCGACTGAGGGCTTAACACGGCCCCAGTGGCCTTTTGCTCGGCGCGAGGGAGCTGTTTCGCGACCCGAGGGGCCAATTTTTCGGCCGATGATTGGCGCTCCTTCCTTCGTTTGAAATACCGGAACCAGCAGCTGAAGACCACGATACAAAGGGGTCCAATCAAAGGCATGTAAACAGCGAGTTTCTGCTCGTCAGGGAAGAAGGCCTGGGCCACCATATGCTTGTCAAAGAAGGCCTTATCGGCGCTCTCGAAGGCGACGGCCGTGTAGCGGGCGGCATCAGCTAGTTTGCTTTGACGAAGGGAGGCCAAGGCGTTGTCGATTGCGGAAACAGCCGAATCGACTCGTTCGGCCACCATTTTGGGAATGGAAATCAGTGGCATGCTTTCGGCCAGTCTTCGCAGCGACCCCAGGCTGGCACTGGCCTGTTTTAAACCCTTGATAGTGAATGCACGGGACAGCTTTCCGAGACGGACCCGAGGGGAGGCCTTGCTGGCTATCATATCGAGGTTCGGTTCTCTCATGCCCAAAAGAGCCAACAGCTGAGTAGAGAACTTCTGGATCACCGGTCGCAGATCCGAGGCCCTGAAGAAATGTGCGTCATCATACGGCTCGGTGATGTAGATGCCGCCCCACTGAGGAATGATGAAGGCATTGGTGCTGCCCTGATCGATATCTTTGGCGATTTTAAGTGGGGACGTCGGAACATACAGCACAAAATTCAGCGTAGGATACGGCACGATCGAGGCCAGGCTCCATTCGGCGAAGTCAACGAACGTGGACAGCTGGGACCTATCGATCAGCGACTTACGTTCGCAGCCAAGACTGGCAAACGCTCCGGTCTGGGTGTCTATGGTGACCTTGGCGATGCTGGTATTGATGCTGCTGACCAGAGAAGACATATATTTTTGCAGCGCCGCAGCGATTTCCCAGTCCAGCGTCGCGCCGCCTTCACTGAGAAGACTAAAAGTCAAGTGGTACCGCGGGGAATAGCCCACCGTCACCTCCTCATGGGCCACCGGCGCGGGCACAACCTCGTCGTTGTAGACGTGGTCGAACAGCAGGATAGCCACGATCTCCGGGGCGTTACCGCCGATCATTGTTTTCGGACTGAGCTCAACCTCGAGATTGGAGGAGCTGCTGTTCAGGCCGAGCCTGTCAGCCTCGCCGACCCGGACGGTCACACACAGCTCGACGGCCGGCGAGCACTCGGATTGCACCGTGAAGCGCCGGTCCGACCGCATCAGCTCAAGCCTTTGGTTGAGCACATGCTGCGACGCCAGGGCAATGTCGGGGAGCTCGTTCCCAAAGACGGCAATGGGGATGTATGCGACAATGGTGTCATTACTGAGCTTTTCGTAGTGCTGAAGCACGTCCAGATCGAGATGCGCCCGGCTCACGAGAATAGTGTTGTACCACAGTGGCACGAGGAGCAACAGCCAAGCTGTTACCGCAATAGCCACTTTTGTACCTGCCTTCATTGGTGGGGCGGGCCGGTGCTTTGTGTTTAGACGGGGGATCCACTTACCACACGTCGCGTGGTTGTCGGCTCCTCATTATGGGGTGCGTGGGCCCACAAGGGTAAGGGGCTAGCCCAGTAGCAGCAGCCACATACTTAGGAGAACATCCATCTAAAGTAAGTGATGGATTAAATGTGGATTGATTATATTTTTAATTACTGAATCAATGCGATTAGTTGGTGTATTATCTGAACTTGTTTTACTCTGCTTTATCTCCTAGTGTTGAACTAGGTGGAATGTCATCACCAACAGGTATAATACCAACACAAGCAACAGGTTTCCCATCATTAAATACATTAATAGTATTAGCTAGTGGTGCTACTATGACATACAGTCATCATGGTCTAATAGCAAGAAATTGAAATGCTAGTGTACATGGCTACAGAGTTTGGCTGCAGCGGGAATCTGGCTGGTTCGACTCATATGGCTGGTGGGAGGGGGGTATGGCTAGACAGAGCATGAAGTGGAGAGCAGATTGGGAGAGGAGATTGGGAGAGTGGATTGGGATAGAGAGACCAGTGCAACCGGAAACGAAGGTCATGCCTGAGTGACAAACAGTGGAGGATATTCTAGGGGTTTATTATCATCAAAATAGAGCTATGTACATCACACGATAATAGAAATGCTAGGGGAGTTTGTGCTTGTCAGAGTCGTGCGGCCTATGGTTCCCTTCTTGGCGGACTGAACGGCATTAAGAAGTTCGCGAATAGCATTAACGGCCACAAGGGTGTTCTCTACGACCTGCACATCAGAGAAGCTCGCGCGAGCAACCGGCAGGGTTAACATGTCGTTGGCTTGCTTGAAAGTGGTTTCGCCCTTGGCAGCCATGATGGTGTCGTATACGTTGCTGATCACCGTGCCACGCTTGGCCGTAGGCATCAGGCCCTTCGGTCCCAGGATTCGGGCAACCTGGTTGACTCGCGTCATCATCTCCGGCGTCGCATAGACTCGATCCACGTCGAACTTCTCCGGAGTTTCTCGGATCAGGGCGATGATCTCATCCGAGCCCACCATGGCGGCTCCCGCCCGCCTGGCCTGGTCTGCCAGCTCGGGCTCACTGGTAAGAACGCAGATCTTCTCCTCCTTGAGCCCCACGGGAAGCCTGACGGCACCATTTATGCGGGGGACCCCCTTCTCGGCAACAATCCGCATCTGTAAGGAGATTGTGGTCGCGTGAGCCGGCCGGCCGACCTCCGCAGCGCGGATATATCTCATGGCTTTTGAAACATCCATGGTATGGGGCAGATCCTTGAACACCCGGGCCTCGGCCTTCAATTTCTCGAAGCTCAGCGCCAGCTCTCGTTTGGCCTGTACTCGCTTCTGCTCGCGTTCCCTCTGCATCGCCAGCTGCTTCTGGTCCACCTTGGGTGCGTCTTTGGCCGTGGCGAATGCCCGACTAAGAGTGCCCGGCACTCGGGTCGGGAAGGATCTCTTCAGCAACATTTCCACTGTCAGTCTTTTTCAAGGGTGCTGGAGAGGAATTTCAGCTGAGAGCCCGGTGCTGATCGCCCACGGTCATGTGACCCAACACCCCCCGTCCTCACCCCGCCGTGGATCTGGTTAAGGCCGTGCTGGGAAGGGAAGATGGCTCACTGTGGGCGGGACTGAGCGCGAATCAATGGTAATTTCTAAATCGGGTAATGGTTTATGTACAATCTGCTTAGTAGGTCAGGAACCATCGGCCCTTAGCTCTTCGGCGCGACAGAATCTTGCGGCCGCCTTTGGTTCTCAATCGGGCCAGGAAGCCAGCTCGTCGTTTGCGCTTGAGCATGGACGGTTGATAGGTATTGCCTCGCGCCTTGAATCGTCTTTGTTCAGTCAATAGTCCCAAGAACGGAGAGGGGGCCGACTCGGTATATCCTGGGGTTATGGGGGCCGAGCCCATGGGCAGGCTTCGGTGTAAGGGCCGCGACATCGGCCTTGCGAACGAGACGAAGCCACGGCTCGGGCTACAGAGCTGCGAGGCCGAGTGGTTCCACGTGGAACGCAGCGGCTGAGCTAGCGCACGGAAGGTCCTGAACATAGATGAAAGCGATCCAGGTGTTTCGGCCTTGTTTTTCACTCTTGTCGTAGGGTCCAATCTACGCCTGGGTGGTAGTCAGCCCCCGGCGGTCGTCTTACTAAGCGACCCGGAAAGAAGCACCCGTCTAACCCGGATCATGGATAAATTTTGGATTCTGCGGTTTTTCAGAAAAAGAGGAACGGTGTATAAATGCCCGCGACCGTCATCCACACCAAGCCTGCCAAAGCGGTCTCCAATGACAAGGCGGAGACCGTTATTTCGGAGTTCATTGACGCCCGCAGCGAGAACCTTCCTGATGGTGTAGCCAACCAGCTTCTGAGATTGCAGCGCGAATTGCGCGGGCTGCCTCCTCAGATGCAAACTGCTTCTGAGTCTTCGTAAGCGCCACTCTCGGAGCTGTACATATCTTATTTATTAATGTGGCTACGTGGCGCTGGGAGCACAGTGGTTGTTATTGAACAATCTTCACGGCCTGAAACCTGACCACTTGTGTAAAACGTGACGAGTCCTTACAAGGTTCTCAGAAACGTGAACAAAAGAAGCACAAAGCTAGTCTACAGTACAGGGACACGCTGTCGTGATGCGACAAGACGTACATTAGGATTGGTATCTTATGGCCCCTTCTAGTCATCGGAGAAGCACCAAAATATGGTCCAGGAAAAAATCGTGACATAGAAATCCTTATTTTAGTTTATTTCTACCCATAGTATACGCAAGAACCATGGGGAATGTAGACGAATCAGCCAGGGAGTACGCAGGCTAGGTGAATCATGCATCATTGATCAAGTCTATATAAAAGAGGCGCCAATCTAAAGGAAGAGGTATCCCCTGATTGTTATACTAATCCCAGAATAGTGGAGAAAAAATGAATTTCGGCTACTGTAGGCACTGTACTGCTGATGGTACCCCCACTACTGTAAAAAAACCCTACATGCCTCACCAGATTTATGCGCATACTCTGTGTCATTGAAACAAATATTTACCATATCATCGCCGCGTGGAGCGATAGCGCCGGGTTCAGGGATGACTTCTTTAGAGAACGAGCACGTTCACGAGGTCTATGAACAAATCGCCTCGCATTTCTCCTCGACAAGATACAAACCGTGGCCCCGTGTGGACCAGTACATAAAATCCCAACCAGCCGGTTCAATTGGCGCTGACATCGGCGGGGGCAACGGGAAATATCTCGGATATCCGCATGTATACATGATTGGCTTGGACAGGTCCTTGAAACTCACGGAAATCGCTCAGAAAAAAGCTCAGAACACCTTCGACGATGCTGGCCAGTGTGATGGCTTGGTGGTTCCTCTACGGCCGGTGGACTTCGCCATTTCCATTGCGGTCATCCACCATTTCAGTACTCGAGAACGTCGCATAGAAGCCGTCAAAACCGTGCTCCGATATATCAAACCGGGCACCGGCACCGCTCTGATCTACGTCTGGGCCCTGGAACAGGCATCGAGCCGACGTGGATGGGACATTGGCATGGATCAAGACGTCATGGTGCCTTGGGTGAACAACAAGGACCCTTCCCAGAAGTTCTACCGCTTCTACCACTTGTACAAAGCCGGGGAGCTTGAAGAGGATGTGAAGGCCGCCGGAGGATTCACCGTAGAAAGCGGGTATGAGCGCGACAACTGGTGGGTGGTAATAAAACAATCACCGGGGGATGGAGCGGTATGACTGCACGCATAAAACCGTTTAGAATATGTACATAAGTGGTGAGTAGCTGTGGTCTAGGTCTAATTAAAATTCATTTCTTGACCGGCTCCCAGTCGGCCTCCCATGCAGTCTTCGGAGGCGTCTCGGTGGGCACTCGGAGTTCTATGGGGAATCTGGCCGCGGGCCTCGTGTTGGCAGCTTGGAAGAGGCCCGCGTCCAGCTTTTCCAGCTCCTCGCAAGCCTGCTTGATTCTCTCATACTGGCGTTGTAATTTTTCTCTTCGCGCTTGCTGCGTGTCCCTTTGATGGATTCCCCAGGCAGCGCGCACCACCTCGTGCCGAACCAGGTCTTCCTTGCACAGCTTTAGGCGTCTAGGCTGCTTCTTTCGCGCCGACAGGACCGAGAGCATGTTGATGATCCGGGACGCACCCGGGGCCTGCCGGACGGTACGCTTCCCCCGGCTAGATACATGCGAGCCCAAACTGGTTAGGGCCGCCCGGAGACTGCTCACCTTGGGAAACATGTTGACTGAGGTCTCCGAGTATTTTTTCTGGTCTCGTCCTTTCCGGAAAGCGGTGATACTAGTGATTGGAATTTCGGGCACTGGTCACCTGACTGGACGCCTGGGAGCAGGGTCTTTCTCCCAGCTGCCATTTGGGACATCACGACTTGGGGTGGTGGTGGTGGAATAGGGATAGACTGTGTACTGGTGCGCGCGCTTAAACAAAATAGATCGATACCAGCGGGGACTGATGGTGGATGATAGCCGCGATCCTGTGCATAAACCCGGAAAATATCGCAGTTGGGTTTGTGGGGGACAGCGAGCCGCAGTCTTTGATCGAATATGGTGATCTCAACGATCGGTTGCAATTGCAAACGGCCTTTCGGTCGGCGGTGGATGCTCTTTTAACTTCGCCGCGCGCGCTGCGCGTTGTGATCATCGAGCCTCCGCTCTTCCCAGTAAAGCTCAAACAGCACATGGCCCAGATTCTGCTCAAAGAATTTCACGTGTCTGCCATTGGCTTCTTACCGAGATCGGTAAGCTGTCTCGCCGGGCACCGGCTTTCGGAGGGCTTAGTGTTGGACAAGTCCGAGAAATTGGCGGTTCCATGTTACGATTTCCGCGAGTTAACAACGATGATCTGCGGATGCGAGGAGGGCGATGCCGTTGACAGCGTGCGAGCGAAGCTGACGATTGACACAAGACGACCGGTGACCCAGAACGTCGTCCCCTTGGAGACTGCGGCTACGTGGACCGGCGCTAGTGCCCTCCTGAAGCACCGTCAAGTATGGCCTCTGCTAACAAGGGAGAAATTCAAATCGACCGGCAAGGTGTGGGATTCTCTGTACGATATGAGGTGACGAGGGCCATGGGAGGGTGGCCTGACACGCGGTGCGGTGGATTGCCCTATTTTATATTATTTACGACACATGAAATTCAGCGCAAGTATCTAGATATTGATTTTTTAGCGATTTGCAACCGGGCTATTTTTTCCTTTAGAGCCCCTTTTCGGACCACCGATGGGATCTCGGTCAGGAAATATCCAGTGAAAAGTTCCATAGACGGCCGATTACTAAGTTTTATTTCACCAAGTTCATGCGTGCTTTCTTGAGACCAGGACTGCTGTCTCGAGCGCAGCACCGGGCGGGAAAGCTCCCGTCGGTGGCCACTGCTCGACAGATCCACAGTTACGAAAATATCAGCACCTACGATGACGAGAAGGCGGTGCTCAACACCATCCGTGGTGAGATGAGTGAGGCCGAGCTCAAGCGGTTGGACCGCATGCGCAACATCGGCATTTCCGCCCACATCGACTCCGGAAAGACCACCTTTACCGAGCGCGTGCTGTTCTACACCGGCCGGATCAAGGCCATCCACGAGGTCAGGGGCCGGGACAACGTGGGGGCTAAGATGGACTCCATGGCGCTGGAGCGCGAAAAGGGCATCACCATCCAGTCCGCCGCCACGTTCTGCGACTGGAAGAAGAAGGAGGCCGAGACCAACGCAGTGCGAGACTACAAATTCAACCTGATCGACACGCCCGGCCACATCGACTTTACCATTGAGGTCGAGCGGGCGTTACGGGTTCTTGATGGCGCCGTTCTGGTGGTGTGTGCGGTGAGCGGCGTCCAGTCTCAGACGGTGACGGTGGACCGGCAAATGCGCCGGTACAACGTGCCCCGCGTCACGTTCATCAACAAGATGGACCGGATGGGTGCCAATCCCTGGCGAGCCCTGGACCAGATCCGGTCCAAGCTGAAGATGAACGCGGCAGCGGTGCAGGTGCCCATCGGCCAGGAGTCGGACCTGGAGGGTGTGGTTGATCTGATCTACGAGCGGGCGCTGTACAACGTGGGCTCCCAAGGCGAGGAGATCGAGGAGCGGCCCGTTCCCGAGCATCTAAAGGAGCTGGTCGCCGAGAAGCGCAGCGAACTGATCGAGACTCTGGCCGACGTGGACGACGAGATCGCCTCGGTCTTCCTGGACGAGCAGACCCCGACACCGCAGCAGATCGTGGCGGCGATTCGCCGTGCCACCATTGCCCGTCAGTTCACCCCCGTGCTGATGGGATCCGCTCTGGCCAACCGCGGCATCCAGCCGGTGCTGGACGCCGTGTGCGACTACTTGCCGGACCCTTCCCAGGTCATGAACACCGGTCTGGAGATCTCCGACCCCTCCAAGGGCGAGGTCCCCGTGGTGCTCAGCAGCTCGTCCGCCGAGCCGTTTTTGGGCCTGGCCTTCAAGCTGGAGGAGGGCCGGTTCGGCCAGCTCACCTACATCCGCGTCTACCAGGGCAAGATGAAGAAGGGTATGCAGATGGTCAACGTACGCACGGGAAAGAAGGTCAAGCTTGCCCGGCTGGTGCGGATGCACAGTGAGGAGATGGAGGACGTGGACGAGGTCAACGCCGGCGAGATCTGCGCCACCTTCGGCATCGACTGCTCGTCGGGCGACTCCTTTACCTCGGGTGACAAGCTGACCATGTCGTCGATGTATGTGCCGGAGCCCGTGATCTCGCTGTCCATCACCCCCAAGTCCAAGGACACCCAGAACTTCTCCAAGGCCATCAATCGGTTCCAGAAGGAGGACCCGACATTCCGCGTCAAGTACGACCCCGAGTCCAAGGAGACCGTCATCAGCGGCATGGGCGAGCTGCACCTGGAGATCTACGTCGAGCGCATTCGCCGAGAGTACAACGTCGAGTGTACCACCGGCAAGCCCCAGGTCGCCTACCGGGAAACGGCGCTGGGCTCGGCTCCTTTCGACTACCTGCACAAGCGCCAGAGCGGCGGTGCCGGCCAGTATGCCAAGGTGATGGGCGAGTTCGGCCCCTCTTCAGCCAGTGACCTCAACGAGTTCGAGACCGCCGTGATCGGCGGCAAGATCAGCGAGAAGTACCTGGTTGCCTGCGAAAAGGGATTCCAGGACGCTGTGCTCAAGGGCCCCCTCACGGGCCACCGCGTCATTGGCGTGAAGATGCTCATCAACGACGGTGCCACCCACGAGGTCGACAGTTCCGAGTTCGCCTTCCGCACCGCCACCATCAACGCGTTCAAGGACGCCTTCCTGCGCTCCCAGCCCACCATTCTCGAGCCGATCATGAACGTCTCGGTCACGGCCCCGGTCGAGTTCCAAAGCGCGGTCATCGGCCTGCTCAACAAGCGTGAGGCCATAATCAACGACACCGAGGTGGGCACCGACGAGTTCACCATCTACGCGGAGTGCTCGCTGAACAACATGTTCGGCATGGCCACCACCTTGCGAGCGTCCACGCAGGGCAAAGGCGAGTTCACCCTGGAGTTTGGCAAGTACGAGCCGGCGCCCGTCCCTTTGCAGAGACAACTCATCGAGGAGTATAAGAAGAAGCAGCAGAAGCAGGCGTGAGCCGCCCACTGCGCCCCCTCCACCAAAATTGTACATATTTAGACTATTATACACCGTTTCCGTATCCGTTTAGTTTGCCGGTCGTGCCCGGGTACGGCAGGCATGGCCCAGACTTGGCCTTGCAAGCTGGGCACATGATGGGCAAGGTCGCCCCTACCTTATTTGTATCGCTGTTCGTCGAGTAGCCAGTGCTCCAGAAGGGTTTGCGTCATGAATCCGTTATCGGTTGCCCTCGGAATCATATCGGCGACGTATATCCTGGTGTCGTTTTTACTATGGTATCTTGCACCGCAGCCTCGGGCCGACCGTAAGGCCGCGGTCGTTGTTCTGGGGGACCTGGGCCACTCGCCCCGAATGTGTTTCCATGCGCTGAGCATTGCCAAGGTCGGGTGCCCTGTGGACCTGATTGGGTACAAGGACAGCGATTTGATGGAAGAAATCACCAGCAACCCGCTGATCACGGTGGTGGGTCTTCCCAAGCCGGTGAGGAAGCCGGGCGCCAGCTACTTGTGGTATGCTCTCTGCCGGGTCCTGCGCGAGCACGTCTCGCTTTACAAGGCGTTGAAGGCCAGCGACCCCACCGTGGTGCTTGTGCAAAACCCGCCGTCGATCCCCACTCTTGGCGTTGCCCGAGTGTTCACGCTGTGGAGCTCGCCGGGCGCCAAGCTTCTGATAGACTGGCATAACCTCGGGTTTTCCATTCTTGCCCTGACTCAGAAACGCTGGATGGTCACCCTCTATAGAGCTTACGAGATGATCTTTGGTCGCATCGCCTATCTTCACCTCTGTGTCTCCATCAGGCTGGGCATGGCCCTCAAGACCAATCTCAACGTCAATGCCAAGCGGGTGATTCCTCTGTACGATCGCCCCTACAAGCAGCGGCTTGTCAGCAACGTGGAGCTGGGCCGCGCCAAGTTTCCCACCTATGATGCGTCGGCTGCCTGGGTCGTCACTTCCACTTCGTACACGCCCGATGAGGACATCCGGATGTTGCTTGATGCTCTAGAAAAGTACGTGCAGGGCCCCAAGATCGAATGCATCATCACCGGTAAGGGTCCGATGAAGGCAGAAATTGAAAAGGAGATTGTCGAGCGCAAGTTCAGCAACGCCAGCGTGCATACGGCTTGGTTGAGTTACGAAGACTACCACACTCTTCTCGGCGTGGCCGACTTGGGAGTTTCTCTGCATCGCTCCAGCTCAGGGTGGGATCTTCCCATGAAGGTGGTAGACATGTTTGGCGCGGGCTTGCCCGTGCTTGCTCTTGACTACCCGGCCCTTAAGGAGCTTGTTCAGCCTGCGAACGGCATCACCTTCAAAGACGCCAGCACTCTGGCAGAGGGCTTGCTGGTTCTCCAGGATGCGTGGAAGTTGGCGGACCTGAAGAAGGAGGCTATCCAGGAATCGCACCGATTGTGGGATGAACAGTGGAAGATCAAAGTGGGTCCTGTGTTTGGATACGGCCAATATACCGGTGAGGAAAGCAGCAGTGACAGTAGCGACGACGAGTTATAAATGGGATAGATATTTGCATATAGCTGCTTAAGTCTTGCTAACAAGAAAAAAACTGATAACGATAAAGGTGCCACAGCCGATTGTCCATTTGTTCCGGGCATGCTTCCTATTATACGTACATATATCAACACGGGAGCGCTTCCCCGGACCTCATCTGCGGGTTCAAGGGTACGGGACGGACGGGTAATGTTGGTAGATCACCCACCCCAGCTGGGCCCGTCACGATGGTCGTTGTGTATTCAGAGGCACCGATATCTGTTCTCACTGATCTTCAGGATTTCCTTCTGAACAATGGCGCGGACTACACGGGAACGTGGGACGTAGAGGTCAAACTGTATCGAGCCAACCAGGCTTCGTTCAAGAATGAGGACAAGCAGCGATCGTTGTTTACCGTGTGGGCCAGCCACGAGAAGAACTTGGTGTGGATCCTCCCCGAAAAAAATGGAATCGCAATGACGCTACCTATGAAAGACATATTAGACACAAAGCTGCAGTCGCTATGGACCACTCGGCAAGTGTTCAAGGGCAGTGGCCATGCCTATGTCTGTATCGATGGGTCGGCCATAAGAATCACCAACATCTTTGTCCAGGGAAGCTATAAGGGCTTGCTTCTGAGTGTGGATTCCGGCAATCAGAGCCAAGAGTTGTGCCGGAAAATCCAAGCAACTTTCGACATCCCCGAGCCCGAGTGGGATCTGGATGCAGCCGGCCAAGCCCGGAAATACTTGGGTGTATATAAATGAGAGGGGCCAGGGAAGAACGTGAGCAGGTCTACACAAGCACTAGAACATTAAAAATAATCACAACATAGCGGCAGTGATGAAAGCCACCGCTGATCCAATGGCGAGGCCCACGGCGATCGCCAAGCTGATGATCTCACCAGCAGCCGGCTGCAATTGGTGAGGCACACAGGAAGGCGCATGGGAAATAGCATTGGAGATGAGAAATCCACCCGTAATGCCGAATAGCAACATCGTTACTAAATATATCAAATCACTGGGGTTGCCCATATGGACCAGCTTGAGCAGGAAACCAATGATAAGAAATCGCAATGCAGACAGGGTCACCATTACCTTGTCACTCTTAATATTTGTTTGCGGGAAAAGGCAAATAACTCTGCCAAGAAGGTCGCCCGAGTTCCAAATAAGGTGGGTGATGGGGGAATAGTACTGTACGCTGATAGTGTTCGATTCCACCAGGTTTGCGAATACCGGATAGCTGAGAGAGACCGCAAAGCCCAGCAAAATCGTTGTTATGGGGCCCCACAGACCTCGAGCAGCAATGAGCAGCTCCTCCTTCTCGGGGAACTTATTGTTCATCTCGGAGTCGGCCAACTCCACGTAAGGGGCATTTTGCTTGGCTCCGAACAGAATGTACGCAATCAGAGCCAGAATGCACACGCTCAGAAATGTTAAAACTGCCATGATCTTACTATTGGTGTTGCCAATAATCATGGGGATCAGAGGTGGCACCACGCCTGCAATGCCCTGACCGACCATGATGGACAATGCGTGACTGGTTCCAGGGATTCTCTGTGTGATGGCCAGGGCGCCATTTTGTACAAGGGAGCATCCGAAACTGCTCACAGCCGTGACTGCCAGCATCAGCAAAAACCACGAAACCCCTGAAAGGGTCCCACCAAGAAGACCAAGAAGGGCAAAACAACCGAGAATGATGAGCTCCCCGTTTTTGACACGTCTACGGTAGTTGGCAGGGAGGTAGAGTAGGACCATATTAGCAATCAATGAGGTCGCGGTAGACACCATCATCACCGAGCTTGAATAGTTCGCCAAAGCCAGGGGGTGACCGTCCAGCTTCTGCTTTGCCAGCAGAGACGCCGTTAACAGCGCATTCCACGGCCACAAAAATGACACACCAATAGACGCATACACCAGATGTGAGAACCGGATATGCGGTATGGTCAATGGCATTGTCAATCAGAACGTCAACTCGAGTCAAGATATACTCGATAACGCGTTATCTATTCCCTCAATACTGGCAGGGGCCGGAGTAGTGATAGCGGGTGCGGGGCTTGGGTTGGCAGGTACCTTGGGATTGATTAACTAGCTGCCTTGGGATCGCGGCCTAGGGATCACTTTCCCGCCTCTATTCAACTAATACTTAGTGTTGGATTTAGCCTAACCATTAGGTGGTTTTGGATTTGCATAACTCCGTGACTCCTGCACAGAAAGCGGCGTCCACATGACACGAATATAGTTACCACGTATGCGTACTAATGGGAAGCATCCTCCGAACCACCATAAAACCACTGTAGGGTGGAGCAAAATAGCATGCCATTAAATAGTAATACTTCAAATTGTGGGAAGAATTGGCCACCAGAGGAAAATATAGATATTCAATGTAAAATACTCACTTAGCCATGCGCGATGCCCAACGCACAGACACATTTGCCAGTGCATGGTGCCCATCTTCCGCTGTGGGGCCATCGGGGGTTCTGAACGTCGCGTCACCATTGGGCTCGGGTGACCAACCCTAATGCGACACGACAGCTACTTAGATTACCACCGTCCTTCCACGAATTCGTTTCAGATTCTTAACCATTTGGAATCAAGACTAGCTTGAGATGAAGGGGAACAATTCTCAGGTCCGTCAAAGACAAGTAGAAGCGGTGCAAACCCCTCTCCATGCTGATGCCAGCCTAGCTGAGAAATCAGTCGATCCCCCCGTGGTTCGCAAGAGCTCGTCCGCGGACCCTTCGGACGGAAGCCTTGTATCGGACTGGGCCAAGCTCGAGCAATATATTGGCCCCATTTTTTTCACTGTTCTTGGCGCTTTTATGCGGCTCTACAAGATCGGCTTGTCCGATCGGGTCGTGTGGGACGAGGCTCATTTTGGTAAATTTGGAAGTTTTTATTTGAATCACACGTACTACTTCGACGTGCACCCGCCGCTCGGTAAGATGCTTTGTGGCCTGAGCGGGTACATCGCCGGCTACAATGGAAGTTTCGGTTTCGAAAGCGGTTCGTTGTTCCCTGACCATCTGGATTACACGTCCATGCGCGAGTTCAATGCCATGTTCAGCATTCTGTCTGTCCCGGTGGCCTATTACACGGCCAAGAGCCTGCGCCTCTCCATTTCTACTGTGTGGCTGATCTCGACGATGGTTGCTCTGGAGTTGAGCTTCATTGCTCTGGCCCGTTTCATTCTGCTGGATTCGATGCTTATCTTCTTCACCACCACCAGTTTCTTAGGTTTGGCAAAGTTCCACAATTACCAACGTACTCCTTTTTCTGCTGGATGGTTCTTTTGGCTCCTCTGGACGGGCGCCTCTATTGGTCTTACCACTAGCGTTAAGATGGTCGGTTTGTTCGTAACTGCCCTTGTCGGTGTCTATACAGCGGTTGACCTGTGGCTGAAGTTCGGCAATCGTATGATTGGCTACAAAAAGTCCATTGTTCACTGGCTGTCTCGGGTCGTTTCTTTGATTGGTGTTCCCATGATCATTTTCATGATTTGCTATAAGATTCACTTCATGCTCTTGTACAAGACCGGTGATGGTGTGGCTACCATGTCTTCGCTGTTCAAGGCAAATCTTGAAGGACAGCAAACTGACTTGGGACCACTAGATGTCGCCTATGGATCTCGTGTTTCTATTAAGAACCAAGGTCTTGGTAGTGGTTTGTTGCATTCGCACATCCAAACCTTCCCGGAAGGCTCTAAGCAACAGCAGGTGACCACTTATGGCCATATGGATACAAACAATGAGTGGATTATCGAGTTCCCCCGATTCGAAGAGTCGTATAACCACAATAAGCCGGTTCGTAAGATTCAGGATGGCGACCGTGTTCGCTTGACACATTACATGACTGGTCGCAACCTACACTCTCACCAAATCAAGGCACCTTTGAATAAGGACGCTTGGGAGGTTAGTTGTTATGGAAATGACACCATTGGCGATGAGAAGGATAATTGGGTTGTGGAGATTGCCGAATCGTTGGGCGATGAAGATCCCAACTTGGTGCATCCGCTCTCTACCAGCATCCGACTGCGCCATGAAGTACTCGGATGCTATTTGACCAACGATGGCACCCAGTTGCCCGAGTGGGGTTTCCGTCAGGGTGAGGTTGTGTGCTTGCCTAAGTCAAGCCGCCGTAACAAGAATACTTGGTGGAACGTCGAGCAGCACTGGAATGACCGTTTGCCGGATGCATACGACAGAAAGCTGCCAAAGTCCAAGTTCCTCCGCGATTTTGTTCAACTAAATGTCGCCCAGATGCATTCCAACAACGCGTTGGTCCCTGATTATGACAAATTTGATGAGTTGGCCAGTAGCTGGTGGCAGTGGCCTATCGTCAATCGTGGACTGCGTATGTGTGGTTGGGGCCAGGACCAAGTCCGATACTATCTGCTTGGAACCCCGACCACTATTTGGCTCACCACCGCTGGTGTGGCCGTATTCTTGCTTACCTGTGCGTATTATCTGCTTTCCTATCAGAGGCAAACCAGGATACTCTCTCTTAGCGAAATCGAACGCATTTCTGTTGCCGGGGGCCTTCCGTTCTTGGGTTGGTTCTTCCACTATTTCCCTTTTGTCATTATGGCCCGAGTCACTTATCTTCACCACTACATGCCGGCTCTTTACTTCGCCATTTTCTTGTTTGGCTTCTTGATTGACTGGTTTGTTCCTTCCAGATACAAAACTATAGTGAACTGGTCATTTATTTTCATCACTGTGGCTTGTGCTTATTACTTCCGAGACATTGCTCTTGGAATGACGGGTCACCCAAGTGATTATGACCATCTAAGATGGTTCAACTCTTGGCACATGGGCCAAGAATGAATGATGAGTCAAGCCAAAAAGAAAACAGAAAAAAAGGAGTAAACTCGTCGTGAAAAGCGTTCTCAATATCCTATCACCCTATCTAATATTGTAAGTTGTAAAACTACCAGATCTAACAAAGTGTAGCTTGATATGCTATTAGCCTAGGTTTAAAGATGTCAACCCTTCTTTGGGATGTCGAGGACTTGAACAGTGTGACCGCAGGCAGCAGCAACCTTTGCTTGGGAAACGTTCATAGCCAAGCGATTGATCCTGTGAGCTAACTGAAACTCTCCAATCTGCTGACTGAGGCCAGAGTCCCACAAGGACAAGCGACCCGACTCTTCTCCCACAGCAACCCAGTTGCCGCCAGCAGCAACCGCAGTAACGGGGTTCTCAAATTTGAGAGTGGCGAGGAGTTCTACCTCATTATCATGCCTTCTCCATTTTTTGATTTGCTTATCACGAGATCCGGTAACGAACTCTTCGTTGTTGTCACACCACGCCGCATCCCAAACAATGCGTGTATGCGCCTTCGGAAAATCGATCTCGACCTCTTGAGACTCAATGTTGGTTATCATAAACTTTCGATCTCGGCTCACGCTGATGACTCGTTTTCCGTCGGGCGATACTGCTAGCCTGGTTACAGTCAACGAGTGAGCCGGTCCGTCGTTATGTTTGGTGATCTCATGATAATTCTTGGTGTCAAAGAATTTGAGCCGGGCATGCTGTTCGGTGTTGGCTCGGCTACAAGATACAATAGTTTTCAGTTGATCGGACACGGCCAAACAGCTAATCTCGAATCCGTGACCGTACAGTTTCTCAACTTCAGGCCAAAGCGTGAGTCGCTGCAAATGATCCTCTCGTGGTTTCTCTGGCAAAGTATCGAGTACATTTTCGTCGATCTCTGGTTTGTTGCTCAACCCCAGTGCGGGGACACCGGCAACCAAAGGCAAAGTGGCCAAGGCATCATTTTCACTCCGCTGCGGTTTGTCGGCTACCTTTATCATTTGTTCAGCAACTTGTCGCGGTAACTCAAACACTCGCATGACCTTTTCATCACCTGCGCTCACAAAGGTGCGCTCATCTATAGGTGCGATAGCCATCATATCATAGCCGTGAATTTGGGGCCTTCCAATCTCAGTTAGAGCGGAAGTATGCAGATGAGGGACTTGAGTGAGGTGCCAAAGTCGGGTAGTTTGATCCAACGAAGTGCTGAGCACAAAGTCGTCTTGGAACCAGGCCACATCAGTAACCTCTTGAAAATGGCCAGTGGGGCCAGGCTGAGGTTGCCATAGCTCGTTTGAGTCCTTCGTCCAGACCCTGAATGACCCCGACTTTGTTACGGTAGCCACAGCCACGGTGCTGCGGACCTCGGAAGCATTATTTTGGGAACTGGCGAGCTTCGTCTCCCCAAGCCACAGGGCTGACCAGAAGCCACCCGAGGTTCCGGTTGCAGTAGATGCACCCCAATTCGACACGTCACCCAATCTGTGGTCCGGGGTCCAAAGATCTGAACTCTCAGCCATCCAAATAATCAAGGATGAATCCGAGGAAGCCGACAACAGCGTTCGACTTCCTGCAGGGTCCCAAGCAACACTGACAACCCAGTCATCGTGGCCCATGAGTAGGGCTTCAAATGAGATCTTCCAGTTGCTGATTGCTTTTGCGTTGGTCAGAAGGAGGTTTTCTGCCACCGCCTCGACGGTAGAGGGGTCTTGTTTGACGAAGTTCCACAACCTGATATATCTCTCCTGGGAACCGCTGGCTAGCGTGTATGAAGAGGGTGAGTCACGGCGGAAAGAAAGTCCTCGAACCCATCCTTCGTGACCCTCCAACCATAATTCTTCATTTGACGCGAGGTCAATGACCAAGAGTTTACTGGCAGTGCCCCCAAGAACCAGCAGATTTTCGCAAAATGCCGCGCAGAGTGCGTAACCTCGAGTTTTTCGAGGGATTTTCTCCTTCGAGGAGGCATTGTAGGTGTAAGCAGTACCATCCATGCATCCCGCTGCATACAAAAGCGCCGCTTGCGGGACTTCCGGGTCATCCCCGGGATTGTAGTTGGAGGCTACGCAGGTGATAGGCCGGGGTAATTTGTCCAGAATCTCCAGCTGCCCATTTGCAATATCCACAGTGTAAATAAGGCCACTGCTCGTACCAGCCACAAGGTGGTGTTCGCTTGCCTGGGTCAAAGCTTCTACATGGCCGTCAAGATCAGCCACCCATGTGGGGTTTTCGAGGGCTTCCACCTGCCAACATAGTAGTTGGTTATCGCTGCCGTAATAAATGTTTCCATTTATTACACAGCTTGTTTGGGGTACGGCATTTGCGGCCGATGAAAGCACCATACTAGCGAACGTATTCGGTAATCTCGTCCAGTGAAAAATGATTTATTGTCAGTGGGTCGTTGACCTTACCCAGAAGTTTGCGAACGCGCGCCCATCAGTATTACAGTGCACACAGAGATGAAATTGATATGGAAGCAGGACAACTGGATCAATATTTGTACGTACGTTTGAGATTCCGGCGCACTATGCACTTGTCAAAAAAACTAATTATCTGTAACACATCCAAGAGAGGCATTGCTCACTAGCTTCGAATACTTGGACAGCGTGCCTCTCTTGTATCGGGGTTCAGGGGCCACCCACTTGGATCGCCGCTGGTCAAGCACCTCCTGGGAAACCAAGACGTCAATGCTGTTCTTTTCGCTATCGATAACGATCTTATCGCCGTTCTCTACCAGAGCGATGGGTCCGCCCACAGCAGCCTCAGGGGTGATGTGGCCGATCAGGAAGCCGTGGGAACCGCCGGAGAATCGGCCGTCGGTGAGAAGAGCCACATCCTTGCCGAGACCGTAACCCATAATGGCCGAGCTGGGCTTGAGCATTTCGGGCATACCCGGTCCGCCCTTAGGGCCCTCGTAGCGGATGACAATGACCGTCTTCTCCCCCTTCTTGATCTCCCCATTCTCAAGAGCAGTGATGAAGCTGGACTCGTCGTCATAGACCTTGGCCAATCCCTCGAAGCGCAAGCCCTCCTTACCGGTGATCTTGCCCACGGCTCCGTCAGGGGCTAGGCTGCCTCTTAGGATCTGCAAGTGACCATTGGGCTTGATGGGGTTGTTCACTTTGTGAATGATGGGTTGGTCGTTGGGCAGATCGGGAGAGCTAGCCACCGAGTCCTTCAGATTCTTGCCCATGATGGTCATGGTGGAGCCATCAATGATACCCTCGTTGATAAGGAACTTGACGACGGACGGCGTACCGCCGAACTTCTGCAGATCAGCCATGACATACTTCCCCGACGGCTTAAAGTCGGCAAGCAAAGGGGTCGAGTCGCTGATCTTCTGGAAGTCATCAATGGTCAAATGGACGTCAACGCTGTGGGCAATGGCAATCAAATGCAGCACGGCGTTAGTGGAACCGCCGGTAGCGATGACGTATGCAATGGCGTTTTCGAAAGCCTTTCTGGTCATGATGTCGCGGGGTTTCAGATTCAGGCGCAGCAAATTCTTCATGACTTCACCCACACTCTTGCACTCGTCGGCCTTCTCCTGGGAGATGGCCGGTGAGCTCGAGGAGCCCGGAATGGACATACCAAGTACCTCGGCAGCAGATGCCATGGTGTTCGCGGTATACATTCCGCCACAAGCACCCGAACCGGGGCAGGCGTGGCGCACAATATCGGTGCGCTCATTCTCAGTGATGCTGCCGCTGATGAACTGACCATAGCTTTGGAATGCAGTGACAACATCGAGTACCTGACCCTTCTGTGATCCACACGTACCTTGACCAGGCATGATGGTGCCGCCATAAACCATCAGACTGGGGCGGTTGATCCGGCCCATTGCCATCAAACAGCCAGGCATATTTTTGTCGCAACCGGGGATAGAAACATTGGCGTCATAGTGCTCGGCCATGGTCTGTGTCTCAATGGAATCGGCAATAATTTCACGCGATTGCAACGAGTAACGCATGCCGTCGGTGCCCATAGAGATACCGTCGCTGACACCGATGGTGTTGAACTGCATGGCTTTCAAACCA
Organism: Starmerella floris; assembly: GCA_030555655.1. NCBI lineage: Eukaryota > Fungi > Ascomycota > Dipodascomycetes > Dipodascales > Trichomonascaceae > Starmerella > Starmerella floris. The sequence goes on from JANIWM010000004.1 coordinate 347,790, forward strand.
GCATCATTGATAGACTTACTAATTTTGAAGTTCAGGTCCAACAAATGCGAATTGCAGGGGTTACCACTCCACCACACACTGGACACACCCACCTGTGCCTTTTGGAAATCATCATCTTTAAAGCCAGTGCCGTACAACATAGCTTGCGATGCACCCTGTGATTTCGGCTGAGTGATGATTTTGGAATAACGATTCAAGCCATCATCCTTCGACGAATAGAGCCGGACGGACGTTTTACGCAGCTGGCTCAAATTGTGTTTCAACATCTGGACAATATTGAAATTTTAGAAATGACTGATTGCCTAACCCGAAAATAACACATAGTGGAGCGACGTCGCCGTGGTAATCAGCCGGTATCGGATACCAGTAATTGGTCATTCCCAGGGGACCACCACATACGCTCATACCTCGCCATAAGCAACGCCGCCCTCGAGTATGGCCTAGGCATTCAAGCTACTACCTCTTTCTGGAGGCTGGACACAACTATCGAATAAGGAGATCGCCATGTTTTACAAAATAGAAATAGGTGGCCGAGGTTCTTAGTTAGAAACTCCTGCTACATACCAACCCGGTCACTCACGCCAGTAACTGTATATCTGTTTCTTATCTATCCGTACCCCAATGACTATATTCTCACCTGTTGCCTTTCTTTATCTCCACCATATTCCCAACATATGGCCAAGTCTGATTCCGTGACCAAATCATCAAGCCGGACAACAGCGATTCAGGTCCTACTGTAAGCTACCTTGGCACCGGAACAGGGAGGTCACCCTCATGGTTGTGTGCGTTCGATCATGCACGATGTATTCTAAGGGATTCGAACATACAAGGAAATAAACGAGCAAGGTATCTGGGCTTTGCAGAGCTTGCTGCATTATCGCATTATCCCAGCAGGCGCGCCCTAGCCGTACTATTCAGAGTAGGTAGATCAAGCGCGTTGGAAAGTCCTGTGAGTACAGGGTAAGGGTAGCCAGCGGTCAAATGGCTTGCCGTAGCAACGCAATGCGCACAGGCTTCATGCAGGTCTCCATAATCAGTGGAAAAGCTTCATTCACGTATTGGAATATCTGCTGATAGCTTAATCATACTCTCTGCTAATGTTTTGATGACACCAGCCTCAATTACTGTTTGCTTCCTTCGTCGATTTCAACAGCACGTATTATTTACGCCCTAACCTTTGATCCCAATCGGGAGCATTGTATGTAATTCGAAATAATGCTTTCAGGCTTAGGGTGGTGTTTAAGGTATGTTTCAAGGAGTTGCGCTTCACGAGGGTCGGGTTCTTGCCTACGATTCGGAGGGGATGTTCAAACCACCATCGGAACGGACAATACAGGGGCTGTCACCTGAACTAGCGTTAGCGAGGTGGAGAGATACATCGCAAGGGCCAATTCACAAGCTCTATTGCTCTAGTATGTCTCGAAATTGGCGATAATAGGTACTTTGTAGTGCGCATTAGCAAGGCCCTTCGCGTAGTAAGGGTTGTCCTCTCAAAGTGGGGCAGTGCATGGCCCTCTCGCTAATGTGACTATTTGAAAAGGACCCTAGCCCCGAGTCTGTCTTGAGTGCTTTTGGCAAATATCGAATATGCGTCGCTCGTGCATATATATATATGCACATATTTACGCGCCGCAAATATGCGGATCGGATACTAGTAGCACGGGTGTATTTCAAACACAAAGAGCGGCATCACCAATGTGGATGGTCCCTCTGGTTGCACCTCAGTTCAACTAACCGTGGCAAATGGTTATCGTAACCATTCTCGGGCCGCCCCTTCAAAGTTTAAATTTCCAATTTATAGTTAATATACCCCGCCAATACTACATTAATACAAAATTCGACTACGAGAGGTAAAAATCTGCGCCATTCGCAAGCTTAGTTTCTGACAGGATGGTGTTATGCGTGGCGGAATATATGAGCTATCCACCTCAGCTGGTTGTATCCTTCACTTGGCCATTATACGTGTCGATACAACGTCCTGATCATCCGTTTGAATTATGAATACTATCTGAGGTTACCATATGATTCTCCGTTCTTAAATAATTGTTTCCGTAGTGCACGTTCTGTTTATGAGGCAAGTCATACTCATATCTATACTACCTTCGGTTGACTCCCCTGCAGATCCGTGTAAACGGGTTGGTGGTCAAGGGTCAGCCAGCCACTCGTGATCTTGCAAGTACTCAACACATTATGCGAGATGCTCTTTTAGTGCAATCTAAGAAAACACGATACAACAAGTTGATTCGGAATGAATTTGAATTCAGAATTTATGCGGCATAAGTATAACCACCCTACATACAAGAAACTAGCGAGCTTTCTCAAGTTTTGAGCCGAATCAGACAATCTGGCATACTGCGGCTTGTATATAGATTGCGCGCCGCCAGAAAACGCATTCCGTCCACGAGGGTTCAATGGCCTGCAGCGCAAAGAGGTGTATGTTAGGGTTTGAATCTTTGATTAGCACATACCCTTTTGGGCCGAGCTGCGCGCGGCAGCAACAATGCGCGCGCAGCTGCATAATACTTACGTCATCCGAATGTCCTCCTGTTATAAGCCATTATAAGACCAGCACACCCCACCTTTCGTTCAGACCGATCGAGAACTGTTGTCAAAAATGCACCGTACTTACTCTCTGAGAGCCGCTCGTGCTCCTACTGCCCAGGACATCCAGACCCCTCCTCCCCCCCCGTCGTCTACCAAGAGCAACCGCTTCTTTGGTAAGGGCTCGCTGTCGCACTCCTTGCGTCGTTCGACCGCTGGCTCTTTCGGCCCTGAGCTTGCCCGCCGTCTTGCTGTCTTGGTCAAGATGGAGAAGAACGTCATGCGCTCCATTGAGCTTGTTGCCAATGAGCGCAAGGAGGTTGCCAAGCAGCTGTCCTTCTGGGGTGAGGGCAGCGAGGATGACGATGTCAGCGACGTCACCGACAAGCTTGGTGTTCTTATTCACGAAATCGGCTACTTGGAGGATGCCTTCATTGACAAGTACGACATGTACCGCGTTACCCTGAAGTCTATCCGCAACATTGAGGCTAGCGTCCAGCCCTCCCGTGACCGCAAGCAGAAGATCACTGATCAGATTGCCCACCTTAAGTACAAGGAGCCCAACAGCCAGAAGATTGTTGTTCTCGAGCAGGAGCTTGTCCGTGCTGAGGCTGAGTCCCTTGTTGCTGAGGCCCAGCTCTCCAACATCACCCGTGAGAAGCTGAAGGCTGCTTTCAACTACCAGTTCGATAGCATCCGTGAGCACTGCGAGAAGGTTGCCCTGATCGCCGGCTACGGTAAGGCTCTTCTTGAGCTGCTCGACGACACCCCTGTCACTCCTGGTGAGATCCGTGTCGAGTACGACGGCTATGATGCCAGCGAGCAGATCCTCCACGATGCTGAGACTGCTCTTCGTGACTGGACTTTCGAGCAGGCTACCGTCAAGCCCTCTCTTTCTATCCGCCGCAACGACGCCGGCTATGTTGATGAGGAGGGTGACTGGTCTGCTAGCAAGGAGGCTGACACTATCGCTCATGACAAGGCCTGAATGATAAACTAACCTAATATGTTTAGACTGTTTTAAGTAGTCTTTGTATCGTAATAGTACTATTGTAGCATTCTATGTATAACGCATCAATTGAGTGGATATCGTAGTAGTGACCACCAATTCAAAGTCCGCGATTGTTTGTGTTTTGTTTGTGTTTTGTTATTTTTTTTCTAAAAAAATTTACACTGCAAGGCGCGGGGGGAAGGAATGGGATGGGGGGAGGTGGGGGACTGTCCCGTCGTTCTACGAACAGAGGCAGACCAATCGCTTGCTTACGTAGTTTTTTTTTTAACTAAGTGGCAGCATGATTGAATGAGTACCGGCATTCGAAATACGCTATTAGTAGTCATCGATGTAGTATTGCGAATCGGGGCCAAGCGGCCCCCGCCTGCTAGTGATGAGGTTATGGTAACGTATCTCAAGCGGAATGTGGGGGTCTATAGGGTTGAGATACCCAGTTACTTTGTACGGTTTTGTTGGCATCACCTGGGAGCACATGACGAAGCTTCGCTGCAGGCTACGGATTGTGGGAGAATAGTGCTCGTTAGGGCAATCGATCGATGACTCTGGTAAGAGGTAAGGGTGGGGCGGAGAGTCCTCTGAGGATCAAGCGTTGTACGAAATGGCACTGCAGGCTATCAAATTTGAGGACAACAGATTGTTTATTTTGGATCAACTCAGGTTGCCGCATGAGTCTGTTTACCTAGAAATAAAAGACACAGTGGGGGCGCATGATGCCATTCGCTCGATGAGTGTCCGAGGGGCCCCTGCAATTGCCATTGTGGGTATGCTTGGCGTTGCCGTTGATCTCGCCAACTACAAAGGTTCCACAAACATTCGTGACTATGCTCTTGAGCGCTTAGATTTTGTGGTCACAGCGCGGCCGACGGCTGTGAATCTGGCCAATGCTGCGGCCGATCTGAAAAAAGTGGTTTTGGCAACCACTGAGAGTGCCGATGTTCCCAAGCGATTTCTGGAGGCTGCGGAAGCGATGCTGAAGGCCGATATCCAGGATAATCTCGCCATAGGTGCTAACGGCGTCAAATGGTCCGTTGAGCAGCTGGGCCTGGACAGTGCATCTGAGAGCGGATCAACGGCGAAGCCGAAAATTAGTGTGATGACCATTTGCAATACGGGAAGTTTGGCGACTGCCGGTTATGGAACTGCGTTGGGAATTGTCCGTTCTCTTCATAGCACTGATTTGCTGAACAGAGTCTACGCCCTAGAGACGAGACCTTATAATCAGGGCGCACGGTTGACCGCTTACGAGCTGGTGCACGACAAGATCCCCGCCACGCTGATCACGGATTCCATGGCCGCTTCACTTATGAGATCAAAGGGCAACGAGATCAAACTAGTGGTCGTGGGCGCGGACCGCGTGGCCGCGAACGGCGATGTGGCCAACAAAATTGGCACGTATCAGTTAGCGGCATTGGCCAGGCTTCACGGGGTAAAGTTCGTTGTTGCGGCCCCAACAACCTCGATCGATCTCAAGACCCCCTCAGGCAACGACATAAAGATTGAAGAAAGGCCGAGCAAGGAGCTCACCCATATCAACGGTCAGCCAATTGCGGCTGAAGGCATCGATGTGTGGAATCCATCGTTCGATGTAACCCCGTATGATTTAATCGACGCCATTATCACCGAGAATGGCGTGTGGAGCCCTTCGTAAATGGTCTGGCCGACCGTGGTCGCCGGATGACTGCCGTCCTGTAGATTATATTATTTATATCAGATGAATTACTTATATGCAACAAATTAGGAATCCAAGGCACCTGCCTACTCTAGATCAATCCAGTACGCGGCTTCCACCGGTGCCTCGACATCGGGATGAGTTTTGAGCCATTCGGCATGCTTCTTCATAACTCTGCACAAGCGCTCCGGACTCTGATCTTCCCAGTCCAGAGGCACGTAGCCATCTCTAAGCGCCCAGTCACAAGCGACCTCGGCCATTATGCGGAATAAACGTGCTTCCACGTCGTTTTCTTCTTTCAATTCCTTTTTAATGTTATCCATGTCACCGAAGTAGCGTTGCTGGCGCAGAGGAGGTGCACCTCGAATGGGTTCCTCGTGCCCCATCAACAGATACTTGGGATTTGACTTGATGGAATTGGCATGCAGGGCAAAGAACTTCTCCTTGATTTCTTTGCCTTCCTCAAATATGCTGTAGTCCGTCAAAGGGTCGGGTTGCACCATTGCGTAACCCTTGAAGTCGCCCTCCCGATGGTATCCAAGGGTGACCGGTCGTCGCTGAGTTTGATAGTAGCTCTCGCCGCATACGATGGCGGCGGCCGCGTAAGTGTCTTTGTCGCCCTCGCCATGGCCGTTCTGCATCAGCAGCGGAAAGTAGACATCGGGGCCATAGAGATTGTAGTACATTGCAAGCATCAGAGACTTAATATGCGCGGATTTGCGCACAAATACTTGACCAGACTCGGTCGATCTCCCGGGAACAGCGTTCTCGCGGTCGCTTTGTAGCAAAGCGTCGCTCTGGCTATTTCCACGCGCTCGCCCGCCCAGCTTGATGCCAACAATGTCGTAGTAACTGGGAGAGATGTACCGCGGCCAGTAGTCTGCATTTAGAATCAGCCCTGTTTCCTCGTAAACCTCCCAGTCGAAAACCTTGTTGATATCAGTGAGGGGATAGGAATCAGCATCCATGAAGTAGATGTCATCGAACTTGGATGCCAAGATTGCAAGAGGTTTAAGAGCGTACTTGGACTCCAGCTTTGAAGAAAGCTTGTCACCATATATTTCCTTGATTACTCGACACTCGACGTTGAGCGTCGGGAAGAGTCCATCACAAATGTGGGCCTCGTATTCGCTATGATCAGCCATGAACACTTCTATGGGAGTCACTTTGTCAATATTTCGCAGCCACTTGATGGCTGTGAGCACCATGGGGAAGTACTTGCCGCCACCTGTCATAACAATACCTCTGCCCGAGAATGAATTCGGGACTACGGCATCCGGCAGCTCATTCATCATTTTGCGGTGGGATTTCTGCAGCGCCGCCACTTCCTCAGATGTCAGCTGCAGGTACATCCCCATCACGTAAGATGTCGCCGGGAGCTCTCCGGAAGTATCGAGCGCTGTATCCGTCTTGATATCGCGATCATAAGTCCGGAGTGGCTCCACACCAGGTAAGATTCCTGCGATTTTGTCAAGAGTGCTCTTGATAGCGGTCATGCCCTTATCATAAGCAGCTCTGGATTTGTCAATTTTACTGCCGCTGGAACCAGGGCTGCCGGCCACGGCCTCAACCGGTTTGCTACTTTGAACGGCGTCTGGCTTGTGTTTGTACGCGTCAGGGTCTGTGTCCGCGGTGGAACCGTCGGAATTACCACCCTTGTTGCCTACCGGAGCTGCAAAATGCGTGGAATCCTTGGCGTCGGCATCCCAAGTGTCTCCCGCCTTGTGGGACCCAAAGCTGGGGGTTTTCGAGCTTTCAGACTCCTGCCGACTCCCCTCGGCAACGGGTGACAGGCCTAGACCCGAGGATCTGTGGGCCAGATACCATACGTTCCCTATTATCACGAGGAGGATGACCGCAGCTATCACTCTGCGCGGAAACCTGGTCATCTTGCGAATTGGGTGTGGCTCTTGGAACAGCTACTGTTAACACAGTTTTATAAATCACCTTGGGTACGGGTACAGCATTCGCTTTTTCACTGATCTCGCGGATGCAGGTGCTGGCGGGTAACGCGTTTTTAGGGATGCGCCATTGTGTATCAATGACAGCGCAGGTTTCAGATATACCTATCCCTGCAATTCTGCTCTCTTCAACCATCCATGCAAAGAAAGACTCCTGGTGGCCGTCAAGCGCTGAGTACTGAGGGGGTAGGAACCGCTAGGCAGATGCCTAAGTCATATGCAATGCATATACCCTGAAATTTGGAGAGTAGGGGAAGAGTGTCCACACATCCACCCCCTTTGACCGGCACTTCAGGCTGCCCAATTGGTAATTTGTCAGCGACGAAGAAGCCGGGTTTCTCTAAGCACCATAAACAATAAGCACTTACAGAGGCGTAGCCCATCTCCATGAATCCCACAGTGGTAGATCATGGCTCCCAGTTTTCAAGATGGGACATTTTGCAGCATCTCTCTGAGCCGATGAATTCCCAGGCCTTCCGGGCAGAGACCACGTCCAGAATTCGACAAATGCCGCCTCCATCTTTACCGGGCGACACTGCTACATCCTTACCCGTGAAGCTTGCGCAAACGTGCGTGAACAAGAGCAAGAGGGCCGTTTTCTGTGTCGATTATACCCCGGACGGACGACGCATTCTGTCAGGCACAATGAACGGCGAGTTTACCCTATGGCACGCGATCAATTTCAATCTGGAGATGGTCATGCAGGCCCATGAAAACGCTGTGAGGTGTATGAAGTACAGCCACGCTGGCGAATGGCTGATAAGCGGCGACCAAGACGGCTTACTGAAAGTCTGGCAGCCGAACTTCAACAATGTCAAGATGCAGAGAGCCCATGCTGAGGTGCTGCGGGACATTGCGTGGAGCCCGAATGACACCAAGTTTGCCACCTGTAGCGACGACGGAAGCGTGAAAGTGTGGAGCTTTGCCACCATGACCGAGGAAACCAATTTCAGCGGCAGAAACGCCCACGGCTGGGACGTCAAATGCTTGGATTGGCACCCGTCGATGGCGCTGCTGGCCTCGGGCTCGAAAGACAACACCCTGCGTCTTTGGGACCCGCGCCAAAAGGCGGCCATTCACACGATCCACGAATTCAAAAACACTGTTTCTAAGACCCGGTTCCAGCCCACCGGAAACCAGTACCTTCTCGCGGCAACCTCCAGAGATCACACCGCCCACGTGTTTGACATCCGAAAAATTACAAGCAATGTGGATTCACAGGTGCTTCGTGGTCATAAGGCCGATGTCTCGTGTTTGGAGTGGCATCCCGTGCACCCGAACATGCTGTCTACAGCGACCCACGAGGGTAGTCTACATCACTTTTTGTTAGACAGCGCTAGTCTAGTGAATGATGTCGGGCAGCTGATTCCTGCCTGGACGATTCCCAAGGCCCACCAGTGGCCGATCTGGGACCTTGCTTATCACCCGGCCGGGCACACGCTGGCTACGGGCGCCAACGATAAGTCGGTGAGGATATGGACTCGAGCGAGCACGGGCGACACCATCCATGACATCAAGAACCCAGAGCTCTATACTGCCGAAGGTGAGCCCCCAATTAATGATACTGCCCCAAGTGCGAAGGGCAGCGCCGCAGGCAAACCCTCCCAACGAAAACAGAAAATCCCCGGCCTGCCGGATCTAGACGAGGCCAACCCTGACACGGCCACTCCTAACGAAAATGACCCCAACTTAATGACTGCCGCTGCCGCGGAATGACTACCGCTGCCACCTCAACCATGGGTGAGCAGGGCCACCTCGTGCCAGTGATGCGAGGCGGATGTGAGTAGCACCAACAATAATCTTATTTATTTATTCTGGGAACCCTGTAGTTCTATCGTCTTTGAAATATAGGATACTAAGTATATACACTAATACACAACTCTATGCGCATACATACCCAGGGCGTTTATCGTGCATTTATATTTTTGCTTTAGTCGAGATTTCTCGTTTTGTAGCTTCTAACGTATTTCTACTGCTTGGGGTTTCCGGGGCCCTTCCACACAACCTTGCGGGTAGCGATGTTAGCCCACTTGAAACGCTTTGTGGCCAGGGACAGAGTGAAAAGAGCCGAAACAATGATCAAGGCCTTCAGACCCATGCGTTTGCGGTCATCATGCTCAGGGTTGGCAGACCAGTTCAAGAAGGTGACGACGTCCTTGGCCATCTGCGAGGTGGTGGCAGGGGTGCCATCCTCATACTCGACCAACTCGTCGTACAGCACACGGGCCATGCCGATACCACCACCGGGGAAGTATGGGTTGTAGTTCAGACCGGGGGCCAGCTGAGCACCAGCAGGCTTCTCGTCAGGATAGCCAGTGAGCAAGGAGAACACGTAGTTGGTACCGTTGTGTCGGGCCTTGGTCATCAAGCTCAAATCAGGCGGCAAAGAGCCCTGGTTGGCGGCACGAGCAGCCTGCTCGTTGGGATAAGGAGCCGGCATGGGGTCGGCAAGCTTACCAGCACGCTTGCGGGGGTTTCCCTCATCATCAGGCTCGTCGTCGTACTCGAACTCGGCGGCCATGGCACGAACCTCGGAGGAGGTGTGGCTGACGCCGACCAACTGACGCCAAGTGACGTAGTTCAGCGAGTGGCAGGTCGAACATACCTCACGGTACACCTGATAACCTCGGCGAATGCTCTGGTGATCGAAGGTATGTGTCTTGCCCTCCTGATACCAGGGGTAATTAGGAGCGTGCAAGCCGTGCTCAGCGGCAGTCACCGCCTCGGCGGGGTTGAAATACAGATGGGCATAGTATGCGGAGAGACCAGCCGTCAAAGTAGACGCCGCCAACACAGGCTTTGATGCGACAGATCTGAACATCTATGACGCGCTTGTATGGAGAAAAGTTAGGCTTACCAACCGAAAACCAATCTGAACGGAAGGATGGTGATTGGGCGTTGTCAGATGTCACGTGTGTGGGATATCCCAGGATCAGCGGTTTGACCAGCACCTCGGGACTTAAGCGTATCGTGGAGGGCCCGCCGCTCCATCCCCGGACATCTAAACAGTGTGTGATTTGCAGAAATTCCTCCCAATGAATGTTTCTCCGGGGGCCCTTGCCGCTTATGGTGTCAGCCTGAAATGCGCTGGTTCCGAGGCGTACATCTCTTAGGATAGGCCTCTCACTATGAATTATACACTCGCTACTACCACTGCCAAATACTACTACCAACATCACTGCTACTACTCGAACCCCTTTCTGGACACTGGGGGAGCCATTCTTTGTCGAAAACTTTTCCATCTTTTCCGACACAACAAGTAATTGTTTGTAAACTAATCCGTTCCTTTAAGTACACGTCTCACTCCACCCTGGGTACACTGAAGACCCGGCGGATGTTTATCGTCGCCAGTTGTGTAAAATCGAGATGGCATCGGTAGCCGCCCCTTACCCCAGCATATTTCTTGTTCGCGTCAAGTGGCCATATCAATGCTATGGTATGAAGCCACCGTAGAGAGCTCCATTTCACTGTGCAGATCTCTGCTGGCCGGCAATGATGAGCTTCTTAAGCGCTTTGATGAGGTCTTGACGTCCAATGGTATGGACGCGCTCGCCAAGAGGGATGTTATTGGCACCGGCCTTCAAAGTGTGTCCGAGGCGTCAGCTGAATTGGAATGGCTTAAGGAGTTCCTTCAAAATGTGCATCAACGCAATTTAGCTCTAGGTCTCTCACATAAAGGTAGATCCCGAGCAGCAGATACCGAAAACAACGACACGGCCTCGCCATTGACTGGTGTCGACCAGCAAACCGATTCCACCCCAGATGATGGGACTGATAATTCAGAACGTAGCCCTCAAGAGTCATTTTCTGTTTCCCGTACGGAAACCAGCTCGGGCTCAGTGTCGGAAATAGAGGGAAATCTCCCTCTAGGTCCTCAGAACGTGCCCGCTGGGACCAAGCAACCGACCGCCCTCAATGGTGCACAGAATACGGTTGACCACGACACCAAAGTGAGAAAACCACTCAATCCGCAGGGGCCGAGAATCAGAAACCTCCGCCACCGGAAGCAATTGCCCACCACTGCTGTCGGAGGAGCTGAAAGGGCGGTGCCTTCCCCTGTCAAGACAATTGGCTCAAGCAGAATATTGCGAGCTCATCGTTTCGAGCCCTTGAAGGTCACAGCCGCTATTCGTAAAAGTCCGCTACGCAGGGAAGCTGTGCGTGATTCGCGACCAAAAGAAAACGCCTCCTCTCGACGTGCAACGGAGTCTGGGAAATCCGAGAAGGCAGAGCAGTGGTGTCTCTGCCGACGCCCCTCATTTGGTGAGATGGTTGCTTGTGATAACTCCAAATGCCCTTACGAATGGTACCATCTCAAATGTGTTGGGCTAAAGAAAGTCCCCAAGGTCAGTGTATGGATTTGCCCCGTATGCCAGAATTCACTGAGAAAAACTCCCGCGGGTGCTGCTAGACGGAGAATAGCTGCGCGTAGCAAACGATAGATTCCTGCGAGAGAGTCAAAACTCCAGTATACATTCGTTGTTGTCTCAAAAAGGGGATCTGTCCGAACGCATTCTATACTGTTTATTTATTTATTCCGGGATCACCTCGGTCATCGACTTTCAAGGGGTTCTGGGTCTATTTCTACCTATCAATTTTTTTTAAGTTCTTTGTTGACTTCACTCTCTACGGCTTTTGTCTGACCGCGAAAGTAGATGGAGATCAACTGGAGCCAGGACCAGAACACGCCAATGGCCCCATATACTGAAATCAACATTAGACCAGCGAAGTTAAACTTGGGCACCAAGACCGGCAGCAGAGTACTGGTTGGCATGATAACGGTCAAGAACAACGCCGAGTAAATAAGGTTGATGCGACCAGCGAAACCAGCGAAAGCTTCGGGAAGACAGGCTGCGACGGTGCCCAAAAATCCTACCGTGTACGCGGTCTTCAGCACAGTCTCAGCTGGGGTCCAGATAAGGGGAAATAGGGAGAAGCAGCTGCTGACCAGCAGAGGCATGAAGGCTCGAGTGTGTCGCGATGATTTTTTGACCAGGAGAGCAAACGGCACCACAACAATCATTACGGCCTTCTCATGAACATGCCAGCCAAAAAGGAAGGACGAAAAGCCACAAAGGGACACAATCTCGTGGAAATTGGAAGACGAGGCGCCCAAAGTGGAAATGAGCTGCATCACAAGAGTAATGATAAAGGTGGTCCTAGGCACGATATCAGGGAGGTTCGAGAATGCAACCTGACCCACAATGCCCCGAGTAGCGCTTTCTGCGGAGTTCTTGTAGATGATGCCAAGGACTCTATCGGCGGCGGAATAGAGAGCCCAGAAATTAGGTGCCCAATAAGCATGCGTCAACCCCCGGCTGAAAGGGAAGAGCCTCCCTAATACAGGAGCTAGACCATCAGGATCCGCAGCGAAAACAGGACCGAAGGCCAACACGAACGGAAGCACAGTGACAAACCCAAGCTTGATAGATCTCCAGGTCATATTCGTAACACTGAAAGCAGGAGAGCCGGGCCCTTTCATGAAAATATACTCCCTCAGTAAGTAAATGCAGTATGCAGGGGCCACGTAGAGATAAATGTGCTTGAAACAAAGCAGAATGGAGAAGATCAGGGCCGATTTGAGATAGCGCCGCTCATTCATCGCTCTAAGAGAAACGATCAGGATTCCAAACATGGCTGCATTGTACTGAAAATGCATGTGGTCGAGAATCAGCCATCCTGGATTTAGCCATATTACGGCAACCGTGAAGTTATCGAGACCACGCAGACTTAGAGCCAGAATTAATTCGGTAACAACCACGGTAAGCCGCTGAAATACCACAGTGGGCCAGCCAAACTGGCCGTCCTCCCGAACAATCTGCAGACACCCATCCTCGACAACGGATTTCGGGACAAACTGGCTCAGAATCCACTCGAAATAAGCGAAAAACGGTGGGTAGTCCAGAGTCCATTGGGACGTTGATTCATGGTACCACTCCGCAAGCGGAAGTTTATGAGTAATGGCTAGCCAGTTTCTATGTACATCGAAGTCAGTCGAATAGTATGCAGGGAACAACAAAAGCTTTATCAGCGCGCCTAAAATTACTAGATTACTCAGGCTGACTCGTGGCTCTTGTCCCGCACCCATAGTGTGATCAATGCGCTAATGCTGGCGCGAAAGAATAAACAACTAATGTGGTAAGGACGGGGTGAAAGCTAGCCAGGTGGTTGTGGTTTCCGTCGGAGTGTAAACATAGGTTATTTTTGGCCCACTGTGTGCATAACTAAGCAGCATGCACCGAAACAACACATCACGGCGTAGTCACTAGCTTCAGATTTATCCCTAGAAATGTCCGGGTATAGTGTCGTATAGTTTATATATGTACTTATCGATCTATTTCGATTGTTTGGTAGGTGATTTGCTTGTGACCTCGATGCAGGGACACAAATTACAATGTCTGTCAACAAACAGATAACACAGCACATATCATGTCAGCCCACCCCGGTTCTTGGCAATTGCCTCCATGACTTACCCTAATCCGAGATTGACCCCCAACTGACACTGGACACCACTTCATCGCATAGGAGCACTGACCCAGTCGATTCCCATTGGCAGCATTTTGGGGATTTACTACGTCGACCAAAATAAGTGGTTACGATGCATGTGGCCACGTCAACTCATGTTTTGAGTCTTGCTAAGGATCACATTTACAACCTTCGCAAGATAGGTGTAGCTGGCGATGATTCATGGCTGGAGTCTCGACGAGGAGAAGCCTTTGACCGGCATTTCCAGGTCAAATTGAAAGACAACCACCTAGTGCTCCATTTTGAAGACAAAAACATCGGCACGATTGGACTGAACAATCACATTCAGGTACAGTATCTGATTGACTTTGTTGAACATTGGAACCGCGCCATCGGACCAACCGACCTCAGAACCACGCGGACAATCGAGCTTGTGAAGGACTGGCCTCAATTGCTCACAAAAAAGCTTTTGAGATTCAAATGTGTCACCTGGAACTGTGCTGGCCTTTTGGCAGACACAGCGCTGAAGACTGAGACCTGGATCAAACTTTTGGGGAAGGAGAAGGTATCAACCCAGGATGATGTCATCGTGATCAGTTTCCAGGAGACTGACAATCTTAATCGCAGCGTAAAGGCCAACACGGCCACCTTGCAAAGTACCATTGAAGTTAGCAGGGCGTATCTACACCGCACTCACACCTTGAAATCCACTGTGCAATTGCTTGGTCTGATGACCTTGGTATTTGTTGCCAATCCTTTGGTTCAGTACGTCAGTAAGGTCACTACTGAAACATCATCCACGGGTTTTCTGCGAATGTGGGGCAACAAAGGTGCAGTTCTTACGCGGTTTAATTTATTCAGTGATGAGATCATTGGTGGAGGTCTCGAGGTGTCAATAGTCAACTGTCATCTTAGTGCAGGAGAAGGGATTGCTCAATTAGGAAGGAGACGGTGGGAACTTCGAGAGATAGGTCAGAAGTTTGCAATTCCTGGCTTAACCGGGAAAAATGATATCCCTGACTACGACAGGGACCCCGATGAAACTGATAGCATCAGTAGTATTTCGTCCTCTGAAGACGATGACCAGACCTTTGATGAATACGTGAAGCCGCCGATTGCGGCCGCCAAAAACAGGACCACTTCCTTGAGCTCCACATCCAAGGATACCATACGAGAAACGCCGCATAATGACTCTGGAAGTGACAAAGAGCAGATGAGGTCTCCCCAAATAGCTTCCGATTCTGCATCAAGTTTCCCCGGTGACAAGGGGATTCCTTTGCGTCAGGACACGGGCATTCCTGATAACGATGGTGCAGCAACGTTAGGTGACGAGACTCAGAATAATGATTCGAGCGACAGCAATTCGTCATCTTCACCTGACGACCCGTTTAGCACTCGTCCGAGTAAGTATACTATTTTGATGGGCGATTTTAACTATCGGATATTACTCTCCCGACAAGATGTTCAGAAGAAGGTCAAAATGGAAGAGTGGGATGGCCTTCTGGCTCATGATAGTCTATCTATCGAACGACGCCAAGGAATAGTGTTCAATGGTTTTGAAGAAGCTGCCATACATTTTGCGCCAACGTACAAGTACGAAATCGGAACCTCTAAATTGGCTGCAAGGGTGCCGTCTTACACCGACCGAGTGATGACTAGATCCGGCTGCCCCACAAATATTATCGGATATATGTCAGTTCCGGATCTCAAGTCCTCTGATCATAAACCGGTCATATTTCAAGGATCAGTAGAACCGCCAAATTGTATTGACCCTATTGAGGCAAGTAAGACGTTATCCAGAGCTCTGAAAATAGCTGATGATGCGGAAAACAACGCGAGACCCAATCTCGAAATTGAGGAGCAACAAATAACTTTGGAAGGGCCACCTTTGACTCTCCAAGCTCATGATATTGTGCTTCACAATTTAGGATCGCGGCCTATAAAGTGGGTGATTGAGGATGCCCAAGCACATGTGGAAGCAATTGAAGAGCAAGATCAATCGGATGCAAAGGCTGGCGCAAGCAGTGCCTCCACCAACTCAGATGACACCATCACGAACAGTCAAAGCACAAACAGCAGCAATAGTTCTAGTGCATTACGAATTCCTCTACCAAATCTTCGAGAACATGGAACTGAGCTCGGCAATCTTTTCCGGGCTCGCCAGGGTCCGGATACCACGTCGTTGGTAACCTCAAATGAGACCACGATTACCCCAGGTCATGGCACTTTATCCGCATCCCGACCCACTGCCAAGCTTCAGGTTGTTTCCAGGATCGCGGTGGAACCGCGAGACTTTATCGCTTTGGTAACTACACAAGGTGACCAAGACGCTACATTGCAAAAATACGTTTTTATCAGAATCGTACCTACGAAATCTTACTTGGGAAAGCCTCTTAAGGAGCTACCACTAGACGCCAAGAAAATACCCATTCCCATCAAAAGTTGCATAGAATATCTTGGGAATCTTCTCAATTTAGAGGAAATGTCTCAGTCAATGTTCTCCACGATTGCTGAACCTTCTATATTTCAGATGGTTCTGAAGTGGCTGGATAATGATAAAAAGTTCGACCTCGAAGTACTGAAAGTTGCTAATGAAACTGGGAATAACGCAGGCATTTACGCTGTTGCTCAAGTTCTAGTTACTATCTTCCGATATCTTCCTAACCAATTGATTGGTCCCAATATGAGAAAGAAAAATGCTGAGTATGCTCATCTGGTGACTTATGTTTGTGGATTTATCAATAAGTTGAAACTTGATGACGAGGCCCTGGATCTTTGGGCGAATGTTTTGTACGATCGGAATGATAAAAAGGCCGGCAGAATCGAGAAGAGAGCTTATCTACAAAGCGTCCTTATTATCGTCGACAGTCAAAAAAATGGGAAGGCTTAGGTTAAAACCACATGGTATGCGACAGCGCATCTCCCAGAGTGGTACCTCCACTGTTGCTTTGATTGAAAGATTTGGGTGCGCTCTCCGCAGCAAATTTGGCCAGTTTTGCCTCTCTGGCCGCCTTTTTCAGCTGGCGATTGGACAATTCCGCCACTTGCTCAGATTTTTTGCTGAGTCGCTCCAAGTGGGCAACCTTCTTAGCTTTCTTCTTAGAAATGTAACGGACTGATGGTGCTTGTCTTGCCATTTTATTTAGTGACCCAGGAACTCTAATATTGTTTTTTTCTAATGCATATGTATTGGCGACGTAGTGCTGATGGTACCCCTGATATGGTCAACAAGATCCCAGAATTGGGCTGGTGGTAAGCACCGACCGCCCAGTCTAATGCATACATCAGGGAATCCATCCCTACGTGGGTCACAATAATCATCATGGACTTTGGGTATACTTTTAGGCTTGTATATTGATATACAACATATGTAGTTCGAGGTGTGGATCAGATGTATTGGTTTTCAGGTGGATTCAGGTTTCAAGGGTGAAGATTCGGCGGAGTCAGTGAAATAATTGGCGATCTCGGTCCTGCGAGCTAAATCATCAGAGACAAAACTAGCGAGGCTACGCAAGAACTTAGACAATTGGTACTGCATAGTTTGAATGATAAGCAACTCCTGTGTGACCACCATTTTGATTTGCCAATCACGGTTAGTCTGTTCGCGAATACTATTCTGAGCCGTTTGAATAATCATTCGCAGCTTATGAAGATCGTCTTCCTTGGCATCTTCCTTGGTAGAAGCAGCAACCAGCTTACGCTGGGTAGCACTAATCTTCTTCTTCAAATCGGGGATGTTATTTCCGCCCATCGATCTGATCCGCTTAAATAGGCCTAGAATACTCGAAAGCATCTCTCTGTACAGCTTCAATTGCTCCAAAGGACCACTATTCAGAACCTTTCTCGATGTAATCAAGTTCTTGTGGGTTGCCTCTGCAAATTGTGTGCCATGCTCAAGTCTTTGTTGAATGGACGGTAGATCGTTCTGCATCGAAGGATAAATATCAAACAAATTTCGCGATAAAGCGGCGAAGTTGTTGCCCAATACTTCTGAATCCGCCTGTTCAGAGATCATTCTCTTGAGTTGTTTCTCGCATAACACGCACATAGATGTGATTTGGTTCAAAGAGTCTTCAGTGGCCAACTCAGTAGAAGCCCATTGCTTGGCATTTTCGGGAGTCCACTGGGATATGAAGAGAGGGTCAGCGATTTTTCCATCCAATTCATCGGCAAGCGGCTTCGTGGGGTAATATGCCAAGTCGAAGAGGAACTCAGATACCAGCGGGTCCTTGCCGATAACAGGATGCTGTACCAAAAGATTGATAAATCTCTCTAGACCAGCGGCACGACGAGTCAAGAAGACATCCTGATTTTCTCCTACTAAGTATTTGCCATTCACTGTAATCCGCTTAGGTGGGAGCATGGGAATTACCCGAAACGGGAATCTGCGACTAAGAAAATCGACAAAGGTGGCAAAGTCTCGGTAACGTCTCAGTACCTTCACAGTTTTTCCATCAACCTCACCATCGAGGGAGTAAACTGCATGTTTGAATAGGTAAGATCCAGCGTTTTTGGAGGATATGGATAGGTGAATTTGAGGCTCAGCTGTAGGATTGTAATCTGGGATGGACTGTTTGAAAATCTGCTCGCCCATTTGGCTCTCATCCTGAAGATTCAGCGCTTTGTTAAAATCGGGTACTGCGTCATCGTCATAAGGAAATATGGTATGCATCTCATCCGCCTGGACGCTGGCGGCTTGGTGCAGAGCCCAGTAAAAGGCCTTTTCAGTGACCTTGGTCGAGCCTGCATCAGTGCTGTATTCAAGAATTTGAGAGACCTTCTCGTTAGGAATAAGCGAGCGATTGAGAATGGCACCCAGCTGGCCTAGACTCACTTTCCCATCCTCAGGCTGGCTCTGAGCGAAAAGGGCGGCAAATTGCAGTGGCGGTTCATTAGAAAAGGTGGAAGGATGCTCGATCAGAGAATCCTCAGTGGCCTCTCCATAGTTCCAGGCAGCCCCTGCCTCTGAGTCCATTGTTTGGGGGAGTGGTATAAATGTGGGTTTCGGGGTGGAGTTGGTGGTGGCTTTGCAACCCTGACGCGTGCAGATCTGGTGATAAGCAGCTGTCAGGAATCTCACAACATAGCCAGAACTATGAGGGAGTAGTGAAGCAGGTGTGAGGCATAGGCTTTTCTGATAATAACAATGACATTAAGTATTTACATAGACGATTTTTTCATGATGGCACGCTTCGTGAATGCATCAATCATTTTCTTGGCAACGAGAGTGCCCGCGTTTTGGGCCATGAAGTCATAGAGTTTGTTCTGGAATTTGAAACGCAGTTTAAGCTCGACTTGGCACTGGTTGGCAGCCAGCTCCTTTACCGTCCATTCACACAGCAATTCTTCGAACATTTTGTTGTCGGCCGCTGAGGCTAATACCTGGTCGTCCGTATATTTCAGTTGGCTTTCGAATCTCTCGTCCAACTGATTCCAACCAACTCGTAACATGGCCGTAGCCGGCTTGTCGCCTGGTGTCGGCCTCATGACTGTACTCTCCAAACAGTAAGGTACAAATTCACTATATTTGGATACATCGCCAACAACGTCGTACATAACCTGTTTAGGCAATCTCATAATCCGCTTGATCCTGAAATCCTGGGCATATCCTCTGTAGAATATCAACCTCGCGGGCAACGCATGTGTCGGGCGTAGTAATTTAGCATGGCCAAGCATGATAGTGACAGATTCTCAAGATGTACGGGAATGGTCGTTGACCATGGCCAAGGGTTATGCACTAATCCACAATATTGAGACTGCGAAAAGCTATCACGGCAAGAAGTGCTTGAGCTACTCTGAACCAACTATATTTATGTGGGGTGAACCACCTAATCGAATAAAATGCATTTCGGATCAATCTATGTAGTAGCTGAGGTTTCTTGAACACGTCAATTAATTCTGGCTATCTGCACCGTAAAGTCTAACCGCAGCTCCATATTTCTGAAGCTTGGTGAGCAGAGCGTCGCCCTGCTTGATAAGCTGTTGGTACTGGGCATTTTTCATATCCGGTCGGTTGGTAACAACCACACCGTTGACTTTGTCCACAACGCAGTTCAGTTTTTTCTGAGGAATCAACCGCGCGAGGTCTGCCTCTAGGTAGTTCGTGGACACACCGAAGGTGTTCGCCATGCTCCTGAGATTGAGCGACATGTAGCTTTCCAGAAGCTGCGAATACGCACGCGATCTCATTTGGCAAACGTAGAAAGCCGAGTGCTCAGCCAGGTATGGGGATTGGCGTAGCACCTGGACCTCGACTTCGGCCAAAGCTCTTAGGAAAGTGGCATAGTCACCCGTATATAGAGAGTTGGTCATAATACTGAGCGACTCCAGCTGCTTAGAGGTGGAGAGAAGTGACAGAACCTCAGGAGAATCGACGACCTTCTTTTTCAGATTGACTCGGTCGAGCACAAGCGCACCACACACAACGCCGTATGCAACGACCTCTTCGTAAGACAGCAGTTCCACACAAGTGAAGGTGGCGAAGGAGTCGATGAGCAACTTCGCCGCTTCCTCGAATTGCCGGATCGACATGAGATAGAGCCCCTTGTAAGTCTTGAACTTGTTTTTGCGCTCCCAGTCGCCGCCACGGTCGATCAACGACTGGGCAGTATCCAGCTCTTTGGAAATAAGCTCCCGGTCGCCATAGAGCAGGCCCATTCTAACCATTGTCAGAGCAATATCGATTTTGCTCCCAACAGCCGCGGTCTTTTCACTAGCTATGCGCAAGTTTTTCTTAGCGTTTTCCAGATCGCACACCTGACAATACCAGTTGCCAAGGGCAGCCCAGGCATCGACGATGTTGGTGTCATCTTCAGAAGCCTCGGCCTCATCAATTTTCTTTCTCAGATCCTTCTCAACGGCCTCGTTTGCCGCCCGCATTTTAGCAACCAACGCAGAGTCGTAACTGGGGGATGTCGAGGGCACAAGGAACTCGTAGAGGCTGACCAGATTGCCACTGACAATCGCATCATGCAGCTTCTTTTCCGCCTCATCGTGTTTGTCTTTCAGTTGAGGGCTCTTCCGCTGAAACATATAAGTCGCCAGCTTCAGATCCGGGGCGGCAATCTCCTCCATCTTCGTTTAATTATAAGAAAGTCGCCTATTAGTTACGCGGGATACTTGCCGCGGAGGGGTGATTATGAGATATGATGATGTAGGCTGGGAATAGGCTGCTGAGAATATGTTGTTGTGTGTAATAAGCGTGGGGACTCGATGGCGCTAGGTGTGTGTGTGGTAGTGGTGAGGCGATGTGGTCAGACTATAGTAAGTAGATGCTAGGTGATGGCGGACGAAGTACGGCAAGTAGGTGCAGGAATTGGATGTTGGGAGTATAGCACTAAATGGTGGTGCCGGCGTGCTGGGAGTTGAACGGCGGAGGAGGGGGGTTGAGCCCGGTGTTGTGCTGGGGTTGAGCGGTACTGGGCGTTGAGCGGCAAATAGCACCGGCAGTGCCCCCACCAGCAGTCCCCCCCCTGGCTTGTCCCTGCCAAAGCCATACGCCTCCACCAGGACTTTGGACTGCAGCGCCATTTGGCTGACGTGCGCGAAGGGGCGACACCGGACAGGTTATGCTCACGGTGACGCCCGATGAACGGCGGGGGACCTGCAAGGTCCCCGCAAATCAGTATGTCGTGCCGCCCTTGAACACTGTTGCCAGTTCTGTCAGCCTTATTCGTGTTAAGTACTGGATAGTAGTCGTATGGTGGTACCGTGGTCAAGGGTAGCAGGGTGAAAACCTCACTGAGCAAGGGTCAAGGGAGCGATAATCAGCACCCTTATTATACACACCAATGAGTCCGTCATTAATGCGATAGTCGGTGGTTACTCAGTATTCAACCTGGATGGGTAATTGGCACTCGCCTATATCGAAACGTTCTATGTAGTATTTTTAACAACCATTTAGTTGGTGATTATTGAGATGATTCGGATAAATAGAGAATCAGCTCATCTCTGTGTGCGCAAGAAACCGCGAGGGTGAGGGTTACCAGCGCCGTTTGCCAAACGGTCACAACGTTGATGTTGCAGCCCTGAAATTTTGCCCTATCTGGGCGGTCCTGTGACACTAACATTATATAAATCAGGGAGCCTTGATTCAGACGCACACTCACTGAACAAACAGAACAGTAGTACATACAATGGTTCATCTCGGTCCTAAGGAGCCCCCTGCCCGCAAGGACACCGTTGATTTGATCTGCGGTGATCTGAAGCCCGCTGTTGAGAATCTCAAGAAGATGCTCACCGTCGACACGGCGAAGCTGAAGAGCATTGTTGACCGGTTCGTTTCGGAGCTGGAGAAGGGTCTGTCCAAGGAGGGTGGTTCCATTCCCATGAACGTTGCCTGGGTCATGGACTACCCGGATGGCACTGAGACTGGTACTTTCTTGGCCCTGGATATGGGCGGTACCAATCTGCGTGTTGCCGAGATCACCCTGGATGGCAAGCGCAGCTTCGACACCGTCCAGTCCAAGTACACCATGCCTGAGAGTCTGAAGACCGGCACTGCGGACGAGCTGTTCGGCTTCATTGCTGAGAGCATCGGCAAGTTCATGGACCACTACCACCCTGAGTCCAACGAGAACGTGCACATTGGTTTCACCTTCAGCTACCCGTGCACTCAGGTCGCCATCAACAGCGGTGTTCTGCAGCGCTGGACCAAGGGCTTCGACATCGACGGTGTGGAGAACCACGATGTTGTCCCCATGCTGCAGAAGGCTCTGGATGAGCGCAAGATCAACGTTACCGTGGGTGCCCTGATCAACGACACCACCGGTACCTTGGTCGCCTCCAACTATGTCGATCCCGAGACCGAGATGGGCTGCATTTTCGGCACTGGTTGCAATGCTGCCTACTACGAGATCGCTGGTAACATCCCCAAGTTGGAGGGCAAGCTGCCCAAGGACATCCCCCCCGAGTCGTTCATGGCCATCAACTGCGAGTACGGTGCCTTCGACAACGAGCACGCTGTTCTGCCCCGCACCAAGTACGACGAGCGTCTGGACGCTGAGTCGCCTCGTCCTGGTCAGCAGTCCTTCGAGAAGATGATTGCTGGCTACACTCTGGGTGAGCTGCTGCGTTTCATTCTCCAGGACCTCATCGAGCACAAGTTGGTCTTCGCCAACCAGGACACTTCGGCTCTTGACAAGCCTTTCATCATGAACGCCGAGTTCTTGTCCAAGATCGAGACCGATCCTTGGGAGAACCTGAGCGACACCGAGGAGCTCTTCAAGAAGGAGCTCAACATCGCCACCACCGAGGATGAGCGCTCGGCCATCCGATGCATTGCCGAGCTTCTGGGTACCCGTGCCTCGCGGTTGTCTATGTGCGGTGTTGCTGCCATGTACCGCAAGCGTAACTTCAGCAAGGTCCACGCCGGTGCTGACGGCTCGGTCTTCAACAAGTACCCTCACTTCCGCGAGCGCGGTGCTCAGGCCCTGGCCGAGATCTTCGACTGGAAGATGCCCCCCAGCGAGTACCCCATCACCGTGCTTCCCGCCGAGGACGGAAGCGGTGTGGGTGCTGCCATCATTGCTGCCATCACCAAGAAGCGTACCGACCGCGGCCTGAGTGTTGGTGAGATCCCCCAATAAACCCGGTAACTTCTGTATGTCAGGATATATAGTCTCAGTGCGAGAATAACTCATATGTATCGTTTACTAGTTTAAAGCACCTTCTATAGCTAGCCACTCCGCATTGGAACGAAGAACAACCAATAAATATCCACTTCCCTATCTGATGTCATTGTCACGCCTTGTGCACCACAATCTCCGCGTTGATCCCCTGCAAGGACTCTAGCTTCGCCTTGATTCTCTGGATCCGGGTGTCCATGATTATGTTGTCGCCGTACAGAGACTTCTGTTTCAGTTCGATGACGAGCTTGAAAGTATTCGCATCGTCGGTATCAGCCACCGGCTCGCTGTGGACGCTCACTTCCTCGGGGCGGACGTGGGCACCGGGGTAAGCGGCGCCCAGAAGGTGGAGCACCATGCCGAGGTACATTGCCCAGCAAGCCAGCTCGGGCTCCGTTAGGGCTTCCAGAATGGCGGTTTGAATCTCCAAGGCAGTTTCGTCAAGGGTTCCGCCCCATCGCTGGCACAAAGCCAGGCCGATGAGTGCCTTTTCCTCGTGGGTGATGCCGTGGGTGCCGGAAAGCAGGCCCGTGTCGGCGACCAGCAACGCCGAGATCGACTGCACCTCGGAGCTATAGCTGGAGTGAATGTAGGCAGAGTTGGCCACAGCGATCGCCAGCCGGTCTCGAATGAATTTTGGGCAGAGTCGCTCCGGCAGAGCCTTGCGCACCTCCTTGGCGAGCTTGGCTGCGCCCGGCAGGGCATACGGCTTGGTGGCCACAACCAGAGGGTCCTGGTGTCGGATCTGCGGCGGAAGAGCCTGGAAAAGAAGCCCGTTGCGCAGGTTGTGGTGGACATATACTATGCGTTTGGTCTTGGTCGGCAAACTGGCCCCCACCACCTGGACTACGTGGGCAAGCCGAGAGGTCGGTTCCAGTTGGGACAGGGCCACCGGGGGGATCACCAGTCCGGTGGTGACGACGCCAAATCCCTTGGCGGTGCTGGCTAACAGCGTGTGCAGTCCGTAGAATCCAGAACCGCTCAAAAACACCGTGTCCGACTGCATGTTTGACTCGGCCGCCTTTACGGTGAGGGTCCGGCACGCCTCGGTGAGGCGGTGCTGGAAATCGTGAAGCTCAAGCATGTCTCTGATCTCGTCCCGCTCACTGTCGTCCACGGCCTGCACTCTGTACTTAGTGTTGGGCAGGTATGGGACTTTGACGGGGCCAATCAGGGCCTCTGTGGCATTGATTTTCGAAGCCGCCGACTGCTCGGCGTCTTTGGGGGGCTTTTCATCATCGGAGGATTTGCCGTAGCTATTCTTGGAAATGGCGCTGCTATTGGACAGGTTCAAATAATATAGATTGGCGTATGTGGGGCGCAGTTCGATATAGATCCCCCGCGCCTCATACACGGAGGACGCAACACCGTAAGCGTTGGCCCAGTGCTCGCCTTCCTTGCTCAATCTTAACACATCCAGCTTCAGCTTTTCGTGGATGCGGTCCACCAATTCATCGAAGTTGGGGGCCTCATGGGGATTGGCGGCGATCCGGACATTTTCTGACGGAACCCCGTAATCGGAGCAAATCGAACAGAATCGTTGCAATGCAACCACCGTTTGGGTGATTTCTGTGTCGGAAATCGGCGTCTCCGATCCTTTGTAAAGGCGTATCGGCGCGCGATCCTGGAAAACACACGGCAAGATGCGAGCGTGGTGAGGCTGAACACTGTTAATACTGAAACGAATGTTCCACGTCCCCAGATCAACGATTCCGAATAACGCCGACGCAGCTGACATTCTAAAATTGGGATCCTCGCCACCGACAGTTATACAATTATTGGACTGACTGCTTTATCCTTACAATTGCGCTGCTGCTACCGCAGGGCCGTATTCTCGTTATAGTGTTTTTTCTGGATGTAGGGTTTTTCTGGTGAACCCCAGCACCATCCAGGGCACCGCCGAGGGGGGAATACAGAGGCGCTCCCCATCCTTAAACACTGATGGGTATGACCTCCCGCACCCATATATATGGGGGTATTGGGTACCCAAGGTCCGTCCACAGTGACGGATGATGGCACCAGGGCTCACACTAACAGATGGAACCAGGGCACGCTCCATCCGATAGCACCATCAGGGCGTAACGGATGGCCTCAGGGCTGTGGCCCTCTACAGCTTGCTTCCCAATGCGCTAGCCCGCTGCTGTTTGCCGTGTGCGGACCCTATCAGAACCAGGAACATCACCCTAGTGAGTTTAACGCTTATAGACGTCGCCCGGAAAATATTTGATACGATCTGGGTATAATCGCCACCAAATTCACTAACAGCAAATGAGAAAATTGTTTGGTGGTACAGTCAATGCAGACATTCCTGCCGATCTGCTGGATGCCTCTGACATGAGAGAGGTCCCGGATCATCAGGAGGTGTTTGTTGGCAGCAGGCTCGACTATGACCTCTCCGTCATTGTGGAGCTGCTGGAGCCCGTGGATAAGCCCAGCTTGACCGAGGCGTTGGTCTATCACATCGAAGAAACCCACAGAGTATCGGACACCTCCGCTGATGACCGGGAACAACCCCTAGAAGTCTTGACAATGAGGTTCGGCAAACGCGAATTTGCCGAACGGTTCGACATTGTGAAATCTAAGGATGGTCACATTGTTTCTCTTGCATTCGGGCTCTTCCGCCTTCCGGAGTTCAAAACTGACGTTCTGATCACCTGCATGGTAACCCCGGCTAACAACAAGCCCCAGCCCGATGAGGTGGATACCCAGAAGCAGATTACCAGAGGTATTGGCAGAAGCTTCCAGGTTCTGGACCCCAATCTCTTCAAACAGGAATAGCCTGGCTCTGGTGGGCGGATCGGCTCTTCCTAGTAGATATCCTTTATTTAGAGTTTATTTGCACATTAGCCTTCCATTTATTTGGCACTCGTTTGGCCTTGGGTTATATATGAGACTTGTTGTATCAATTGGCGTCAGCATTGGCATCCATGATTCCCCGTATGGGTTACCGCCAGGCTCGGTAGCCGGCGACCGTTGAACGTCAAGCTCACCTACGGTAGTATGCTATCCGTTCTGGTGTGCTCGACAGCAGGCCAACCCGTGGTGGAGGTTAGGGTACACGCCGCTGGCAGCTCCCCCTGCCGCTAACGCCTGCGTGCTGTTCCCACCTACACTGACGCCAGTGGATGCCGTGGTCACGAGTCCACCCCGTACTTTCCAACCGTAACAAGTTGACCACTGTGCCTCTCAAACATTGACGCGGCAGGGTACCAAACATCGATAAGTCGCCAAAAGGACACTACGTGTTGACCACCATAATGTTGACCTATAGGCGGGCTATGCTCGTAGTTGGGTGCATAGTCACACTGTTCTTGCTCTTTGGGGGATCAAGAAGTGACCGTTTGACTGTTCTGGAAAATCGACTTCGAGAAAACGAGCGAAACACTGAGAATACTCTTCGCGAGCTTCAACAGAGCACGGACCAAAAGAATGCCAAGTTCGAGAGCGCCATAGCAAGCCTCGACACAGAGCGCAAGATTCTGCAGCACCAGCTCCAAGAACTGCGCCAGTTGCCCGATCCTGGGGCGACCGTCCTCGAGCAACTCGGCTACCAGTATCCCTATAGAACAGATGTCGCTTTCCCCGCCTTTGTTTGGCAGACCTGGAAGCAGAACTTCCTGGATCCTGCTATTGATCCCGCCATTAAAGAGCTAATGGAAAGCTGGCGAAGCATCAACGTGGACTTTGTTCACGAGGTGTTGTCGGATAGCGAGGCTGAGCAGATAATCAAAAGATGGTACGGCCACATTCCTCGGGTGGTTGAGGCCTATAAGAGCATGCCTGACGTGATCCTCAAGGCGGACTTCTTCCGATATTTGGTTCTATTTGCCCAGGGTGGTGTCTATTCCGACGCAGACACTGAGCTGCTCAAGCCCACTCCTAATTGGTTGCCCAGCACCTTATCCCCGAGAGACGTGGGCCTTGTTGTTGGAATCGAGGCCGATCCGGACCGGCCGGATTGGAAGGATTGGTATGCCCGCCGAATCCAGATGTGCCAGTGGACCATTCAGGCCAAACCCGGCCACCCAGTTCTGCGGAAAATCATCGCTGCCATCACAGAAAAAACCTTAGAGCGCAAAAAGCTCGGTAAACTCGCTTTGGGGGCCACGGGTTTGGACCGAGGTGGAGACGTTCTGGAGTGGACCGGCCCCGGCATCTGGACGGACACTTTGTTTGAGTATTTCAATTCTCCTAAGGTGAATGCCCCTCAAGTAATCGACTCCGGGTACTTCACTGGCATGACTGATGCGAAGATCATTGGCGATGTGCTCATATTGCCGATCACTTCGTTCAGCCCTGGAGTTGGGCATATGGGCTCGAAGCCAGTTTCAGATCCTATGGCTTTCGTGAGACATCACTTCGAGGGCAGTTGGAAGCCGGTGGCTGAGCGTATGTAACGTATTCATATTATAATATATGTTGGTCTCGTAATTCTGATATCTAGATATTTTTGTGTCACCATCCATTATCGGTAGTGACGTATATATTGAGCAAACTCCCAATTATTGTCAGAAGGAGGCAGTATGGGTGAGTGGTTTTAAACCGACGCCCTGCTAAGGCGTTGCCCTTTGGGCGCGCAGGTTCGAATCCTGCTGCTGTCGTGTCGATAATTTTTTTGGTCCCGTCATGGATCCGTACCTTTTTACTTAGTTGCAGCAAATAATACGTTCTTTCTGTTTCTAAGAACTAATAAACAACGTATAAGACCTTTTGGCAAGATTTAAAGCCGCCTCATCTAGGCTTTCTCAGCTAGGTCTAGTCATATGGACTTTATGCAGTGTGTCCAAACAACCCTGATGTTTCGCGCGTCCCCTCCATCCACACCTCCCTGGCACTATGAAGCTGGTGGGGGTTATTGAACCTCCTGACCAATTTGGAAGTGCGGTTGCTGTACACGGTTGGGGTGAGAATGGAATTCTAATGGGCCACGACGATGGAACTATAACTGCCATCAATTCCGGTCTATTGAAATGGACTTGGTTGAATCCTGGCAGACGGATCAGTTGCATTGCGACCTACGACAACTCTGTACTCGTTTGTTTTACCGACCAGACTTCCTGTCTATATTCTCTGGTCACAGGATTGCGAACAAGCGTCTCATCTTTGCCCTTTCTAGTCAATCGTGTCGCTGTGCTTGAACATTTCGTGATATGTTGGAATACTCATCTGACTGCTATCGCGTTACTGTATCGCTTTAATCTAGAAGCTTTCTGCGAATTGACTGCGGATTCGTATGTTGTGAACGTCATTGCCGTTTCCGGAAAGATAAGCGTGGTGTGTGCCTCTGATATATATCAATTGGTGCCCCTCGGTGCCACGGAGACAAAAGGCTACCAGCTGGTGTCGTTGGTTCATTACCATGAGTCGTTGATCATAGATGCGATCTTGTACCAACATAAAGTTTGTCTCGTCAAGCCTAATAGTTGGTGCTTGGTATCACTTGACGGCTCTGGGAATGGCCTGGAGAATGAATTCGAAGTCAATGCGCCGGTGGACACGTTATTCACGCGCGCTCATATGGTCTTGGATAGTGTGGCGGTGGAGTGCTCTACGGGACAGATGGTTCTTCTGCATGGAAATAATATACAGCTGCTCGACCCTCCGTTTGACGGTCAACGCGCCTTTTCTGTGGGAAACGCTCTGTTCATAAGCGCTCAATTGATTGGACAGCAGATTTATATGGATAAGAGTGAATTCAAATGGATTTCTCATCCGATTCCTCTAAACCACTCGAAAATAACTTACCTCGTAGGGCAGACCGATCCAGATGTCACAGCAGTCTACAAAGACACAAAGGGGTTCTTCAATGGATTTATTGACTCCACTCCGATTTTCACGTCTCCAGTAGTCCACATTGACAATAATCATGCATACACTGCTCGGGAAATGACTTCAATGCCTTTGCAACCTGTGAATGTCATAAGTCTGAGCGATAAAACTTACGTTGACGCGAGGGTTACCACTCGGCCGGTCACAATTGAAGCCAGTCCAGAGAAATATGCATTTCTCGGCATACTGAAAGACAGCAGTGATTACATCTGTCTGCAGCGCTTTGAAAGTCAGCACCAGTTTACAACCCATATTGCGGTTGCTCTTATTTTGACAGGGCACCGAACCTTCGAGGAAGTTTTTGAGAAAATCGACCTGGACCCTCTTGGGGTGGCGGCCCTTGAGGATATGGCAGTGGCCTCGCGTGAATTTGGTGACAAGGACATGTTTCGAATCGTGGTGCTGCTTCTGTCAAAGGTGTGGAACTCGCGTCGGATAGAGTCACTGCTGCGATCAGGAAACGCGCGGTCCTTGAAGGTCTTGGCTTCCACGGCTGGTTACATGGACATGGACGAATCCGTGTTGGTGAACTTGGTGAACGAGAAGATGTCTACAGAGGCCGTGGCTGAGTGTGATGCTATACTGTGGATTTATGAACTCCATATACCCCCCTTCAACAATATGGTATTGCCCTTTCGCTGCCTCAACTTTGTCCCCGCTAAACGGGTGCGTCGTTTCGCCTTGTCTATGCTCACATTCGATAGCTCGAAGTTTTTGGGTGATATTGCCGATACTATTCGTGGTGATACGGCCAATAAGACCTCTCATGCAGAACCAGGACATGTTGCTGCGTCTTCCTGTGCTCTCCGCCTTCTCTTGGCGAGCCTCGAGCTTGGTACTGAGTATCTGTTCCCTGAGAAAGAGTCTCATCTGGTGAGGATAGTACTTATGGTCCTGCCTGCTATTCGCTCGAGGATACCGGGGGCTAAGGATGTTTTTGCGAAGCTTTTAGCGGACCGAAAAGTCGTGTATCATAAACCAAGGCAACGGCTGCTGGTACCGACTCCGTCGAATCACAAATTCGCTGGCCTCGTCTTCGATGTCGTGCACGAAACCGGTGGAAGCTATCGGCTGAAGCAGCCGCAAAACTGCTCGGTTTCAAATATCAATTTCAGTGGTGACGGTGGATCTGTAATTGGCGTTAGTCCCGTCACGAAGGTGGCTTGGGGCTTGACTCGAGGAGTGCGTGCTTTTTTCAGCGCCAGCACCACCGAGGACGTTGAGCCTGTTGAGTTCCGTTAAGGAACTCCTATTCCATGTGTTTTTGTGACCTTTGGTATTGATAAATGCTAAATGCTCTAGTAAATAAATACACTTTTCAAGGCACCTCCTTGCTCAGCCACAGTCTGCCGTCTCCCAGATCGTCGACCTGGTGGAGTCCAAGATGCGCCGCCTCTGCGAACAAAGGCAGCTGATCGAGCCCCCCAAGGGATTCCGATGCCTTTAATAGAACTGCAAGAACTTCGTATTCGGAGGTGTTGTTAACGATCCTTGGCGGAGGGTCGATCGCACATATGATGTCACTGTCTGGGGCCCCTTGCTCCTCTTCGCTCTCGAGGTGGGCCTCGGGTAAATATACTCTCTCGAGCCCCTTTAGCTTCAATTCCACCTTATCTCTATAAAACCAAAATGGGGACTTTCCATTTCCGTGGATGGCAGCTGTGATCTGTTTAGGGGGTACAACGTATACCCTATGTGTGCCAAGGGCTTGCAACTTGGACTTTATGTGGCCATTGAAACGAGATACTCGAGCCTTCAAAAAAGCCGCAGTTACGTTGTCTTTTGCCAGCTGCTCGGAGAGTGTGCGCAGCATGATACCTCGACGGGATCTCTCTGGGAACGGAAGCAGCTCCTCATCCCCCTCGTAGTATCGCTGGCTCTGTGATATAAATAATTGTCTTTTGTTACTCTGGTGCGCCCTATCCCCTATCAAGGACCGGTAGACCTTCTTCTCTAGCGGAGATAGTAGCTCCACATGGTGCGATAGTAATTTCATGCAGATCGGTGAGCTCCAGCCGACCCTAACCTGTCATTATCTATTATCGCCGATTTCCAGTGATTCCTGGCATCCATTCCGTTTGGAATATGTTATATGATTATTAGAATATGTGTTTTGAAGTTCGCGGTTGTTGTTTTGTATTTTGGTGGTTCTGTGTCTGCAGGAATCGGCCTTAGACGCCTGTATATTTTGCAGGGATTCCTGACTGATACCGTATAACACTTAATTGACACTCACTGCTCACAGTGGTTATTTACATTCGAGTCTATTCCGTAACAGACGATATTTTTCCTAACAGGATACAAAAGTGTAAAAATAAATAGACAGTATTAACCAGAAGGAGCGTCTACTTTTCCAAGAGGGAAACGACCTCTTTACGACGTGCCTGTAGCTCCGGTACGGTTTTCAAAAACGTCTTGACGTGCTCGATTTCTTTGTCCAGTCCACTCCAACTCTGAGAAGATGAGGAATCGTCCAAACTCCAATCTAGACCGTCATTGCCTAGTCCAACCTCGAGTTTCACATCATGGTACTTTAACAAGGAGATGCGATGAGAGATCGTCAGCAAGGTTATACCTTGCGCCTTGCACTCCTCATACAGCTGCCCCTCCATGTCCGCACTTACAGCAGAAGTGCCCTCATCTATCACGGCAAATTTCGGGTTTTCGAAGAGGACCCGCGCAAACAGCATCCTTTGTTTCTCCCCGCCACTAAACACGTCTTTCCATTCTTTATTCACATCGAGTCCTCCTTCACGCTCGGGCAAGTAAGCCAGGTGAACCCTCTCTAAGATCTTGATCAAATCAGCATCTGTAACACCAGCCTCAAGAACCTCGCCATAGGTGCGCGGATAAATTATCTGATCTCGAAGCGTACCCCATGGGAAGTACGGCCTCTGAGGCAGGAATGCAACGTTCTTGCTCCGCTTCAGCAATCCATGATAAATCGGCCACATGCCAGCGGCTAGCCTAGCGATGGACGACTTTCCAGTACCGTTGGAACCGATAATGAGGAGATTCTGTCCTGCAGTGATCTCGAAGGTAAGCGGATTCAGCAGGACCTCACCATCCGAGAGATCCGAACCCAGTCCAGGCACGACAACAGGAACCTCTTTGAAAGATACGACATCATCAGAAGTCAGATCGAGCTTCCCTACCACATCAGCCAACGTGAAGCGACCTTCGATAACCTTTCCGTGCGCTCGTCTGTATGCCTGCTTGCGCACGCGATGCAAAGTCGACAAGAGCTGGTACACTCGTCGCGTGTAGCCAGCGAGCTCCGCCAGGTCCTTGATCGAATACATGATCCTACCACCAGCATCAGAAACTGACATCATAATACGCTTATTCGTGATGAAGCGCCCAATATTTTCCTTCTCTGTGGCAATGCGTAGCGCTGCTTTGAGGCTGCTGCTAGAGGATCTCAGCAGGCCAGAAGAGCTCGACGCCGTGGCCAGAAGAGCCGGGAAGTATACTGGGATGGACGTGAATAGAAAACCTGACGCTGACCAAGAATACTTCAAAACATAGCTTTCAACAATGGAATAAAGAGATTCGGTTCGGATGACCGCAGCGGCATGGCTTGCTACCTTATCGAATGAATCCTTGAGACTCTTCTTCTCCACAGCAGCACCGTCATAGAAGGCAATTTCCTCGGCGTTGGTAATTACTCGCGAATGCGCATTGCGATAATCGCCCTCCAATTTCGTCCCGGCGGCAGCCAGTCTACCGAAAGGAGGGCTTATATACTTAAGAGTGGCCGCAGTGGCAAAGTAGTTGAGGAAAATGGCGAGAAGGGTCTTTCCACCCAGATTTCGTGACAACTTGTAGGAGAAAACGCAGAGATCCAGACTAGGCTTGCCAATGCTGGCATAGAGTTTGGCCGCAGAACTGCAGAATTTTGCCACATCACTGGTGATATAATGGTCGATTCCTTCCAAAGCACCATCGATGCTGTTTGCCTTGTAATACTCCTGATTTGAACCAATGTAGAGGTCGTGGATGTATCTGACCAGGGTACCACGGAATTCAATGCTGATTTTTCCTTCCAGGTACCGAATCATTGCATTCGTGTAGCTGGCGGGAACAGCAAGAACCAGCCACTCAATCAGGCCGGAAACGAAGGCTGGGCCATTTGCTCCAATCAAATGACGGACAATTCTCCCATCCAGGTCAGCCACAATCAGGGACATATAAGTTCGCAGCCCCAGAAGACCCATGTGCAACACCAAGAAGCCCACTATCCTCGACCGGTACTTGGGAATCAAAATACTGAGAATTGCGCGGGCCTCGCCCCCGAAATGACGGGTCGTCCGCGAGAATTTCGCGTAGTCGTCATCAAATTTGTCTTGCGACACATGAGAAACGATGGTTCGCCTCTCGCCATCCTTGTAAGGCACCCACAACTCTGTTTTTCCGGGACCAATGGTTCTCGATATCAAAGATTGGCGCGCTGGATCCTTGACTGACCCCTTTTCGTTATCCTTTGCTGAGGACTTTCTAGTGAAGTATATGACGACAAACAGTATGCATAGCAAAGTCGACTTGTTTTTAGGAATCAAATCGACATCTCTCAGCCGAGACCGCGACATTAGCGTCCCAAATGTCGGACTCTCCCGCTTACCCAGATGTCGCCGCACTTCAATCAAGGGCTCGGTCTGGGTAATTTAGGAGAGGTGTGGGGAAGAGACCTTATGCCGCCCCGACACGTGATGGGGACATCGGTAGTTGCACGGCCAACATGTTGGGAAAGATGGCTTCCGCCCATTGTAAGCGGTGCACATACACACGATGGATGTTCCTTTGAAGGGGAGCGCGCATGCCCCATGAATTGGGACGACCCATTTATATGCAGTGTACCCATATGATTGATACTTTTAATATTTAGGATGCCAAATAGAGGTACAATAAGCGGTTGAATAAATAGTCAGTTTCAAAACGAATCCAGGGTGAGACTTTCGGCAATCGCGCTGCCGTCCACCACTTTCATGAAGTCCGCAAAGCTCAGGACCCCGGTTCCCGATGAATCAGCTTCTATTATAGTCTTATCCACGATCTGCTGAAGCTGGGCATTCTGCAAGTTGTCCCCAACCATTTTCTTCAGAACTATGAACAATTCGCCATTAGACAGGTAACCATCACCGTCGATGTCGAAGACGTTGAACGCGAATTTGAGTTTCTCGTCACGTTTTCCTTTCGACGAGAAGATAGACAGAGCGCTCACAAATTCGCCGAAGTCAATATTCCCGTCGCCATCCGTATCGAACAGCTCGACCAGTCTGACGGCAAGGGGGTTGCTTTGAATTGTGGGTACGGCCAAGAACTCCTCCTTCTCAATGGTTCCGCTAGAATCGGTGTCGATCTTCATGAACCGGGCCAGCAGCCTGGTCAGTTCATCGTGATCAAAATTTGACGACTCCACAAGGATTTTAGGGATCGTATTAGACATTGTTCGTATGCAAAGACCGCCGCCAGAGGATCTACGCAGTGAGAGGGGCG
This sequence comes from Starmerella floris, assembly GCA_030555655.1. Classification (NCBI taxonomy): domain Eukaryota; kingdom Fungi; phylum Ascomycota; class Dipodascomycetes; order Dipodascales; family Trichomonascaceae; genus Starmerella; species Starmerella floris. The sequence continues at coordinate 382,389 of JANIWM010000004.1, forward strand.
ATGATCCGGTGACTGATGCTGAGAACGGTGTGTCAGAATGCTGTACGTTTGTAGTAATCTCTTCCACCTTACCACTACCACCTTACCACGCGCGGGCCACGGCGAAGCCCATCACCACCATCGTACCCTGGGCCCATCCCCCACACACGCACATGTAAGTGTCATTCAATCTTGGTAAATGGTTATTGGGAAGAGCACACAGATACTCTCTCTATTGAGAGCGGCTATTGAAAATGCAATCCTAAGCTTTTAAATATTATCTAGACAGACGATAGAAATGGCCCCAATCATATCCCACGACAATTGGCACGTTTATGCAGAATATGCGGGATTGGAGGTGCTTTCAGAGCGGAGGTCGAAAGCTGTTCGTCGATCCATGCTCCATGACGGAGTCTTCATACGACACCGAGGCAGCGTCGCTCTGGCCACGGTCAAAGTCCACCTGCCCAAACAAAAATGCAGCCACGAGCATCATTCCCAGGAGGAAATAGAATGTATAGCGGATATTATGGGTATAGTCTGTGATCATCCCGGTGATGGAGGGTCCTAGGACGGATGAGCCCTTGTCAGTGACGGCGTAGAGGGCAAAAAACATGACCTCGCGGCCATCTGGGATCAAGATCGCGTAAAGAGATCTGGTGATGGCGTTCAGCGCGCCCAAGGCCGTGCCATACCAAGCCGCCAATAAATAAGTCTCCCACGCATGTTTAAGCCCGATCCAAGGCTGGAAGAAGCCAACTATGCCGTAAAACGGGATGAGCGACCCCAGGAGAGAAATGACCACCAAGGAGCCCTTCTGGTTCTGTCTGCGACTGAAGATAAGCGACCCCGAGATCGCGAAGATCACGGTGATCAGGCCAATCAGCGCCAGCGCCGGTGTAGCCATTTGAAGATTTGTTCGGGCAAAGAGCACGGCCGTGGAATTAATGGTAGTAATTGCATCGCTCAGCAAAAACCAGGCCAGCAGAAACGTCACAATGTCACGGAGCTCGCGCGCCTGACGAACTGTTTTTATGAGACTGATCCAACCGTATGACAGCTGCGAGAGCAAGGAGACCGCTTCGTCCGCTGCCGATTCCTCGTTGTACTCTTCGTCTTTCGTATTGGATTTCAACCAGAGGGCCACGGGGATCTGGCCCAGCAGCCACCACCATCCTATGAGAGCAATCACAAACTGAAGACGGGCGTCGGCGTCGGCCTTTTTTGTGGGCTTGTCTAGCACTAAGATGAGCATGGTTGCGATCTGCACAAATAAAGCGGCGCCATAGCCAATAGCGCTGCCTTTTCCGGATATTCGGGCGCTGATCCGCGCTCGCTCATCACTGCTCAATTCGGGATCCCGGCCAATGCCGGGAAATGCGTTGTGAAATCGGTCACTGGCAGTGATTCGGAGTCCCACCACCTCGGTACACTTTTCGGCCACCAGTGAGGGTAGATACGCGTTTCCACACACGCTGACCGCCCCGAAGCTGGCATTGGCCACAATGGCCATCAGCGCGGCCACATAGTAATGCGAGTGCCCGACCTTGCTCATGCATATGGTCACCAATGCCCCCAACACTGCAAAGCCGATCAATAAGGACTTGCGATGAGCGCCGCGGTCGGCCAATCCACTGATGGAGATGACCAAAACAACCTGGACCAACACACTTATGGAAAACGTGTACAGTGGCAGACTGGCGGTGTCGATCCACAGCCGCCCAAGTTTGACGACGCACTTAGGCGGAGCAATGGGGAGAGGTTCCAGTCCGGGCCGGTCACTTATATCATGGCATGGTGTGCGATGGTCACCCACCCAGACCGCATTCTCACTGGCAAGTTCCTCTAGAAGTAATGGTACGTACGTGGCCACAGCAGACACAATAAATGGCTCCGCTGCGAACGCATACGCATACCACCCCCTTAAGGACATGGTGAGGTCTGTAAGGCGTTCGATGATCCCAGACATGGAGCACGGTCCTCTCTGACCATACCTTGTGGCACTACTACTCCTGCTACTATCACTACTCCTGCTGCTGCTACTACCATTCCTACTACTGCTGCTACTACCGTTGTAGCTGTTGATGTGCCCCCGGCACAACAAAAAAATGCAAAGTGGAATTTTTTTTGGAGGTTGTAATGATTGAATGATAATGATAATAATGATAATAATACCAATAATAATAGTAACAATAATACTATAATAATTATCTAGTCTATAAATGTGGATGTGCATACAATAAACCCATGGGTAACTCCTGCAAAAAATCTCAGATGATGGCAAGCGTGCGTCGCAGTGTGGAAGCAAGTAGGTGCAATAATACCTCATTGCCTGTCGAACCCCGTTGAGTCCTTACAATGATAGCGGCCGTTACGTGGATATGTAGGGTCAGACCAAGCACTTGGTTGGAAGCATTTTGTTATGCGTTTAGGTCATCGGTTAGGTCATCGGATGTCAATGCCCTTCATGTTTGAGGAACCCATGGGTGGTCAGTCCCTCACACTGGCTGGCTAAGATAAGACGGCCGCTAAGAGAGAGGTCCCCTGTGCCGAGGATCGCCGGGAGTCTGGCGTTAGGCCGGCGTGGCCGGGACCCGAACCCTGGCTGATGCACACCCCACATTTCCACCGCCTCGACCTCCGATACCCGACCAAGTTGAACCCACGCGTATCCATTGGAATCGACGGCATTGATGACCAACGTTTACATAGTGTCTGCAGCGCGAACCCCCATAGGAAGCCTGTTGGGCTCACTGTCCTCTGTTCCCTTTGCCGACCTCGGCGCCCACGCCTTGAGGGCTGCGTTGGCCCGGGCATCGCCGCTCAAGCCCGAGCATGTGGACGAGATCTATTTCGGAAACGTGCTAAGCGCCAACGTGGGCCAAGCCCCGGCCCGTCAGGTCGGCCGCGGTGCGGGACTTCCTGATTCGGTCATCGCCACCACTGTTAACAAGGTGTGTGCATCCGGGCTGAAGAGTGTGATGCTGGGCTCCCAGGCGATCCAGCTGAAGCAGGCCCAGGTGGTGGCGTGCGGCGGCGCTGAATCCATGAGCAATGTCCCCCACTACCTGCTGGGGCTGCGCACCGGCGTCAAATATGGGCCCACCGCCGTCAAAGACGGCATTGAGCGCGACGGGCTCAGCGACGCCTACGATGGCCAGGCCATGGGGATGGCGGGTGAGGATTGCGCGGCTCAATTCAAGATTAGCCGGCAGGCGCAGGACGAGTTTGCCATTGAGAGCTACACGCGGGCTCAGAAAGCGCTGAGCGAGGGCAAGTTTGCCAACGAGATCGTTCCCGTGGAGGTCAAGAAGCGAGGAGCCACCACCACCGTGGACACCGACGAGGAGATCGGCAAGTTCGACATCAACCGGGTGGCCAAGTCGCGGCCGGCGTTCATGAAGGACGGCACGATCACCGCCGTCAATGCGTCCAAACTCAACGACGGCGCGGCCGCTCTGATCCTGGCCTCGGAGGACATGGTCAACCGCCTAGGGCTGGACCCGTTGGCCCGCGTGGTGGGCTACGCCGACGCCGCGCAGGCGCCGATCAAGTTCCCGTCGACCCCCGCGCTGGCGGTGGAAAAGCTGCTGAAACAGACCGGGAAGTCTGTGCAAAACGTGGACTTCTTCGAGCTGAACGAGGCGTTCAGCGTGGTGGGCGTGGCCAACAGCCAGCTGCTGGGCCTGGACCCGAGCAAGGTGAACGTGTACGGCGGTGCAGTGAGTCTGGGCCATCCCCTGGGCTGCTCGGGGGCCCGCATCCTCACGACGCTGACCTCGGTTCTGGCCCAGGAGAACGGCAAGCTGGGCGTGGCTGCGATCTGCAACGGCGGCGGCGGAGCGTCGGCCATGCTTGTGGAGCGCGTATAAAATATGATGAATAAATTTATATGGAAATGGGTTTTGTTTTAAAAAATAGTGGTTTTTCTCTCATCGTAGCGGGGATGTGTCGAGGCATAATAGTCTTGGCAAAGAGGAAATAGTTTCGACGAAGCGCATCAATGACAGATAATTTAGGACATTGTAGGTTTTTTTTTCAGGGGAGGGGAGGGGGGTTGGATTTTGTTTAGTTTTTCATATTTTCTGGTTAAAAGCTTTTGGCACAGACCAACCGCGGCATCTGCACTTATGTTGACAGGGGGGGGTTCACAGATCCAAGGATGACTGCACCATCATGACTTCACTTTAGTTCCCTTTGGGCGTGAACGGCACGGCTTGCTGAACTTGGAACTTAGGCTCCTTGGGGGTCTGGGAGGCGGCCGGGGGCTCGGGGCCGCTGCCCTTGTCAAGACCGGCGGGCAGTCTCTGATTCTCCGGAACCAACCAGCGTTCCCAGTTTTGAGCTGCTCTGACCTTATCACCAATGACTATCAAATTAGGCGCACTCTGGCAGGCTTGGTAGATGGTGTTAGCATCGGTGGTCATGGATTTCACTCGGTTGAATCCGCTAATCACGGCGATGGGCACCAGGCCCTCGTCGTTCATGTTTTTGCGGAGGAAGAGATCGCGGCACAGGTTGTCCATGCTGAAGTAGTGGTTGATCTGGTTGACCAGGGCACCAAACACGTACTCCGCCGGGTAGACATAATCCTGGGGCGCCATGGGCACCGGGATCATCGGGTATGGCATGCCGTTGGGTATGTATCCACCCTGGTGGTAATGAGATTTGTGAGGGCCATACCGGGAGTCCTTGGGCTTTTTGCCGGCCGAGTTGGGGCGGGCGGTATAGTTAGATTTGTTGTGGTGGCCGGCCTGTTTCTGGGGCCGGTCGCCGCGCGGGTGGTCGCCACTGACGTGGAGCGCGTCCACGCCGGCCACGGGGATCTCGGCCGACGCGGCGGCGCTGCCGTTGGTATTAGGAACTGACTTGGTGCCGTTGGCCTGGCCATCGGTGGCAGCGCCGTTGCCCAGGGGGGAGGCGCTGGCGTCGGCGGAGGCGGCCCGCGGCGCGCCGGACGGCGCGGCCGGGTCGGCGAGCTTGCCCGCCTTGGACTGAGAACGCTGGTGGCCGGCACCGCGCGCGGACGGGTTGGACAGGTTCCCGCTCTTACGCTTCTCAGAGTTACCGTTGGACTGGCCGTTGCCGTTGCTGCCGCGGTCGTTCTGGCCCCGGCGGCTGCGGTACGCGCCACCACTGTTGTTTTGTTGCCGCTTCTGGCGGGAGCGGGCGCTGCCACTGCTGCCGGAGGAGCTCGAGGAGCCCGACGGGATGGGAACGACGGGGGCGTACGGCACCCACTTCTCCTTGCCCGTGGTGGAGCGTTTGGAGCCGGCGTCCTTGGCGTCGCCGGCACTGGCCTGCTTCTTGGCGGACTTGGTGGCCTCCACGGCCTCGAAGTTGGGTTTGGCGGTGGTTCCGTCCAGGGCGGGCGCCTTCCAGGGGGTCTCCTGGGGGACGGGAGCCGGCGCCAGTTTCGGGGCGCGGGCCGCCTTGGGGGTCTGAGGTTGCTGGTTCTCAGTGTCCGACATTGCTTACAGGGGAGGTTTTTTGTTTTGGTGGTTCGACTTTCTGGTTGAGCGAAACTAAAATCAGTGTAGATAACCGAAACGGGGCGAGTCCAATAGACTGAGACTTAAAGCAATAAGCTGATAGAAAAAATGTGGCCAATAGCTGACGGGTGGTGGCCACTTTCTTGGTGTATCCTCTTCAGTTGCCTTTTGTTAACTGAGATATAATCTTAGCTTCTTTTAAGAACCAAAAATTCCTAAAATGAACCTGTTACAAAATCTTTGTGGTTAAGTGGTGTCTGAAAAGTTAGGCCAGAAGGTGCGCACTCAAGGTGGTGGTGGTCACAGCTAGTTAGGTAATGAATTTTTCTAGGAGGGCGTCACTACTTAGTTGGCATCGTGTTGCGAAACCCGTGCCCCAATGGGCCTATGTGGAACTCACTGGGGTCGTCTCTGCCCAAGGTTCGAAAAAAATAGAGAGGGCCTTCTCGCATACGGGTGCGGGTCCTGCACCAATGGGGCCAACGCGGGCCTTGCTCGGAGTCCCGCCTATGGCGACAGCCATGTCCGACTTGACCGCGCCCGGCGCTGCTAAATAAAATTCTAACTTTGTCAATCTATGTATTTGTAGTGGCGGGGGGGGCTGGCTGCCACCGCCGCGGGCTCGGCGCCGGGGCCCCTGTTTTTCCGCTTGTGGATGGAGGCCTCGGCGGTTGCCCTATTGATCGCACTCAACCGGCTAGCTTTCGACAACCATTAACATCCCATGAAGGGTTTGACCACCTGACCTTGCATATCCCGGCACCCTCCGCAGCCATCCGAGCAGGGGTGGTGGTATAGGGAACGCTGGGAACTGAGCACCGTGCGGGATTACGGTAGAATCATGAAGCCGTCGGGAGTGTTGAACGCCACTCGGCGCAAATTGCGCCCGGTGCCCAAGCTGGAAATCATGCCCCCCTTGCGGCTGTATCGGCACCTGCTGAGGGCCCACCGTCTGCTCCCCGTGGAGCAACGCATGCTCGGCGACTCCTACGTGCGATCCGAGTTCCGACTGCACAAGGACATCGACAACCCGGCGCAAATCATCGGCTTTTTGTCGCAGTGGCAGAAATACTTGGAAGCGGTGCTGGGCGACCGTTGGAAGCACGAGATCCTGGACATCAAAACGATTGAGCGCATGGAGCCCGACAAAATCGTCCAGTTGTACGAGCTGATGGTTGCCGCCCAGCGGGGCGTCAGCGAGTACAACGCCATTCCCGAAGAGGAAGCTCGGCCCAAATAAACCTAATTATAATAACGATTGTACATAGACGAATTCCACAGTGCGGTATGCTTCCCCTGCGTAGGTAAATGCACCTGGCCCGGTGTTGTGGGTAAGGTTGAGCCAGGGAGTCCAACCACGCGAGAACAGGAATGCAGCCATTCGGCTTGCTTCCGGACTATCCACAATGGGAGCGGCGGCCGTTGGATGGTGCTTCGAAGTTGCAGAACCTCGAGGTAGAGGTGGTGGGCGGCCACCTTGTGCAACGCATCGATAACGTCCTTGTAACCACGCGGGTGCGCCCGAGCCACGGAAGATCCCCCGGTCCGGACCTGGCGCTTGACATGCCAGCGGCAGCAGATCCCCCCGGCGAGCCGCTGGACGTCAATGCACTCTGGACTACCGATCGATCCAACAGCATCATCAAGCTGAACCTGAGTCCCACCCTGGACCCGAATCGATTCGCATCGAAATATGAGGAAACAGTGCTGAACCAGGGCCCATTGGCACTCTTTCCCAAGCAGGTACTGGCGAAAATGAGTGCCGTGCCGGACGCATCGACCTACATCGACTGCATCCTGCCGTTTCTGCTCAGCCCCGCGGACTTGGACGCCAAGTACAAATTCGACGGCCGGTCCGAGGCAACGCCGTTCATCACCAAAGTGCGCAGCTTAGAAGACGACATGCGTCCCCTGAGCACGGTTCTGCAGGAGCTCAAAGTCCGAGAGACTCAGCTGCAGGTTATTCTGGGCCTGGAAGTCCTGGCCCACACCGCCCAGCCGGACCCGGCCTTGGATCGCCATTTCGACCGGCTGTGCATATGGCAGGCCGTGAGCGGGAATCCGGCCATTGTCAGCGACTTCTGCTCGACGGTGCTGCTGCCCTACTTCCGCAGCAAGGCGCCCAAAAAGGTAAAACAACTGATGTCTATCAACCGGGGCACGCTCAAATCGCGAAGCCGGCGGTCCAAGCCGGCCCAGGCCTCCCGTTCGCTGACCATGAGCCCCTCGTACTCCTCCTTTTCGTCGGACCATACGGCCCCGGTGGCCTCGGCCCCGCTCTCGGGACTGGCCAAGGCGTTGCATATGCGGAACCTCGCCAGCCCGGTCGAGCCCGAGACCTCCGCCAGCCCGGTATCTGCCGAGCACGCCCCGAAACGACGGCGGGTGCCTCTGGAATTCTCGGCCTACCGCCGCACCAGCCACCCGGTATACAAGCAGCAGTCGCTGCACAGCCACTTGGAGGTGGACTTCACCAGCCGACGGCGGGTCTCAAAGCACCGCCCCAAGCCGGCTAAGCAGGCCTCTGCCGCGCGAGCGCATCCAATGGACACAGAGCCGGCGTCGGCCCCCTCAACACCCACCGAGCCCACCCCTTCCACGGTGCCTCCGCTGCCGGACGATCTGGAAAACGACATCATCAGCTCAACAGATTCAGACTCAGGTTAATTTGATTATCTTTATCCCAATGGAGAATTGTGGCCTCGGATAAACATCGCCTTTTATTTTTCGGATGAATTGATTTCCAATGCACGACGCTTTCTGTGCTCATTCCTTCGACGTTGTTGGTCGATGCGAGAAGTAGCGTCATTAGCTGGTCAGTATCAGCAGATGTGCTCTGCTGGTGGGTTTTTCTCGGATAAGGATTCTTTTAAGGTAACGTTTTGTCGACCTAGTTGGATAAATGACGCTCGCTGGGAGATAGCGCCATTAGATTGACAGCAATGAATATCGGAGGAGTTCTTCAAATGCGTGGCTCCTGCTAGCATCAATGTTGCTTTTTTTTTTATTTTTTGTTGTCCGACTAAGATAACTTTGAAGCGCCCTGGTTGGCACGGTGGATAAGCCCATGTAGAGACTATTTATGATTTAAAAAAAACATTAAAAATTACAGCAAAATGGTGGTTGCAACGCAGAGGGTAATTAACAAGGATTTGCAAATACAGGGTCGTTCGGGGTGGGCAATAAGTTATGCATTGGCGAGCTTGGCCACGGCGTCTTTGACCTCCGGTTCCGGCACCATGGCGAGGGCGTCGGCAAGCGCCGACTTCAGGTGCTTCCAGGCCTCGGCGTTGGCCTCTTGCTGCCCTCTGCTGGACACCGGCCCCAGCCAGGCATCTAGGTTTGTGATTATGATCGCCATGATGACAGCGGGCCCCAGGGCCTGGATGCCCTGGACAATGCCGTACTGGGATTCCAGCGGCCGCTGGATATCCATGAATCCTTTGAGCAGCGTACGCGTGAGCCGAGGCCGCAGGGCCGTGTACTGGGAGCCGTAGTCGTTGACGATCTTGCGCAGTAGCGACGCGGCGTGGTCGCGGACCGCGAAGCCGCCGTTGGTGATTCGCTTGGCCACCAGCACAGTCAGCACCGCCGGCACGATCTGGTGGATGTAGGGCCCCACAAAGATGGTTGCGTTGGACAGCAGGGCGTCGATGAGGTCGAGCATGGTGGTGAGGACGGTGGTGGAGCCCTTCAGCTCGAGGCTGATCTTCTCCTGGGCAAACTGGATGAAGTACGGGGTGAGCTGGTGCAGCCCAGGGTCGTTTTTCAGCGAGTACAGGGCGGTATCATAGCTGTCGCGGTCCTCGCCCAGCAGGGCGGCCACGATGCGGTCGAAGTAGAGCTGCAGCTCCTTGGAGATCATGTGCTTGACCAGCGGCTTGACTTCGGCGTCCTGGCTCAGCTTTTGGGTCGAGTAAGTGACCTGGGAGCCCCGCATCTGGGGCGCGATCTGCCGGATCTCGCCCACGTGGGGGTTCTGGGGGATGGCCGGCTGCACGCCCTCCACGGCCAGCCAGTGGGCGGTGTACGTGGGCTCGCGCGGCACCTTCGGAATGGGCTCGCTGATCAGCTTGTCGAAGTCGACCTCTTCCTCCTCGTCGAGGTAGTACAGCACCTGGCCGGCGCTGACGATGGCCTCCTTGAACTTGGCGGCCCGCGTGGTGTCGTAGCCGTACAATGGCTCGACGTTCAGCACCTTGAGGGCGCTGTCGATATCGCGCGTGGTCAGCGTGCGCCGCTTGCTGTGGCGCATGAACTTGCGGGCCTGCTCGATGACCTCGTGCAGCCGGTACTCCACGTCCATGGCCATGGCCTTGGCCACGTCGTCCGGGAGATTCTGGACCCCGAGCACCTCCGCGGCATCCTTCACCGTGTCATTTGGAGACCACAGAGTAGTGCTGTTCTTCGACATCCTGAGTGATTCGCCAGCGTCTCGGCGGTCGTTCAAGCGGTGAGGGCAGCGAAGCGTGGTGCGCGCGAGACCCGGTTAGTCAGCGGGCCGTCCTGAGAATGGGAGCGCAGTAGGTGCTCGCTGTGTAAGGTGGGTCCGCTATATAGGGTGACAGAGCTGTGTAGGGTGACAGAGCTGTGTAAGGTGGGACCGCTGTGCAAGGTGGGACTGTGAGATGGGACCATCGCTACGTCAGTGAGCGGAAAGCCCGTCCACGCGATACCCTTGGAAAAGCCGACCCCACACTCACACCCACAAAAATTCCCCGGGCATACATTGATAGCCAAGAGAGCGGCCTGACCTCCGGCAAATCCCAAGCGCAGCATGCTCCGAAATGAAGGCCGGAGATTGATTGCCCGAGCGTGCACGGCGCGCCCTCTGGTTGCCCGTAGGGTTCAGGTGGCCCACTATTCGCTGGCAAAGCGACGGTCACCGAGACCAATGCACGCCAAGCCCGCCCCCAGCCGCAGCGACGAATTGCCCCGCGTGGCCTATGCGGAGGAGCTCGCTTCCATTGCTGAGCGCAGCACTCTGCTCAACCAGACCTCCGCGCCCCAGATCTTGAATCTCGAGGACGTCCGGCCGATGATGGCCACCTACAGCAGCCTCCCGTCGTCCGAGCTCACAAACATGGTGGTGCAAAAAGTCGTGGCCTCGCTCAAACAAACGGCCAAGGATGCGTCCTACGTGTTCCGGAGCCTGCCCCAGGACGAGAGGATTCGGCTGCAGGATTCCGTGTACCAATCGCTGCGCCAGTACCTCGACCAGGTCGCTCTGGATGTGGCCAACGGCAGCATCAAGAACAACTCGGCGGTGTCCCAGTTGTTCCGCGCCTACGAGATGATCGACCCCGGCGCTGGCGTTGTTTTCTACGAGAACCTGCCCGATCGAGACCTGTGGGGCGGCGCGGTGATCCCGTCGATGCTCAAGACCCACGCGTCTTTCGACGCAATCCGCAGCGTGTTCGAGAAGGAGGCGCATGCCCTGGGCGGGCTGGAGTTCATGAAACCCCAGACGGTTGCAAACATGACCCTGGCCTGCGTCCGGCACGGGCAGGTCGAGGCGGCCGAGGCCCTTTTCAACGGACTCATGGCGGAAGACACCGAGGTCAGCAGTGGAATCAAGCAATTTCTCATTGATATCTTTATTGGCGACGCCCCGGCCGCTTTGGCCCTGTCCACGTTCATGCGGTACCCCACCCATATTCCCCACCATTCGGCCATGAGCCGGCTGCTGCAAAGAGCGTGGCAAGCCAACCCCGACACGGACGAACAGATCGGCCTGTTCAGCGACTACCTGTCCCGGCTGAGTGTCCCCAACGAGCTGAGCATCAAGCCTGTGGCCCTCACCGTGGTGGCCAATATCATTCCCGCCCAGGCGACGCTGGAGAATGCCACCCGGTCCATTGTCAGTCTGTGTGAGGCGTACGGAAATCGCGTGGCCCAACACGAGTTGATTCTCAACATCATTCTCACGCAAGTGTCTCAGAATTGGCGCCAGCCCGATGAGGCCCGGGATCTGATTTTGGAAATCATCAACAACTACGAAACGGAGAACTCAGCCGTGTCATTCCGCGTGCGACTCAATGCTTTAGAAAACGTGACTGGGGCGGACGCCCTTGTGGGGCAGCTGTGGGCCTTGAGAAAGGCCAGTGGGCCTCTGCAGAAGTGGGATTGGTTCGCGCTGGTCCGTGCCACCCGGAACGGCCCGTTTTTCAAAGACGAATGGATGGCAGCAGGACAGCCATTCCAGAAAGACGTTACCCGGTTCTCGCTCTCTCGCAGGTATTGAGCCGATTGTACATATGATAATGCGATAATTAATATTAATCATCAAGCATATTTTTTAGTGGTTAGTCCTAGTTGTCTGGTTCTAGTAGGTGGATCCCTCTGTCAGCTCATTTATTATCCCAGTTTGTAATTTGTAAAGACATATCCCCACTGACATCGTAGATTGATAGTCATCATTAGCATAATGGTACGTCCGAGCATATCCTAACTATCTTATTCTAAATGGCATATCTAATTGTCATATCATAACATATCCCACCTGACATATGGTAATAGGATACCTTAAATTGGTACGTCGTAATGCTCTAGTTTAGTGGTGATATCATAATGGTCTCTCCTACCTAGAGGTGATATCCTAGTGTATACTAATTGTCGTAGCAATTTTATCGTATCATGGTGATGTCCGATTGTCATCTCCTATTCATATCTAATAGTTATATCCTGAGTAACACAGCCTGATTGACATATCGTAATGTTAACAGGAGTAAATTCCTAATTTGGAAAGTCCCTTGGGATGGCCGTGGGTTTCCCGCAGTACCCTGGATGACCCTGGGGACTACCCCAACCCCCCAGATCCTAGCTCCAATTTCACCTGCGAGGCCGTCCCTGAATGCCCCAGGGATATCTCTATTGTGACTGTCTTCCTCAAATTCCAAATCTCTAGTCCCCGTGAATACCCTTATTTTCCCCAGTTATGGGTGTATTCCTGTGTCCCGCAGGTGCTGACCCGCCTCACCCTTGCATTCTCACCAAGCACGCAGGTTGAGACTCACCCTCGAGTAGGGCCTACTGGCTCCCCGGCCCGGTTAGTCAGCAGTGGAATCCGTACCCTGTAGCCTCCCATAAAGACTTGCGTAGACCCGGGAATTTTTCATTAGTGGTTGAGCAGTATGGGCACCTACGGCGGCTTGCGTTCAGCCCGGTGGCTGAAATCGTTTCGGCAGGCGCCGGTGATCACCGCGTTCCGCAACCTGGAGAGCGGCCAGGTCCTCTTCTCCCAGACCATGCACCCCCAACAGTTCTACATAGACCAGCAGTTCAAGTGGCCGAACTGGCAGAACAAGCGGCCAACCACCCGCAAAGACTTGTGGCGCCCGCTGGCGGTCGCTGAGGTTCCCACCTGGGAGTCTGCGGTGCAGCTGTACCGCAACCTGGTGGAATTACGCCACCGCCGCGACATGTTTGAGCGCAAGCAGGCCCGGGACTGGCGCCGGAAGTCGCCCGACGGCAACACCTGGTTCTGGAACCAATACCGACCCACCTACACCTACGAGGCGGTGGCGGACCTGGTGAGCTCGCTGGAGGCCATGGGCCTCGACAAGCACCCGGCGATCCTCCACTGGGAGGCCAGCTACCGGAAGGGCGACGACGCGCACTGGCAGCACCTCAATGTCGAGCACCGCGAGATTCCCGTGCACAACCCGCGCGAGCAGTACGTGGTGCTGAACCAGCTGCGCCAGGCGGCGCTGGACCGGGCGAGCCGGCTCGAGGCCGAGCTGACGGCGGCCCAGCGGGCCGAGGACGCAGATCGGAAGAGCGGCGTGGAGGGGAAGAGTGGAGGATAGGGGGTAGGTCTCGGCGCCAGGGGAGACGTTCATGAAGAAA